>JAFBJQ010000295.1:0-121313 GCA_016785345.1 Trinectes maculatus
GCAGAGACTTTGTAAAATGCTTTTGCACTTCACCATTGTTATTTAGATTGATCAATGGATGCTCAGGATTATATACATTTCAGATGTGCTACAATGGCCAGAGATTATTTCTGAAATGAATCTTAAATACTTGTGGATTATAGCCAGGGTCTGTTGCTAAGCATTGTACTAAAGTTTAAGTCTGGCAAGCACACGCAAATAAAGAACAGTCAACAATAAATACTTCCACACTAATTTGAAAACACATGTCTGGCACTTGTGTTAATTTTGGGCCATCACTGGTGGAATGCAATTCATTGCCATTCCATGCTGATTAGATTCTTAAATTGCATTGTGACGTTTAGCCAATGGGTTTTTAATCATCTGGAATCATCCAGCGGAGACCGTGAGTATCCATAACACAGTTCATGACAGCATATCAAGATCCTATTGAGATGGTAAGTCTGTGCTAATAACTGTACATGTACAACTAATTTGCAGTTATAATATGCTGTGCGCTTAGAGTTTATTAGATTTTACATGGAAATAGCAAGAAAATGAGTCTTATTGACTCATTTTATTGTCTGCACATGTTCACTGTCATGGTATTCTATTTCTATAGTTTTTTCACTGCTTCCTCCAGAGCTCTTCAGATGAGGGAAAAATCATTCAGTCTTCATTACCACGCTTAGATACCTATAGAAATAGAACAACCAGAGTCATCCTGCCAGCAGATTTACTGTAAATGTTAACTGTCAAGCGTTTGGTACAGCATTTATGCAGCACAAGGCCCATTTAGGGGCCCCTGATAGACATAAACACACTGGAGAAATGTCTTGCTGTCTACATACTGTCCTCAACATATATCAGCCTAATTAATGTCAAAATGGAGTAAAGACAATTAAGGAACTGTCTCCAGCAGTTCTTGATCTTCTTTCCACTCTCCTCATTTCCTCCCTCATTGAGGCGAGCAGGGGATCTTAATGGCTGGTAAACAGCTTTTGATTGGCCTGATTGTCTCCCTGGACTGCTGAGTGCACTGTAGCTGAGCAGAGTGGAGACGAACTGAGATGGAATAGTGCAAGTGAAGAAAATAACAGCCGTGCTGAGGTGGGGCAGGCTTAGGCTTCCTTCATGCAAATTCAAATGAAACGGCACGTTTCAGTCAGATGATGTTGTGACAGAGCAGTCGAGAACTCATGGTGAATTATATAAATGTAAACATTTGGTGTTGTGAATGAACAAGTTCATATATGTGTGTGTGTGTGTGTGTGTGTGTGTGTGTGTCCATATGACGTGCCACCAGCTCCTATGTACTGATAAACAGCTAGAACTTTCAACATTTCTTCCAGTCAGGGTCTGCAAACACAGAATGAGGCCATTTCATTCAGGCGGGTCAAAGGAAGGAGGAAATGATTTGTGATTTTTTAATAGAGTGCCTGACCTACATCATTGGAATACAACGCATAGTGTTAAGGTGAGGTGACTTTACCTCTGGTCGTATCATTACTAACCAGTAAGGTAATTAAAAGTGTAATATCTTTATTCTGGGCAGAAGTGGAAGAATCTTACTAATCACTAATTTCAATTAGACACATCGAGTACTAGTGTGGGAATGTGACCCATCCCAGTGCTGTGCAGCATAGAGCCATGACCATAAGCAGACTGTGCGGTAAAGGGTAATAAAGAGGCAGGGATCACAGGCTGAACTGTCTGTACTTCTGCCTGTATTTCTCAGGATACTTGCTGGAGGCTCACCTGTTAAGGATACAAAACCCCCAAATCCAATGGTTTGAAACAGACATCAAGTGTGTCAGTATCACTAGAGTCAGCATTTGTGTGCAGCTCATTTTTAATCAAACTGATGCCTTTTGGCCATAGGGCCCTGTGAGAGGGCTGCTGGGTTTTTTTTTTACTGAAGGACCGGGCAGTTGGTCAATTACATGTCCAGATGTGTGGCAGTAAAACCCTGACCTTCCCTCTTTGCTTGTGCCTGTTGTCTTGTTTAGATTATTTGGGAAATCAGGTCTTGCTGAGGTTTTTGACAAGGAAATAGTCTTGAGTCAGCTCATATTTGTCAAGACAGCAGCGGGGGGAAAAAATGACAGAATTTACCTTGTGTTTGAGGAAGTGAACTACAACACAGTGATGCAAACATTTCTGAAAAAATGGGTCTGATTTATCGCACTTTTTTTTCCTCTGTAAAATACTGTAAGTCAAGATAGACTTATTCATGTAGCAATTATAAACGACAGGAGTTGAGCCAGAGTGCTTTCGAGTCATGACAAAGAACAAAAGAAGATGGTGGGAAGTAAGACCTCGCTGAGAGCAACGTTACACAAAACCAGGCAGAATTAAAGCAAGTTTAAAAATATGAGACTTTGACTTCAATTTGAAAAGATCAATAGTGAGACAAGACATAACGTGGGAAGGAAGAATATTCCAGAGCTTGGGGGCAGCAACAGAGGAATTTTGGATTGAGTCCTTGGTTTTGGAACAAGATAAGGGACTCACAAGAGTTGTTATGAGGATGAGCTCAGTAAGCTAGAATATGGGATCTGCGGATGTGCCAGAGCAGAGGTGATGTGCTGATCATTTTTAGTAACAATCAGGAGTCTTAATTCTGCATTTTTTGGATGATTGGTAGTCAGGGGAGGGTGGAATTAGACACCCCCATATACAGAAGATTAGTCCAATTTCAATAGCATGGGTCTAATTGGGAAGTTGAGAGTAGATGACTGCTTTCAGGTCATGTCTGAATAAGTATGGCTTTGGCGTATGATTCTTATCTGATAGAAGCTACTCTTAGCTACACAGGAACCCTGTTAGTCAAATTTAAGAGGATCAAGGTTAGGGCTGTAACGCTCATAATAACGTATGGCCAGAAAGGATCCAGAGTAAATGCCTATATGACCACATGAGACAAGACCTCTTTCTGTCACTGTGGCAGGCATTTTTATTTTTGAGGAAATATGTTTCAACTTATTTTGAAGGAAGTGAGGATCGCTGATCATTTACCATCATAAAGCCAGATAGTGGTCAGCGTTTCTCTTTTTGCTCTTCTGTATGTCCCTCAGAAAGCGAGAAGCACAAGGTCTGTACGTCTGCTACATCCTCATCCATAGTCGACCATCCTCTTATAAACAAAAAATAAAAAAATAGGAATTTGACCTCTCTCTCTCACACACACACACACACACACACACACTGCTCTCACCAGTGGCCTTCGTACTGTCACAGGCAGGGGAATGGCCCTAATTGCTCAGTAGAGGGTAAAATAATACGTATGTATCAAGTACACATCCACAGTTTAGCATGATTTTCCTTGAACAAACATAATCCAACTGCACAATTTTACCTGAGGGCAACAAAAAAAAAAAAGTTTTGTATGTACTTATTTACATTCTCATGCATATGCATGCTGCCACTTTACAGTAATTTATATTGAAAAATGCACAAAATAAAAAGACCACACCTACACAAACCATTTCACTGCACAAATACATATATGTATCTGGGGATTTAATAGATATCATTATCATTAGCTATGTATTTTTACTTTAATAGTGATAAACTGGCAGTGGGAGATCCACAAACACTTAAGTAATATGGGTAAAGCCACCGTTTGTTACTTGTTAGCAAGACATTTAGGTGCAAGTCGTTATAGTTTTCTGTTTCTATAGCTCAGTTTTCCACTGTATTCACTGCCATATCTGTTATTTCAAAGCTTGATTTCATACACTTATGTCTTGAATTAAAAGGTTATTTGGCCTGCGATATAGTTTTACAGCCTGAGAGAGTGTGAGCGATTCGTCGCCTTTGGCCTCTCTTATGGGGCCGCTGTTCTTTGTAAATTCTCCTGCATCGTTACATCTGTGAACGTGTGGAAACGAATAGTCCTCAAGAGCATCCATGGGTGGCTAATTAAGAAGGAATAATGAATGTCACTGATTATGCTAAATGACACTTTCCACAGAAACTGAAATAACTTGTAAGCGAGAGTTGTGGCAGTGTGAGACATGAGTTGGAAGTAAAACTCATTATGTGATAACATGATTATAAGAGAGCGACTGCGTGCCTGTGAGGTAGCAAAAAAAATGCATGCTGTATATATATATATAGCTAAGGTTGGTCTGTCTACATACACTGCATAAACATATGAGGAGCATTAACACAATTTGAAACCCCATGGTTTAATTCATTGGACTGCATTTACTCTATGTAAGCACGTTTCAAGTCTAAATGACCACCCAAGGCACTTAACATGGCGAGTCACATTCACCCACCGACACACACACATTCATCTCTGTGCACTGCGTTTCTCTCACATGTCACGCACTTACAATAGTACAGCTGTCGGGAGCGACATGTTCAGAACACGCCAAATGTCCTGCCCAAGGGCGCTTCAGCAAGGACAGTGGAGAAATGGGGTTTGAACCACCACTGACTGACACTGAAGCTGCAGAGGTCCACAAAATAGTTTGTCTTTTCCTCTAATACTGTGGAACATCACTATCTTTTTTATTTATCAAGATTGGCGAGGAATGAATTGCTACATATGTAGAATATATGGCTATTTACTTATTATTATTATTGTTGTTGTTGTTGTTGTTGTTGTTGTTGTTGTTACATGGCAGGACACTGGAGAGCAAAATAAGCAAACTTTTTTTTTTAACTCACTCCACAGTTGTGCTCTTCAAATGAAACTCCAGTGCCCTTCACTGTAACCAGACAGATAATTCTCCTGCTTTTGGGGAAGCAGTTTCTTGCAAACTGAAGCTTTGCACTCAAAGTAAACACCTCTGAAAACATGTGGATGGATGGATGGATGGATGGATGGATGGATGGATGGATGGATGGATGGATGGATGGATGGATGGATAGATAGATAGATAGATAGATAGATAGATAGATAGATAGATAGATAGATAGATAGATAGATAGATAGATAGATAGATAGATAGATGGAGCAGTGGAAAGCATCATAGAAGAGGTCTTTCTGTCCCTGATCATATGATTAATGGGCTGACAGCTATCAACCAGTCCACACAGTCCTCATCTCTTTCATCCAAGGCCAGTAAATGCACTTGGAGCGACAAAATGCAAAGTCTTAAAAATGGTGACATGGTTCCAGTGGAAATTCAAAAAAGAAACTCCACCAGCTGTCTTCTGTATTCACGTATCAAAGAGAACTGCCCTCTGGGCCAAATGTGCTGCTGTGACACAATTACAAAGCAAAGCACATGTATATGGGAATACACAAATGCAAATGTAACTAGTTCAGGGCTATGAATGGCACCGGGTTGAGAGAAATGACTGTGGCATAAGGCATAATTATGTAAAAGAAACTATTTTTCAACC
Source organism: Trinectes maculatus (assembly GCA_016785345.1). Lineage (NCBI taxonomy): Eukaryota > Metazoa > Chordata > Actinopteri > Pleuronectiformes > Achiridae > Trinectes > Trinectes maculatus. The sequence continues at coordinate 5,341 of JAFBJQ010000295.1, forward strand.
TGCTGAATGCATGTAGCTGACATCCAGTGCTGCTTCATGGGTGTTACATTATTCAATAGACTGTTAAAAAAATTGGTTCTTATTCAACTGAGTGATGTTTAGCTTTAACCGTCGCTGTTGGAGCTCTGCAGGCCTTCTGTGCCATTCATGTCCTGAGACTGATCTCAGGTCCGTGGCAGCCCCTTTGAGACGTCCAACCAAAAGACAGAATTCATTTGATTAACAAAATGAGGTTACGCCCTAATCTGGATGGAATTGCTATAGCAAATAAGTAGATTGAATTGTCATCCATGACGGATGTCATTTATCACTCCGTTACTGAAGACTTCTCACATAAAATGCAAGACTCCGTATCTGGAGAGGATTATGCTGACACTGCTCAGTCACCTGTGTCACGGCTGACAGTGTACCTGAAAGAAACACTTCACTACAAAGAACCAAAGCCAGATCTCACTGAGACCTGACAGTAAGTACATCAGTGCTGTACTACAGTATAGCAGGCCTGCAGGGCAGCCATGTTTTCCACCTGTGAATTTACATGTTGATGCGTTGCCCAACATGAGATCCAACACAAGCTGAGAGGAAATAAACAGAGGAGGTGTTATTATCAGAGGATGGAAGCATGGGAAATACAACACACTGGTTCTAAGGCGTGTTAATTGCAAAAATACTAGACAAATTTCATTTGGTTCAACAGGCACATTTTTTCCTCCTTCTCTTTTAGCTAGAATCAAAAATTTGGTCGGCTCGGTTTGAAATTTGGTTTGAAATTGATGGACATTTTCTCACAATCATTTTAGTAGCAGTTCTATGTCAGAAGCTAACAACCATTATTCAGGGCATAAATTCACTTTAAATACCCTAATTATACTTTGATTACCCTGGGTCACCGGGCCTCGGCCACTCATGTCTGCTGCGTAGCAATGTTCAGGGATTGATGGACCTTCATGTTTCAGACTGGACTACAGGGAAGGGCTGCACTGACTTTGATTTCATAACAGGTGACAACTTTCGAACCTATAACACATAAACCGTATCTGATTCATCATTTAAGATGATGACCAAAAATTAAGATTTTCATTTCAGATGATGACCCAGATTCTGACCCTGACTTCACCCTAATCAGTGTTTTTTAATTTGCTGTTGGGATCAGGTACATATTAATGAGAAAAACATCAACCAATGCCCGTCCTTCATCCCTGATGTCGTCCAATCACCTTTTCCAGAGGTATGTGATCTGCAGCGTGTCTGCCTTCTGTCTATTAGCTGCCTCTCTGTCATGGCACCGAATCCCAGCCACGCTCTCAGTGTGTGTGCCACAGCTGTGTGGCTCCACAGTGTCCAGAGCATCCTTTCCCCAGAATCTTTCATGCCTAGCTCAGATGTTACACACCTCTTGCCCTCCTCTCCCTGCCACATTCACACATAAACACCCCTCCTCTCTTCTTACCACCCTCTGTGGCACACATGAAGGCTCTCGCATGCCTCCCCCTCCCCCTCCTCCTGTGCCTATGAATTCAGAGCTCCTTGGCAACACACTCACAGCTTCACAGCTCTCTAGTCCCAGCACTCTCCTCTGGACGAGCAGTCCACCCCTGCTGCCCACCTCTGCCTGAGACAAGTCTCTGATCCACACAGACTCAACTTTTTTACCAGCACCTAACAGCAATGCTGGTGCAGCCCAAAGTGCTTCACAGCTGATCGATAGGCCTATAATTAGACACAGCTAATTATAGGAGACAAAAAATCCAAAAAATCCAGGTATTTAGCACAATTATATAGCATTCTAAAACTATAAAAGCAGTAATACTATGACTACTACGACTACGACTACCACTACTACTAATAATAATAATAACAACATTAAAAGAGAATGAGATTAAAGCTGTCTGCTAACATTGGTTACGATATGTAAACTAATAAACAGAAAAATAAAGACATTCAATAAAAGTGAAGAAATGTGAATAAAATAATGATAATTAATCAATTAATTAATTAATCCATTAATCAATAAAAGAATGAGGCTAAAATTAACATTGAGTGATGTGAATAAAGTCAGTAATGTCTATGAACCATATTTACCTAAAAACCAGGTTAAAAGGTTAGTTTTCCTCAGGTAGACTGTTCCAGTGGTGAGGATCATGAAAGCTAAATGATGCCTCTTCAAAGGTTTTTCTCCTGTACTGAGGAATCACTTACAGACTTGTGTTTGAGGACCTTAGGATGACCATGACGTTGTTCATAAACAAGTCAAAGAAGCTTAAAAGCAATATGGAAACTGACAGGTAGCCAGTGTAATGACTTTACAATAGGTGTAGTGTGCTCTCTGGTGTTTTGATGACGTAGACGTGCATTTTGTTTCTAATAATATTCATAGCAAAAATAGTGTGGAGTGGAGCCTTGTGTGCCAGCTGGGGTGTCTGGAGAACCAGCCCATCCCATAGTTCAATGTAGGATTAGACTAACAAAAAAAAAAAAAAAAGAACAATGGTTTTGCTCTATTTACTGTGGAATAACCAACCACACAACAACCATTCGCCATGAGAGCCAGTGTCATCAGGCACCAGCTTCAGAGATGAGTCCAGATCAGGATGAGTCAGAGCCGCAGGGGCATCAGCCAGGTGGGATCCATGTCTGGCCAGTTTAGCTTGCACAGTCCCATCAGGCCAAAAATGGCACAACTGTGCCATTTTGTGAACTCCAAGAGAAAATGTCCTAAAAACTTTCATAAAAAGACCAGCGGGATTAGCTAGCCAGCAGGCTAAAACAAAATCCCACAGTGTCTCGGAGTTACTCAAAAAGTTCTATGGATGACACAAAAATCGATGATGATTGAACGACATGACAAAAACAAACAGCTCATGACCCAAAGCACAGCCTCATCTGTCAAACACAGGGGTGGTTCTGGTGTGGGCTGGGCATGTGCGGCTTCAAATGTGAGACAGGCCGTCGTCTGCTGATGATTTCACTCCATCCAACAGGATGGATGCAAAGGTATACAATGGTAAGATATGCTCCTATTCAGCCAAATGCATCACAACTCATCGGACATTTCATCCTCCAAAGCACATGGCCAGGGCGTGTGGAAGAGGTGGAATATGCCCACCTCACTCTCTTGATCTCTTTTCAGCTGAGCTGAATTCCACCTGTTAAAGAGCAGTGTAAAGAGAGAGAGGGAGAACAATGGGATGTCTTCAAAGACACGAGGGAGACTGCAGTGAAGCTGTATGGAAACATCAACAGGGAAGATACAGGGAGTCTGCTCATGTCTGTGGGTCAATAGACTTCAGCTGGAGTTTTTATTTATTTATTTACTAAGCCAGGAGAAAAAAAAAACTTGAATGCATAAAATTAAATTAAAATGAACAATTACTTCTAATTTACCTGTAACAATTATGAAAATACTTTTAAATCAGTCACAGATGTGCAACACAAAAAGTGCAATAAATGGTTACATGCAATTCACCATGTTGTCACAGTTATGTTGCTGAGTAACAGGTCTGTTTTTTTTCTATTGCATTTTTCATTTGTATGCTTCGTATCTTATTCGCCCTGTGTTGCACTATTTCAGTCTGTTGCATTTTATTTTGTATCTATATTTTCTGCAGATCATAGCAGGTCACTCCTATGGTAGGTCCATCGATTTCAATGTGAGCTAACCTGACGACATTTCTTTAATTTGTACTCCACTATGTATAGTTGAATGAGAATAAAAGTCTATTCTATTCTATTCTATTCTATTCTAAAAACCAAAGCAGAACCAGATAGAGTCTCATGCTCAGACATATGATTCTCCTCACTCAGTACATCTCTCTACAGGAGGGTAATGGGTGCTGTGTGGCCAGACCCTCAGAGGGCAAATGTTATTTCAATGGGCAAAAAAAAAACAGCATAGAAAACACTGAATAATAAAGCAATTAAAAAAGGGTTTCTGGCTGAGGCTCATTAAGTTTATCTAAATTTAAACTTCATTCACAATAACAACATGCAATGTGGACTACAGGTGGTATGTGCACTTGAGCTGGTGTTGGCTGGCTTTTAATTGAATATAGAAATAATAATCTGTCTCGAGTGGGCCATTCGAGTGCTTGGTGAGTTTTTGGCTCCTTAGCTTCAAATTATGTTACAGTTTTGCTGACTTTTTTTTTTTTTCTTGAGGCAGAATAAACTTTACCCCGACCGCTTCCCTCAGAGTCCTCAAATCCATGTGCTGGCTGCTTCACGGTCAAGGTTAATAACCAGGGTTATGATGTTTTTGTAGCAGTGGCTGCTGTGCAGCGTCAAAGGCTGTTGAACTCAGCATCAAGTTAGTTAATAATTGGTCTGTATATAAACATCATCCCACAGCCTTTCTATGTCTGTAAATCCCACGTTGAGCATTAGTGCTCTTGTCTTTGTTTTGCAGAGTGTAAAGTTGTCAGATATCAGAGAGTAACAGCAACGTTGTGTATCAAACCTCTTGCTACCGACAGGTCCCTCGTGTTTTTCATGTCTCATTGTTCTTTTGGCATTGTGCTTCATTCACAGATGAATAAATGTATAGTATATTATTCTGAATACTGCACATGTTACCAACGTGATGCTCGGGTCAATAAAGTGCAGTGAGGAAAGTGTTTTGTTAGTTTAAAATGAACTTGTAGCAGTGGTTGTCTCTGTCACAGCTTCTTTTTTGTTGAAATTTTGTTGAAATTCACATCTATTCTGTTACACACCAACTTTTAATTATCTGTGTTTTCTTTAAGTCTTTGTAGAGTTTGTATTTTGAACAATGCGTGTTGGAAAGTCTGTTGTTAATCATAGAGTTAAGCTTCTTGAAAAACGTAGTATAATGAAATTCATGCACTCTCAGTCATTCCTTCATTTAAGCCATCGAAAGATAATACAGCATCTTAGAGGAAAAACATGTCGCATTATGATACTTAACAGGTTTCTGTCAGTACCACTCATGAATACAGAGCAGATGTTGGTGTATTTTTACAGACGGCCTGTGCCAAAGCAGAAGTGATCATAACTATTTTTGAATGCTGAATTTTGAAACAAGATCATTTTGAAACTTCAAACAGAACACTGGGCTTAAAATCAACTTCTAAAAACAGCATGCCAGCTGCTCTCTATATCCCACAGAGCACTATCACACAGTACTACTACAATCTAAATTAATAATTCATCTGAAACTGTGGATCTACGTGATCATATGTGTGTTTGTGTGTGTTACAACTTAAAATCAAGACAGACTGTATTTTTATGTTGCAGGCTGAAGAAAAAGAAAACAAAAAGTGCAGAGCGATTTATTCAGCCTCTCGCCGCTCTCGCTCAGAACTTACATCCACTGCGTTTTCATTGTCCTTGATATAGCTGACTCACATTTCGTCATTTAGGACGAAAACAAGTAGATTGAGAAACATGTTTGTGGACGGACAGACACTATCACACAGAAACACAGAGAGGCTGTGTGTACATCTGGGCAAGGCTGTGAAACAAGACACTGGCCTCAAGCCACATTCAACCTGGAGAGACTTCACAGTGAAAGACTCTGAGAGGCCCTGGTCAAAGCGGAGACTTCCTTTTCAGAATCTGCGGAAGGACATGAAGATAACTGCTCACAAACGCCCCCCAAGTTCAACTCAATCATGTGAGGGTAGAATGGGAGAACATACCAAATCAGGATGTGCCATACTGCTGCACATTGTTCCCAGAAGGCTTGTAGAAGGTGCCAAAGAAGCTTTAACAAAGTAACACGTCAGACGAGTGAATTTTGTGACAGCTCCAAGTGATATTTCCATTTGTTTTGCAGTGTTATGAATTTTGTATAGATTTCTGTCAAATAAAAACATACAGTAAATAAACATGAATGCATTTTGCATTAGGCTGTAACTCCAGAGATGTGAAGTAAGACCGGGTGGTGGAGGCTGTAACATTGAATGGTGTGGATATTCCACAGTGCTTAAGGGGCACATACAGTAGATCTGCAGAAGCATCAATTCATTATTAGTCAAAAGCACAGAACAGCGCGTCATTCGTGCATTGTTAGCAGACTGGCACCTCAGACTCTGACTGAACATAGATGGTTCATCCCGTCAGGCTGAATTTATATATATATATATATATATATATATATATATATATATATATATATGTGTGTGTGTGTGTGTGTGTGTGTGTGTGTCAGGTGTTGTAGAAGCTCATTTCATCGATACAAATAAGATGCTGGGTGATTTTATATTTCTTTGAGTCCACAAGGACTGTGTCAGATTCACTTATCTGGACCCTGTTCTAAAGATTTTATTGTTAATTATCGATACCATGAATCAATGTCAGGTCTGATGTTAAACCTGCTATTAAGCTGGATGATGACTTTTTTCGAGTACAAGTGACTCATTTCTTTTGGTGTACCACAAATTTAGAGGTGTATTGAGAAACAATTTGCTTTATACATTGAAAAGCTTAGAAAGAAAGACTTGAACACAAACTGTGTGACTGTGACGAATGGCATAAGGGATGGCGGAGCAGGATGTAATCTATAAATGCCTAAATCATGTGATTTGCTGCTCATGCACAAAATAATCCAACCTTCATTTCTGTATATGTTGTTTGATCCTATATCCCATGTACGACTAATAGAAAAGCCTGTCGATATAGCTTTAGCATTATAGCTACGTAACATGCGTAGTGTGGATGTTGCCAGGTGGGCAAGTCTATTTCAAATCTAATCTCAGCCAAGAGACCGCCATACTTTTAAGCAGTAAAGTACACAGTGACAGAGCATAATGTTTTCCTTAAACAGAACTGAAAACATGCTTGTGTTAAACTGTACTGTATTCATGTTTTTCTACCTTATCGTACTGTCGATTAATTAGAGCAGTCCTGTTGTATGTCCTCCATTTACAGCACTGCACTTTCCCTGAAGTAAGGGGATTTTTGAAGTTTTGTGACTTCATACAGATTTTGGGCATACGACGGAATGATATTACATTGACAACCTTCTCCATGTGTCCCTGTGAGCATGGGACATCTGGAATATGGATGAAACTGGTGCGAAGTCTGACCAGACATGGATCAGACATGGAACAGGTAGGGTTGTGCTGAAGAGGGTGTGTGTAGTTTCAGTAACAGGGATCAGCATTCCACCCTTATTTATATTCCATCTGGTGAATTGCCGTGGTCACTTCCTTATCGCCTTTTCAACTAATGTTAGTTTGAGGCAGAAATAGCAAACTTGTCTCTCAGGCTGTTGAGTCTCTCGCTACGTAGATATGGGTCACTTGAATAAGTTAGCACTAACTATCACCAAGAGCTTTTTTTTTCACATAATCAGAACTTCATTAAAATGACAGGCCGAGCTAATTCTATCATGGCCTGTCAGAGGGATTCTTTTCTGATGACAGCTCCACAACAGATGCATTCTCTGACTTGTCAAAGCATTTAAATTCAGTAACTGTGGGCTCCTCCAAACAACTGGCTGAGGAGTTGAAGATGATGCCGATTGATGCCCACAAAGCAGGAGAGGCTTAAAAAGATATCAAAGCACATCCATCTCAAAATTTTTACTGGATCTGGAAAATCTGGATGACAAAGTCTGTCAGATACAGCTGCAAGTGAATGTGCTGTGTGACACAGACACATCAGACTGACCCACTGGAGAATGGATTCCATGAAATATTAGCGTTTCCTGTTTGCATATGTCCTGCGGTCTAAGCTAGGTGAGAGGAGGCTGATTTTGCTGTTGCAATTTAAAGATATTTTTATAGTTTGAATTAATGGTAGCACTGCATTAGCATGGATTTTGATTGTCACATGTATGACATAAACAGTCAAATAAATGTCAAAAACAGTAAATTACATTTTCATGCCACCTTTAATGACTGCGTTGAGAGATCACAGGTTTTGAGTTTATCCTGTTTATGACTCTGGTGTGTCTGGTGAGATCAGACACACGTCCTGCCCACCTACAGTCACAGACAATGGAGGTGATCCCGTAAATGAGTGTATTTATATGACACCTCTGAGGGGATGCCACATTGAAGGTCAAAGGAGGCACTGACAGGGAATGACATCTGTTTTCCCCTGGGACAGAAAGCGTCAGCACTGTCTGCATCCATACTGCTGCTCTGAATGTCTGTCTGTGGGCCTGTGAGTTTTCTGGGTTGTTGAAAATTTCCCATTGACCCATTTTTGTATCTTTGATATTTTTGGCCATGAAAACAAAACTTTAAAACCTTTTGTAAAAGACTTAACAAATCTACTTATGTTACAAAAGATATTGTTTTGTGTGCTTTCAAAAAAAAAACTATTAAACACAGCTCACAGAAGTAAGTGTTTACCATTAGAATCCCTGAATTTAATCAGTTTCAGTGATGTTTCTTGCCTGGACTCACACAACAAACAGCCAATTACTGCAGTAATGGGAATACTGTGTAGGTATCCCATTGTTCTGATGACAAAGAGCTGGAAAAACAAATCTACACACAGTACAATGTGGTTCATTAACATGAAACACAATAAGTCAAACTAATAAGTTAGGGGAAAGTCCCAGTCGTCTGTTGTAATGGATAATGTTTATAAGCGCTATATGGTGTCTTCATAAGCTCTTTTTAATGTATTAAAAAAAAAGCAATGAGTCCTGAGAGAATAGGAGGCAAAGTATGTGATGAGAATGACAAACACATCAGGAGGTTTAATGTCTTCAAGGCAATACAGGAAAAAAAAATCTTAATATCTTGTCAAGCTGGATGAGGCAGGTTTAACAGACTGAGATCCTGAGTGTGGTCAGATGCCCCTGTCACTGAGATTATTGTCAGTTTTATGTTCTTAAGTCTGTGACTCATCATTCAGTGACTCACCTTTAAGTCAGAAAACATGGATTCATGTCATCTGGCACAACTCCTGCGTTGTGTTGTGTTTGCATTACTGTGGCTTATGACAATAGTAAATGTTATGTATGCAGAATAACTGAAACCAAGAAATATTTGTAATTGGGGAGGATGAGGTAGGAAAGGTTCAGTGTGCATGTATGAAGGTGGCAGAGTTCTGGTTGTTAAATGCAGAAGAATGGGCAAGGTTAACACATTGTGGTGGAGCACGTAGGCAAGAAAGAAAGAAAGAAAGAAAGAAAGAAAGAAAGAAAGAAAGAGGGAGGCAGAGTGGATGCCAAATATTTCCATTGTGTAATAGCAGAGATTGGGGGCAGAACTCAAAGAGTCCGGTGAAGAGAATATGCCTCAGTATTGTTTGCACAGGCAAAGAATGAGAAGTCATCAGAGAGTTGGATTTCATCATGTGGTAGAGTGTGGTGGAGAGTTAGCAGAGAGAAAGAGCAGAGAGAAGGCTGTGCCATGGTCCAGTCTTCTTCAGGCACTGAGGGTTGTTGTCTTCATTTTTACATGAGAGCTTTTCCTTGTTTGTCTGCCTACATATCCTTCTGCTGCTCCAAGAGAAGCACACAGCAGATGAAAGCCTGTTCGGGATGGAAGAGGCCACGGTTATGAGGTTATGTTGCATTGCTTTTCCTCAGCAAACCTGAAAGTGTCTATCTGAAAATTGGAGTTGGTGTTCAGTGAGGACAAGATTGCTACAGTGAGTTTATATATAGTGATGTGGACAAAGTATTCACACTGCCAGAGCCCCGAGGCGAGAATTAGCATTGATATCTGATGAATCTGTCACTTGAGTGCGTCTTCTGTCATTCATCTGAAAACACAAAGAGGTAACGTGAAGCATGCCTGACACGCCAGTTACCAAACTTGCCCCACTTTCTTGCTCTTTGTGTGTCAGCTTTGCTCTGATAAGGAGCTTGCATTGGAAATGAGCCTGAGATCTAATATGCGCAGATGCTGATGTCACTGTCCCGAGACTGTACAAATCCTTATCGCTTTGACAGCAGTCGCATCAAATATTCCTGTTGACTGAGCAGAAGGGGGAAACACAACTTGGCTGCAACCGACATGCAGAGTTGGTACATTACAATATTTAACTTTCATCTGCAAAATGAATTTGTGTCTATAAATACTTTTTAGGGTCGGACATTATGCTTATTCCTTTCGATCCGTCCCAGACGGGACATAGCTTTTCATTCTTTAGTGCCCCTGCCTCTTGTGGTGGAACACAGGGTTCATTTTTAGACTCTATTTCATGTGCATTACCAAGCAATATATTTGCAATACAGTGAAACCTCGACTTACGAACTTAATTCGTTCCGTGATCGGGTTCGTAGGTTGAAACGTTCGTAAATCGAAGCGATTTTTTTCGATCCCTATTCCCTACTCCCTACATAGGGAAATGAATGTAGTGGGCTATATAGGGGTTAGGGAGCGATTTTGGACACAGGCTCAGTCACCTCACACGCTCTGAGACTCACTCACAGGTTACACGTAATGGCGTCAGCCGGGGAAATGTTTTTAATTTTTCTGTGCTCAGGTTCGGAGATCGAATTTGGTTCGTAAGAGGAAGCAAAAAAATCTTGAATCTCCGGTTCGTATCTCAAAAAGTTCGCAAGTATAGGCGTTCGTTAGTCAAGGTTTCACTGTACCAGCTGCCTATTTTAACTATCTGTTTTTGTTATTGGCCTTTTTTACACTATTGGAGGTAGATTGAGTGTCCTCTGTGCTTCCATGGTCATGTTGTTACTGCCTTGAGTGGCCCACTTCCTCTGCTGGTCTCTCTTTACTGGTTCTTTAGGGGACCAGCCGACTAGGTGGATGTCCATTCGCATTTTTGACTCCCGTCAGAGACATAATGCAATGCTGTGCCTTACATTACTACTACATACTGACTCCTCCACTCCTCCACCAGAGATATACCTGAGCCTTAAATGCACAGCTGTGTTTACCAGCTCATTACCAACCAATCAGTCATCGTGTTATTTTACTACCAAAGGAGTAAAGTTGGGCGCTGAAAGAGGCTGAAATGCATTGTCTTAGAAGGGAACTGTGACACCTTTCATGCATAATAATTTGATCTGCTCTTTCATATAAAACTCGTGCACCTTTAGAACGAGTGACCATTTATATTATGGCACAGTCAGAACAAATGAATGGCAACTTGAATTCACATTTTAAGCATTTTATGGACATTTTGGTAATCTCTCCATCAAATGATACAGTGATTATATGGTATCTGCTGTATGCTAACCCTCCAATATACAGACAGAAAATATATAAATCAGATCAACAATGCAGTTGTCAATAAAGGTAAGCAATGGTAACTGTCAAATGCCCAGGGAGTTGTGCATTTATGAGGTTTATAGATCAGGTGGGATACATAAATGCAGAATCCTTAAATGATAAAACCAAATTACAGCCCATCACTATGACAATGAAACTGCCGTCATAAAATGCAAAAATACGCTTTAAGTAAATTCCATTATCGGTTTTGTTTTAATTGGGATTTGAAACAAATCGATTCAAGCTTGACATCAATATTTATCATGTTCATCAATGTGGGATGAAAAGCGTTACAGAAACCCTTAACTTAATTTTGCAGGCATCTGAATCTCACCTGTCATCCTGTGACATAGTCTGCAGTTGATTCAACCATCAATCACAATCACATAACTTAACATGTGAGTACATCAAAAGCATTCCCACATACATCAATCTCATCCCTGTTGTTTTGTCATCAGTACACGTCTTACTCACAGGAATGCAGGGCATAAAAAGGACAATAGCAGAACACCACATTATCAATCACTTGTGCTGTAAGTACTGTATATTCTCCTCATTGAAAATATCTCTGCAAGGCAGACCAGGAATAGTCCCTCAGAAATGCACCAAACCAACCAAACAGTCACTACTGCAGTCTTGAGAACAGCGTGTTTATCTTGGGGGCAAACCAGGTTAAAAGCACACACCTGAACAAAGAAATGAAAACCTTCATAGCAGCTACAAGGGACATTCAAACTGACTTGACGATCCTTTTATCCATGACTTTATCCTGCTTGTGTCATGTGGCTTGGATGGAGGAAGCTGTGCACTGTTTTTTTTTTTTTTTCAAAACTCTCCTTGACCTCCACAGGTATACGCACACTGAAGAGGTTCTTAACCCAAACTTCATACTTTATCCAGCTCAATACCACTTCATCAATACCAGGGTGATGAATATAACAATCCTAATGGTTATTGTGAACTGTCCTAGCAAGTTATTTATAACTTTATAAATGTAGATGTGTAATATGTGAAGGTTTTAACTAAAAGAACATTTAGCTATTTTTCTTATGTCTCAATGCATTGATTCAAATCACCTTAAGCTTCTTATTAAAAATCATGTTTGCTTGTCAAAATCATGTTTTGGTTGCATGATAATGGTGGCGCAGTGCATGCCTCTATTTTATTATTATTATTATTGTTGTTGTTGTTGTTGCTACCACTACTATTACTACCACTACCACTAATAATAATAATAATAATAATAATAATAATAATAATAATAATAATAATAATAATAATAATATAGGTGTAGAACAAATAAAGATATTGTATATAATGAAAGTGTTTTCTATTTATTTTAAAGCTTGCAGCTTTAAATTGTCACTTATAGGTAGTGACAATATGAATGTAAGAATTTTAAGAGATGCAATAAACAATATAACCAGCAATAACAAAACAAAGCAAATCAAATTAATTCAAAACAATATGTGATGAAATGCAACCTGTTTGACTCTGCAGGCCTCAATTGCATAAAAGTCCACTGTTCCCGAGGATCAATATGGTAGCCTGAGTAACTTACTGTAAAAGCTGTTATGTTAAAGATGAAAGTGTCTGCAAGAACTAACTTATTTTCAAGACTAAATTATAATATAGTGACACACACTATGGCAAGATGCAACTTTTAAAAATGTACTTTTATCATTCAATCCAGTTTTGTAAATTAACAACCCCTCCTAGTGAGAGGTTGGTTCAGTGTCAGGTTGGTAATTAGAACACCCACGAACATAACACTTCATTGTTGCCTTCAACACTGCCTGTGGTGAAAGACCAACCAAAGATCATTTGTGTTTCAGATGATGAAAATGCTGGATGTCTGAAATCCTATTTTCAGTTTTTCTGCGGGAATATGCCATGAAGCTGCTATGAGACTGGATTAAGGTGTTTCAGAATTGGCATTTGATTGGGGTATGCATTAGGATAAAACAGCAGTGCAGGCATGGTCTGTACACATTTGTACATTTTCTACACACACTACAATAGAAATAAAAACTTGGATGCACAATGATGTCGGACATCGCCTGAGAAATCAACTGTTTATCATTAATGATCTCTTACTCTGTTTTGCATACAACTGTAAAAATACAGTAAAATTTAACAATCACATTGCATTTTTTACTTTTTTGTTGTTTACTTAAAAAAAAGCTTAATGGATTTGTACAGATATTGAACAGGACGTGACACGATAATAATAATAATAATCTGAATGTACACTTCAGTATTGGGCAATAAACGGTCAACTATCAACAGTTACATGTATTTCTTTTTTTTTTCCTTTTCCCTTTTCACATACAAAAAGGTTTGGGGGAGACACAAACTCAGAAGTTCTACCATCATCAAATTAGTGCATGATTGAAATATTTTCCTTCCTTGGAGACAAGCCGACCGAGGACAGACTTTGTTGCAAAGCCAGAAAGAAAAAGAAAAATAGATAACTAAAGGTGAAACTGTGGCGCTCTCGGATTTCCGTTCTTCTAATAGGACTAAGAGTCTGGTCTTGCTGTTGGATGTAGAGAGGAGCTGGAAGGTTGTCACATTTCTCATCAGAACTTCAGCAGGGTGAGTAAGGTCACAGTCAGCAGCAGACATACAGAGCAACGGGGCAACGCTGCAGCTCCGTTCACATCATGGATTGCACCGGGACCTGGGGGAGAATGACACAACACGTTATCCATCATCATCATCATCATCATCATCATCACCATCATCATCGTCAGCATGTCTACAGTCAGTATCAGTGCTGGAACCACAGCTTTGTGGCAGAGACTAGATTTCCTATGTACATGTGGCTTATGTCCTTTTTACATCTATGCTTCCAATTGCCATGGAAACTAATACTAAAAAGGTAAAGCAGTGCATCATATACAGGGGTTGACTTTATGTGCTCACCTCCTGCATGCAATGAAAGAGCTACGAAAGCTTGTCCTTTATTATTATTCTGATTATTAAAGGACCGATGCCCTTACCATATAGGATTATGCTTGCATTGGTGATCCCCATAGTGTTCATAGCGACACAGGTGTAGTTTCCGTAGTCGTCTTCTGAGACGTTGAAAAAGACGAGCAGTGACAGTTTCCCTTGATTCTCAATCTTAACCCCGTTTAGTCCATTGAAGAGCCTGTGAGAAAGATTACAAACGTTTTCACTGGTGTGGCAGAGGAGGAGAAGAGGGGGGAAAAAAAAAGAAAACTGGGCCTCTCTTGTGCCTGTTTGCTTTGGCAGTCGTGTACTCATGATTAATATCTGCACAAAGTTAGAAACTCATTCACACCTGCAGGCCACAGAGAGCTACGGCCAAAACACTGAAAACAGCTCACTGCCTCTTGAAGTAATTGTGCATTTGTGATCTTCATCCTTCATTGCACTACAACCTCCCTCTGTTCCACTCATGGCTCTTCCTGCCCCTTTGCTACTGTTTTATTTCCCGTTTTTTCCATGTTTGCAGGTGTCAGTCATTTATTTCATCAGCATCCTCCATCTTTTTATTCTAGAGGACTGATTTTGTCTGTTGGGAACTGATAAGCAATGTGGCTGTCACCGTCAGGGATCATTTAACGGCGCATCGTAGCCTGTGTTTATATCAGCTCACTAGCTCTGGGACTGCTCATAAACATCTTTCCCGTCTCCAGCCCTCAGCTGGAAGAGGCTGCACTGAACTCGAATAATTCCGACAGCTCTAAGCCAAAAGCATCACTGTCACACTGATTGTATTGCTTTTGGTGATCATGTATGTGCTGAAGACAACTGCAATGTTTTTTTCTTGTCCTGCATATTTCATTTATTTCTTCAAGTAGGGACGTGAAAAATGCCCTGCAGTGTTTTAAATCTATTATCTGTAAAAACCTATCACTTATCATCAAAGATGATCTGGTCCACACCCTCCAGCAGTCAGTATGAAAATGCCCTTGAGAGTGTCAGTATTAAAATGCCTTTAGTACTGATGAGAACGAGTATGAAAGAGTGTACAGGTCACTCAGAGGAGAAGCTTGCCTGCGGTCTTCTTTGTACCACTCGAAATCTGCCCGTGGGACAGCAGAGGCCTCACACTGCAGGACTCCTCTCTGTCCAACTGAAGTACCCGTGCTCTTTGCTTTAGAGATGAACGGTGGATCTGTAAAACAGAGTGAGGATGCAGGTTGCATTATTTAAGTCAATACAGAGGAACTACATCGTTTCAAAGCCAATAGTTGCTTATGGTTTAAAACTTTAAAGTAAAAGTATAGGAGTCGAAATGTTCTGATCGATTTATCCCCCTAAATAGATTAGGCCATTGATGCGAGGGTGTCAGCTCTTACAGTTGACGGTGACTTGAACTGTCCTGACATCAGGACTGGAGATGTCATTCGAGGCAATGCACTCGTATGATCCTGACTGCTCTTTGGTGATGGCTGTCAGCTCCAGATTTTCCCCCTCCGCCACAAATTTATGGATGCCTGTGGAGAGAGAACAAAAAGCTTGTCAGCTCAGCCCGTCTTTCCCCTGGTTGCTGGTGTTTGCCTCTAAATTTGGGTCAAAAAAAAAAAAAGTTCATTCCCGCATTCCTACCAGCCAGTGTGTTGGTAGGCCCTCCCTGGTAAACACACCCATACATTAAGTTTGGAATTTCTAATTATAATTCAGGCTCTCCACTAAATAAATGACTGCCAGGTAAATCTAGTAGTAGAAACTGGCTGACTGAAAAATTAAATCACTGTTTGATAATAATGTTGCCGAAACCAGAAAAGGTATATGAGAAAACATATAGCACCTTCAATCCTCTCCATTGTATATTCATTTGTAAATTAAGAACAATTTCCTTCAAAAGATCGAATAATAATAATAATAACAAAGGTATAAAAAATCAGTGAGTTAAGGATTTCCTTTATCCCAGCGTCCCTGCAAGGCAGATGTCGCAAAGGCTCACCACACAAAGGAAAACAAACGCACAAAAACAAGCCCACTAGAGTATTACCCCGTATTACAAAATTATTATTTGAAATTTAAAATTATTAAATTATTATTATTAAATTATTTGAGTATTACAAATTACCCCGACAGTGGGGTTGTTAAAAGCACGTTCTGGTCACAGAGATACCCTGAGATATCGTGCAGTGGGTCGGGACATGGATCAGAGCACTAATCCTAATCAGCAGAAATGACATTATTGCATTAAGCAGGGCCTCCACTGTAAAGGTTGTTGACTAGGATACATGTGCCTGTTACATTTAAACAGGAAACTGTGGTCACAGGAAATTTTCAGCATGGATCACTGTATTAAGAACTGCCTAGGTGACAACATGTAGTCGAGTTACTTTACAGATGTCACAATCTGACTGTCACTGTACCATTTCCTGTTTTATTTTGAACTCTCGTCTCTGTTTCAGGTCCCTTCACTTCCTGTCCTCCTGTGTTTCCTGCCAGTGTGATTACCTGACTTCCCTAATGTGTCTCACCTGTGTCCAGTCAGCTCCGCCCCCTCCCCTGTATATATAAGTGTTCCTCACATTGTAACCTCTCACTTATTACTGGAACTTAACACATTTCTCCTTTTTTACTGAATGGGTGCAAAATAAATCACTTTTTTTTCAAATCAACAAAAACTGCTTTTTAGGCTTTTGTAGTATAGCGTTTGTATACTTTAGAGTTGTTTTTGTAATTCATACAGCCAGACACCAGCAGCTGCTTCCAGAGGTAATATGACACTACAGTGTAATATTCTTAAAATGAAAATGAAGGCTTGACTGTCAAAGTGAAAGTGATTATACACTCCTGAGAACATCGTTATGATTATTATACCAGCTCTCTCCTGAAGGTACCATCCAAAATCTGTCAGTGTGCGTGTGTGTGTGTGTGTGTGTCCCTCACTCGGCATGTCTTTCATATTGTCTCTTCCACCAACTCATGGACATGCATAAGTCCCAACTCTGAATCAGTGCCATGTTACTAGTTGATTCATCAAGCACTTGACCTGCGTGTCTGCATGAATATTCATCACTGTGTGGTTTGGCCTGTACCTGTATTCATCCACCTGACTCTTCCTGCCACACTCAGCCAGCTCTCACTACCGCTCTTCATTCACTTTGCCGCCACATTCAGCCTTTGTAATTAGTTTAAATGCAGACTCCCATGTTCTGCATTAAGGCTTCACTCTTCAGCTGTTTATCTCGTTGTTCAGTACGATAGCCACCCGCGTTATGCACAGCACAGGTGAAAACAATGTGACGTTTACATGTAAATCAGATAATGGTAACTAAATGTCACATACAGTGTCATACAGTGCTTGACAAATGTATTGCAACACCTGTAACAATGAAAAAAAAGAAAACATAAAAGTGCTGTAATGCAGACTCTTTCATTTTCAGTGATTTTAACATTTTGGACAAGAATGAGGAATTTCCAACTGCATTCACCTTTTCATACCCAAACAGGAGCCTGCTCACTGGGCTTCTCTGACAAGTCAGAAATTAATCAAGCAAAACATTCAAACACTAAAACAAATATTTCTGTTCTGGGACGCAAGTAAATAACTCTAATTTCACATCTTAATCAAGAAATAATAATAATAACAATAATAATTATATTTCAGCATTATAAAATATCCTTTTGGTTCAAGAGCTTCCACATACTGTTGTACTAACCATGACAGAAACATGAGAAATGATTTTGGTAATCACCAGTGCAGTTCATTTAGGGCAGATGTGGCATCGAGCTTACATTGGTGGTGGTCTAATAAATATGATAAGCCCCGTATATGTCAGTGTAACCTACACACACTAATGAATATACAGAAGTTAAAATCTACATACATTATTGCAGACATATAAAACACGGGCACAACATCAGTGCTAGTGTAGCATGACTGGATGACGAATGACAGAGCCTTTATAGCGCTGAGTGGCAGCCGGCACAAAAGAGCATCTATGAGCACTCAGTGGAGCACACAGACACAGAGGACTGACACACATGGTGCAAGTGCAGAGGAGGATACGAGAGGCGTTCGTGTGTGTTCATGCTTGGATCGATATTTATCTCAGCTAGTCTTGACTGGATTGCAATGAAATCTGGTGCATGCATTAATAATACATTCTTTCCAGGAAATCAGGTAACTCTTCTACACTTCTGCCAAAATTGTTTGGTTTTCAGTGACAGTTTGGGGTTTTTAGTGACATGACACCGTGGCTGTGGTTTTTTTTTCTCCAGATATTCATGGTCCACTGAGAGGATAATTTATACTGACTTTGGTGGATCTCTGACATTTTATCTACCCAGAGGCAAGATTCCCATCAGCCTCAGCTGCACTCTGTCTTTAGAGCTAATTAGGAAAATTTACAATGTTAACAGGCTAAACTAAAATAAACTTTGTTAATGTCATTATCATGTTGTATCTATGACTGTGAGCATGTAAGCATGGTGATGTTAACATTTAGCCCAGTGCACTACAGTGTGTTGTGCGGTTACTGACACACTGCGGTTTTCCTATTATTCCCACTAAAACTTTCCTTTAACTTTCTCAGATTGTGTCGACTTTTCCAACACAAATGTTAGAACATAATCCAAATCCAGTGTTATCAAACAGAATATAAAAAGAACATCACTGAAGCTTCTGGGTGGTTTTTGGGAGATTCTTGCCAACCCATTTGATAAAACTGCGACTCCAGCCTGCTGTGCTTGTTCCATAAATACAATGCATATGTTTGTGGCAGTGTGTCACATGTGAATAACAGATGCAAAGGCTTTAGTGCACGTGGTCCAGTGTGTTTTGCACACTGCAGACACAATTCACTCTGGCAAAAGCAGGAAATTAAAAAGCAGGCAACAATTAGTAGAATTTGGCACAGGGAAACTGGCTGGGAGCTGCGACTGGCATTGTGTATCACTTCATCTGTCAGCGCACTGACAAATCAACCCACATTAACATGTTTACATAGCCAATGTAGAGGCCTTTTCATTAGACAATGACAGAAATGACAAAATAACCACAAAAAGGGCCAGAAGCAAAACAACCTGTAATTAGCATTAACGGCTGTGTGATGTTATTCTCGCCTCTGTTTGTAAGCATTTGCCCGAGTGTGTTGTTTCAGTGACTGCACAAAAAGATGTGAGTGCAGTTGACAACCTGCATACACCAATTAAGGTTAATGACAACCAACCTTTTAAAACAGTCAATCAAACCAATACCTAAATGAACTTTATCAAATACTCTAAGTATTCAGCCAGAGACTCCCAGTATTCAGTCAGAAAAGTACCAATCAAATTGTATCTGCATAGCCCATGTCCTCAAATCCCAATTTGTCACATAGGACTTAAAAAGCTGTACAGGGTGTAACATGCTCTGACCTACACCCTCAGCAAGGCTGAAGAAAACCTGACAGGAAAAAAAAAAACTCTTCTAACAGGAGAAAAACTGTGAGGGATCCTTGTACAGGGAAAATTGTTTTCTGCAAATTAAAAATTAAAACATTAAAATTAAAAAGGAAATTAAAGATACTATATTCAAGTGGTTTACATCCAAACGGAAGTATTTAAATAAGAAGTGGCAACAGTTCACATGTAATAAACAGATTCACATAAAGTCAGAATGAACATATTTATCATTTTGGGTATATTCTTTATCCTCTTTTAATATATCTGCCTGAATCTTAGCATAAGATGCCTCAAAGTATCTATTCTGTTGCTTCTGTCTTTGAGAAGGCTGCAGTAGAACCAGCACCACGTTTAACAGATGAGGTGGTCGGTTTGAGTCAGTAGGTGTTTTTTAAATTTTCTTTTCACACTTTCCTCCAATTGTGTTAGTGAATATTAATGATACTTGATATTCATTTTTTGTTCTGTTTTTTAGGTTTACCAGATGTTAAAATCTTGCATCCTAGAATCTGCTCATTAGGTCTCTTCTTACCAGGAAACATGTCCGCCTACGTCCCGAAGAGCATCCTTGACTCACGGTGTAATCATGGAACATTCAAAAGAGGTAAGTGCTCTTTGTTTCAACCTGGGTCGTTTGCAATTATCCCCTTTTTCTGTGTGCACCAGATTTATTTACTGTACACTAAACTCCTTATTTTGGCAAAGCAATTTGTTATCTCCCTTTGAGCTCTTTCTAAAATATCCTCTTCTCTTGCGCAGTCGAATCTGTTTAATCCTCATATGGACAAAGAAAGGGTTTGATCTCCCACACACTTCCTCAGTGTAAACCTTCAAATTAAAGCTGCTACTTAAATACTTCAATTCAATCGTTATTATATATTCTATATGTTTCAGCTGTCTAACGATATATAAATAATATGTCCCAATTATTTAGTATAAAAAGTAGAATGCCGAACCTGTGTGCATGAATGCGTGGTGTTGGGGAGGTGGGCTTGTCCTTGTCAGATGTGCACAGGGATGTGGGACAGGATGTGGGACTCGCCTGGAAAAGACACTTGAGGACATTTGATGTGAAGTGTATCTGCGCTGACAGCGCCAGCAGGTAATTGTAGAGCTCCATGCTTTCTAACCACTGCAAAGCCCTGTAGTCATTCTCTACGCTGAATCCTGTGCGCAGTAGAAGGTGCTTTGAACGGTCTATGGTCTTTTTGATGGCTAGACACTCCAGCTGTCCTGCCGAGCACCGTCTCTCCCCGAGGACCGGTTTCCTGCTAACTCCAGCCGCTGGCCTTTTCTCTCCTCCCTCACCTTGCAGTCACATTCCACTAATACCTTAGCCTGGGGCATCAGTCTGGGTGTTGAAGGGCACACTAAAGTTTAGCTGCACCTGCCATCGTCTTTATCTTTTTTTGATGACCCTCTTGCATCACCTTCAGTCTCCTTTTCCTAGTTCCCCCTGGGGGTGATAACACTGCTACAATATGGAGGCCAGGGTGGCCATATTCTCTGGATGTGTTTGGTCTCAGAGGAGGTCGCTGGGTACAGGCAATCATCTCACAGCCCCCCCACCCCCACCTGCACATGTACTGTGCACATTTTCTGCAGATTACACTCTACTTATATACTTATATATATCTATAGATAGAAAGACGAGAGGGTGCGAGAGCGCGTGAGAGGAGAGAACACCTCCACTGTAGAGGAAAGCACAAGAAAGGCCAAGAAAGGCAATCACAGTCGGAGATGTGACTGGATCGGGAGAAAAGGCTTTTCAGTGCTGCATTGTACTGTGAAAGACAGAAGCTTTAGGCACTGTAGACCTTTGCTCTGCAGCAAGAAGTGGTCCACAATAGACTTTAAAGGCAACTTTGAAGAAAAATCTTCATCTCCAAAGGGATAATCACTCTTTCTCTTTTTTCCAGGCCAAGGTATGGATGCTTTATGGAAGCCTTATTCCTTATTCCCTTATAGAATAGCAATGTGACTGATACAGTGAGTGCATGGACTTAGGAAGACTACGGCCCGGGTCTCACGAGCCTCTGACAATTACCACTCGGCCACGGAGCTGCTGCGATAGCACCGCTCCCACTGGGTCAGGTGTGTTATTGCTGTGGCCGCGGTTTTCTGCTGTTTCATTGTTTCCTGCAGTTGTTGCAGGTGAGTGCGGCTGCACAGCCACATTCCTGAGTAAATAAAACTCTAAATCAAAGCCTGTCGTGGTGAGGTTGCATGGGGAAATGCACATGGATGATCGATACAATAGATGTTGTTTTAAACGCCTTGTATGACAGCAGGGAGCACTGCTTATGCAGTAACAGATATGACCACAACTACATGGTGGAACACTGACTTGTCGATGCCGATGATTTTGGCTATTAAAAGTAAATGGAAACACAATAAAACTTTAATGCAACTTCACTGCAACATGTCATGTCTTGTTTTGAACCATTGAAGCCTTTGGACTACTAAGTGCAGAACTATAGAAATGACCACCATATATATATATATATATATATATATATGCCCATTGTGCAAACGTTTTATCGTTAAATGCTACTTTGAAAAGCCTCATAAATGTGAGAAGGGTTTTTTTCTGTGAAACCCTTAGGCCTATTAACTCTCATTAACACACTGAGGTGCTCTCAGACCAGCAATCAGAACAAAAGACAGAAATGCTCGGCTAATAACTCACCTCAAGAAACTCTGACTTCATTCTTCGCATACATATGCTGTACATATGCGTCTAATATACGTGTTCATTCCATGTTTTTATACTTCCAGGACAGCGGTGGTATTAGTCAAAGTATTAAAACACTTGGTATATTCACGAGGTTTCAGTTGTGTTTTGTTGATCTGGCCATTAAAATACCCATAAACCAAATAAAATATCTATAAAGTCATCATCGTTACACTCTATAAACCATCGGATAGAGCCATTAAAGGAGATTTAGCTCAATTTTCTTACGAAAAACAAGCCCGGCCTATTTCACTGTCAATGTCACACAATCATGTTCCTTCACAGCAGTAGTCTTTTGGCTTCTGCTGTGAAGGAACATGAATGTTGGAATGGAAATGGCTTCTTCTGGCTTCTTCTGCGTTCCTGCTTATGTCTGCCATCCTGGCAAACACACACGAAGATGAAATGTTGTTTACACAGTATGAATCTCTTTGTCGACATTGAAACGCGTTTGAATGACACCCACAACTTTCGAACTTTTTGTTTCCAAAGTCAGGTGAAACTGAGCTGGTCTCTCTCCACACAGACAGATGGTAATTGAGTGAAGCTATGGTGGTTAATATTTAGGGTGCATGCTAAACGACCACTCGAGCTTTGAAGGGCATATGGCACAAGTCATACAGGAATTAAACTGCTGGCAGGAACAGAAGGCCGATATCTTCTTCACCTTTTAGGCTGACAAAACAGCCTTTGCATAATATATTACCATGCACATTGCACTGGTGGAAAACACTGCTAACTATTTGTTTGCCAACTGGGAGCTCCTCAAGCTGGTGCAGTGTGTTGTTATTGCTGACACATTTATACACATTTCAGTCCAGTAACTATGATGGATGTCAACGGGAATTACGTCACTTCCAAACAACGCACTTTTGCATTGCTGACTTAAAAGAACGGCTCACATTATGCTGCTGTCTGTTCAATGTGACACCACCATGCTGATATAAATATTCTGATGTCGGCTGCTCAACCTCAGTATGAAAATAAGATAACTTTGTTATGTAATACTGTAAAGAGTCCAAGCTGGGCGAGGGAATTACGGTACAGAGGAAAGTAAGGCGAGAGTCAATCTGCGGCTCAGACAGGAAACCCAATTCATAAAAAACCCTAGAAATACTACAGCCTTAGAAATACTAAGTTTGTTGATCATGCCGAATACATCATGCCGTTAACAAAATCTGTCCTGTCGAAAAGAAATGTACACAGGCCTCTGCTAAAACTTTCCAAATGACCTTTAACCATTTTAGATACATCATCAGTGTAGTGGCCAGGCAATGGTGTTTCCTCTAGGGTAAGTTTCCCACAAGCTTAAGACCAAAAACTAAAAAGGTACTTATGTCGGCACAGATGGGTGACTACTCTGAGACTGTGCTGTCACTGTATACAGGTGCTGCAGGTGAAAAGTCTGAATACATCAAGCTCAAACTCATCATTTACCAAAATAAAGGCAGACTTTACTGACTGGTACAGGGCATGTTTTTAACACACTTATGCAAAGCTATGCTGCCTCATGCCCTTGTTCACTATGTATTTATACGGAACATTTATACAGTAAAATTCAACCACAAAATAAGCTATTCATACATTAATGTGTTTCAAGGTGCGCATATGAACTTTGTGGATGTAGAAGCGCTGTGAATGATTTTGCTTGTAACTGGATTTGTTTTTTATTCTGACTCAAGGCCAAGTTTGTCATTTCAGATAGCTGTTGAGAAGAAAACATAGGGGCGCAGGTTACTGCTCCTAGAGGACAGTTACGTAACAGGCAAATTGACTCTGCACTTTAAATGAATGTATAAACTGAATATGTCCTGTGCTGTGCACAACTCAGCACACTCCTAAACAAATGAGTCTTGACAGTAATATGTGGGCCTTTGGAAGCTGTGCTGATACAGTCTCCGGGGTAAATTGATTTCCTGATAGCATCAGGTAGATTTGTTTTCAGTGGTCAATGCCCCTTTTAATTGTAAATGCAAATAGGCATCTTTGGATCTATGCATATCTGCGGCTCACATCCCATCCCTTTTAAATCTGTTCTTATCTGGCTAACGGGAACAAACATTTTCTCAACGTTTTCCCACAACAATTTTCTTTCACTCGAATAACATTGCCACCAGCTTTTAATTCCCCATAGATGTGCTATGAGTGAGTATTGACAGTTGTTATTAAATTTCATCTCCCCTGTGCACAGTGTAAACTTTGTTTTCTGTTGATTGCCATTGATTTGTAAGAGATCTGGAGAGCTTTTTTTTAACCATTATTTCTTTGAATGACCTTTCCTGTTAGTTTGGCTTCCAAATGCCAGGCTCTGGGATAAGTAGATAAATATACACATCAGTCAATGTACATACATATCATGTGCATATTGGACCTGATCCTTCACTGGCCTCATCCAGTATTTTTACAACTTGTTTTTTTAGATTTCAAAGCAATATAACTGACAAACTGCTGAAAACAAAGCAGCTACAATGAGCTGAGATGAACAACACACAGATTTGTCATGATTATAAAGTTTAAAACAAGTATCCACTACAGTGATTAACTCGACTGTATTGCTTCAGCATAACTGATAATGATAAATAATGCTCAGAGATATACCGGTACATACATTTATAAAAGAAAAGCTGGGGAAATGCAAGAAATACCAGATCAATTGTCTTTTTTTTTGCACATATTGCACTGTAAGCAGAGCTTATGTGGACAATGAGGGTAGAGACACAGGTATACATATACATATATATATATGCCATCAATTATTAATCATGTAATGTCATTATACATGGTATCATATGAGCAATTCTTACATTCCCTAGAGCAAATGATTTCAAGATAAAACACTGACAGTCACTGGCATCAGCTGCAACCCTAATTGCGATATGGCATCATTCCTGGATGAGATGCCCAGAATAGGCTTTTCCTCGGACAATTGTGACTTCTCTGTGTAGACTAATTAAGAGACTCCTGACCTTTACTAAGACACACGATACAGTGAAAATAATGGAGGTGCAGCAGGGAGGCTTCTGCTCTTATGTGCAGCTGAGGAATGCCCCCATAGCTGGATAGAAGCTATATTCAAATTTATTCTGATTCTGAATTTTAAGCATTAAAGAATATTACATAAAAACAGAAATGCTTAAATTCAATTGTCCTTGATGAAAAATCTAACTTATTTTATATATGTTTAAAATTTTTCTGTTTCTTTTATACATTTAAAAATATAAATATAGACCTGCACATATTGATACATAGTGTCCAGAGGTTGCCAGTTGGATTCAGGCCTGGGAAGCATGAGTGGAAGTCAATGACATCAGTGTCTTTATCATCCAGGAAGTGTCTCTACAGTCTGGCCAAATGAGGCCAGGTATTGTCATACACCGGGATCTGAGGATCGTATCTGGTGACCTGACAGCAGTTGATGTACCGTTAGCTGACATGTGGAGGTTTGTATGGCACTCCAAGTCTGTACTTCCCCAAATCATCACTGACCCACCAACAAAGCGGGGATGTTGGATGAAGTTATAGGTAGCACGATGTTCACGTCTGTGAAGAAAACAGGGCTCCACAGCAAACCTGCCATTCCGCTGCTGTCTGGAGAATGCCAGTCTCATCATGTATTTGTTATCGGACAAACATAAAATGCACTCAGTACCAATGTGACAAAATAATGAGATTTAGAATAAACGTTGTTTTTCTCTTCTTCTGATAAAGACTCCACTTAATATTGTGTTAGTTTTATCGAAACCTTTACTACTCATGGTGAGATCTCAATAATTAACAAGTAGGAAGTCGATTCTTTTCACATGAGACACAAGAAAGCAGTGGGAAGTAAATGAGCACAGCAGAGGATCTGTATTTCTAATGTTTCAGTTATTCTAATCCTAAATACTTGTCTTATATTAATCTAGTCTCCTTGTCTATATTTCACTGGGGAATAGGGGGTGCGTGGGTTGAGACTCAAATAACATAAATGTTTCTCTCATGAGACAGAGAAAAGATGAGCATCCCATGTGGAAGTTTGTATTACTAATTTCATTGACTTAACATTTACATGACAAGGAAAAAAACAGGACTAATTTAAAACAGTACGGAGCTCATTTCTTTTTTTACATTTTCTTTGAAAGGTTTTAATGAGTCATTTTACAGCAGTGATATTAAAAGAATTTTTTGGTAGTTTTTCCTCAGCCTTGCTGAGGGTGCAGGTCAGAGGATGTTCCACTCTGTACACTATGTTAAAGCCCTGTGAGGAAAATTGTAATTGTGAATATGGGCTATATAAATAAAATTTGCTGAGACAGTTCCTTTGATAGAGCCTCAACCTTCTAACCAATCAAACAAGGCCAAGTCAGAGGTGGGGACTTAGAGCTGTCAATCAAAAGGTGAACATGCACCTGGCCTACTACTACTACTACTACACACAGACTTCAGTACCAGCTGCTGGAAGATGATGCTATGTCTGAGTCACAGGGTTCCGAGCTTTCATTGGCTGAGACGGATGAGGATGTAGGTGTCATCTGATTGGAGCAGGGAGAGAGAGTGGGGTGGGAATCAACTGAGTTGCTTGATTTCACATCTCGTTATTGTGCTAGTAACGGTGTGACACACTCATACTGCAGCTTTAACGTTACAGATGCAGCAGATGCACATACAGTTGTGCGCCGTGCATTGCTGCGTGATGTTCCCTATGCACTTTAGCATGTTCCCACCCTGAAACACAGAACAGCTATAGCTCAAAAGAACAAAATACACACTGTTATTTGAAAGCGTTGGCAACTCAGCTAGGGGAGCACAACACATCAAATGCATCATTAAAAATAACAGCTTTGTAATTGATTTTCTTAACAACCAGGGGAAAGATTCATTACAAGTGCCATCAGTAACATGAACCCAAAGCCAGTATCACAGCCCTGACAGTGCGTCTAAGCTGGGGATATGCGTGTTTGCAGGGGAAATGTTGGCGCAGATCCACTATAATCCCACAGCACATTTACTGCAGTCCCATAAGCCTTATCCCTCTGATCAGTTTGTATGTGTGCGTGTGAGAGAGCACTAAGCTCTGTGACTCCCCATCATCTGCCCAGGAGGACAACAGCACCATTAGACTACTTGACCTGCTAGTTAGCACCAGCAACTGAGCCATTAGTGAGCCAAGCTCAAAGCAAATTGCGTTAATTCATTTTGCTACTGCAGCCAGTGCCTCTAATTCTGTGTCGCCGTGTGCCATGTATAATTATCTTTATCTTATTATCTTTAGCAAACAAACAAACAAATCCATTTGCACAAGTATTTATGATTCTTTTTGATTTAGTGCATTTATTACTAATATAACTAAATAGGTCGCCTGCTCCAATCATAGATGGATTATTTCAGATTAATCGAGATTAGTTCATCAGTACTGAAACTATGCTTTATTTTGACTGGTTTCCCTTGGAGCAGGGCTAAACTGTGACATCCCACAAACCGTCGTGTCACAGGCATTGAACAACAACATTACGTCAGACATCACATGTTCTTGATTCACTGTTATTTTTTTTATTCATCCCACAATTTTAATGAACAATATAGGTTTATTATTCATTTATTCCCTGCTTGTTTAGTAGTTTGGGGGGAATGCCGTAGCAGGTAAATCATGTTTTTTTTAGCATAGTAAACATTACTTGTTTGACTATGTGCAAATATCTTTTTTTTCCACCCATGCATGGAACTATCAGAGGGCGAACCGGGTTCAGAGTCTTCCTCAAACACATAGAAGAGTATGGACTTGTGTAATGGCAGATCAATCTATAAGCTCTACGTTGTCCAACTCTACAATCTGAGACATGGAGAGCAGCCTGGACACCGTAACTGCCTGTTCCCTTCAGCACATGTCAGACAAAGCATATGAATTTTCTCAATAATCTGTTGAAGACATGGTTGGCTTTATACATGTTAACAAGAGAATTACAGTTTTTCAGCGGCAAGAAAATCACGGCCTCTCGTCCAAATATTGATCAGTGTGAGAAGCTAAAAGTCTTTTGTATCATATTTCCATAAGCAGAAACTTAAGAATGTGTGTAGGCAGACGCAAGGTTATGAGGTTGACGCTAAATGCAGCTGAAGAAAAGTTCTAAAAGCATAGTTACCGGCTTGCTAAAAAGAATCACATAATAGTGATAAACAAAAACACAAGGGTTAAAGTCAGTAAACCTACAACATGACTATGTTTCCTATATCCTATGTATATGCCGGTCCTGTGAATATCAAGGGTAGAAATCATCACAATATTGCAAAGAGCATTCACTCACTGAATATAGAAAATAATATACCAAAATATTTGGCATGTTTGATTTCAACCTCAATATGAAGTATTAAATGTGCTCAGGAGTCAGAGGTGGATGATGGCAACAGAAGGTGACACATCTGCAACTTGTATGTATTGAATCCATTTCTCTGTTTGTTAATTAACTTCATTTAAAAAAATAAAAAAATCAAATCTAATACTCATGTTACATCAAATGTCACTTAACCAAAACACAAGTGTCGATCATAGCCATGCATGCAAACTAAAAGCCGTAAAAATACATCCACTTTTAGAAATGTTCATGTCGAAAGATTCAAGCAGCTGCCATCTCATTAACTCCAGTTTCAATTAGCAGAGTATTTAATTTGCTACATGCAACTGTTAGGGACTGTCATGTTGTCAAAAGTCTACCTGCCCTTACCAACGGCTTGCACAGAGCGCTAAAATTCCCAGGAATTCAGCGTGGCAATGGGGTGTGAAATTCCCAAGCCTGTGTTACATCAGCCTGATAATTTTCCCTGATGATAATTAATAACGATCCAGCAGTGAGGCGCTCATCCACGCCACCTCAGCTGCACCCCTGTGCCATGTGACAAAGCCAGTGCCGAGACAATGGTTACACATGTGAGATGAAAGGAAACATGAAGTGCGGTGGGAATACACTTTGCATTCAAGCTTCATCAGGTGTGCGACTGGCTTTATAATATGTTAAAAAAGGAGAGAGGCAGCTGAGGGTGGCCTGCTGATGGGCTGATATGGAGGCTTTATTTGCACTGGTTTTAGGGAGCTCTCGAGGGAGATCACGAGCCATTAGCTATTCCTTTAGGGAGCAAAGAGCCTAAGTCTGCGGAACAGTTCATTAATGTTTTTGCTTCTTTGAAACCTGCGGTGTTCAGAATATGTCCAGAGGCATTACCGTGCAGGTGGGTCGGATTAGAGGGGAGATTTGGGTTCAAACTGAGGCGCGATGTGGGAGAGCACTGCAGGATGGAGAGCGACCATCCATTACTGCACATATTTATTTCTGCACACTTCTGCAGAATGGATAATGAATAATCACTCTCAGGACACGGCGCCATTCTGTTCCCTCCGAACCAAAGATTAACCTCTTTGTCAAGGAACTGATGTCACGCGGCTTTGGCGATGGGCTTCACTCGCCCATCGTTTACTATACATACACTGTGTGCTATGCGATAACCCTTATAGGTTAGTCCAACAGTGCTTAATCAAAAAGAAATCACTGGGATAGAAGGTGGTGATGATGTCAAGAGGCAGCAGGATTCCAATCCATAGAGCTGTGGAGTCACAGCACTGCTTCATCACTTAGCCTCTGAACTGAGCTCCTGACAACCTTGTCCACCTACGTGGATAAGTGACTGTCATCTGTTCTCTGGCAAACCCAATGTGTGACAGCCACTTAGCATGTAGCATTCCTCACCTCTCCACAGATGCCCTGTCATCGCTGTCAGCGCTAGCCGTCTGAGGGTCTGTCAGAGAGACTTCAGCTTGCCACTGACAGGACTCTTGTCATGGAAACACAGAATTAATGACCTCATCAGTGGAATGCTAACATAGAAAAAAAAAATCGATTCACTTTTAATTAATACTTAATTAATACATTCGCAGATGCAAAAACAAAGGTTTAATTTAGTCACAGTCCACATTTAAGTATAAGTAACCACAACAATGTCAGTCAGTGTAGGTAAACTAGGTAAAATAGTAAGTAAGTAGTAAAGTGGGTAAATGACAGTTTTGCTATATTTTTCAATTGCTCCACCACTGAGGAGCCAAGACAGAGAACGGACGTGATAGGTAGGACAGTCTTGACTGTGATGTAGAGGTAGTTGAGGAGACACACCTTCCCCAGGTAGAAAAAGCAGCTCGGTCTTGTCCAGGTTGAGCTTCAGGTGGTGGGCCAGCATCCATTGAGAGATGTCAGCCAGACATGCAGAGATTCTGGCAGCCTAGTGCTGCATCAGCTCATTAACTGAATTAGTATGTGATCCAGGTAAAACGTAAATTAATATCTGCCTAATCCAGATGTAATGAAGAAACCAGTGGGCCTGATAACAGTCAAGTCTTAATTTACTTTCTATTTATCCACTTGTTTAATTAAAACATCAATTAAAGTAAGGTTAATTCAGGCTTTTTTTTTAACAACAATAGATATGTGTGGCATGTGCCTCTGTTTCGTTCTGCTTTGATTGTCAGTACTTTGAAACTAAAGACTCTAGCCATCGTTAGCCTCCCACTTTTCATCATGTGAGAGGAAACGAATTAGCATCATCACACTGACAGGCATGGCATTGATCCCAATCATAAGTCTGACGCCGTTCTGACATGCAGACTTCCCTCTAGCCCTCTGGCAGACACTGAGCAGTGGGTGTGTTAAGTATCCAGCGTGATCACCCCTGAGAGACACCGTCAGATCAACATCCATGAATGTACTTTAAAAAAGATAAGACAGAAAAGAGTCGTGCATTTATTGGAATTCCCTAATGCTCCACCATGCCCTCTCGACACTAAACGGCTTGCATAAAAGAATCATTTGCATGTGCCGGTTTCTGGGTTAGTAGTTAGTTATGAGCTCAAACCACTGCAGCGCCTACTAATGGAAGCAGTTTTGCCGGGGATTTCATCACACACATGAAGGTGTCAGTCATCAACATAACCACCTCTCAAACAAATGAGGGATTAATCATAGCAGTTCATTCTGATAGCTCCGACTCAAAGGCATGAAGATGGAGTCCAACTTCCCGTAACACACTCACTCGTGTTCCACATTTACCCGCAGCCAAAAAAAAAATAAAAAAACAAAGAAAAAGAAAAATCCATTCTCAGCCAAGAAGGTGCTTCCAAGTTCTTGGCTTGGTTTCTCACATCTTGACAGAATGAGGACAGCGTAAGCGGATATGGATATATGGCGACAAAATATTCTGCATTCTCAGCAGAGCATAACAAATGATATATTGAAAAATGGTTAAACATTTTTTTTTATAATGCCCCAATTATGGCAAGATAATGGTTTAATTGTGAAAATAATGACTTGGCTCTGCCAATGTGTAGGTTGTTCAAACTGAATCTGACAAATAATGAGCGGAGAGAAACTAAAGTTGTGGGGAATAATGCACCCGCAGCGCTCCATAAATACACTTGCAAAGCAATGTGAAGAAGTTTTCTTTCTTTGCCATGGAGCAGTGCAGAGTGTGACATGCGACTATATATCTGAACATATGGGAAGAAAAAGTTGCATTTCTGCACATGACTCATCAAGCTGCTGCAGAAGTTTGCACTGTTCATGATCTGCTCACCATATGTGGGGATATTAAAAGACAACTCATTACTGTGCTGGACTGCTGCAGAGATTGCACATGTAAAATCAATATCTGATGGGCATGAGCCAGCCAAATGACTGTTTTCATTATCATATTCATGAGTGACCACTGTACAGCTTTATATGAAAGAGGCTCCCTCATTTCTCATTTCCACTAAAGGTTGCTATCGCTGTACGGCTGATTCTCCTGACACGTCCAACAAGCTGCTGGAAAAATTAGAGGGCCATCTCTGGTTGGTGGAGTAACAGCATGCTCTGCACAAATTGTGAAAAGGATTTCTTTGCGTAGCTTTGCGAACAGGTCGTTGTTTGTTGCCTGTGCTCCATGTGTGTATTTGTGTTTGTCCATTTCTCTACTTATACTATTAAGCAGTGGAGACACTTGCTTACGTCCTCTCTCCCTCCCTCCCTCGCTCCCTCCACACTACGGACTCCTCCGACAGAATCATTTTCCTTTTCTTCTCCACCTTTGACAGTGGCTCACATCATCCCTCCTGAATGTGGTGTTTATTCCCCTTGAAGCCTTCCCAGCTCCACCCCCCTTTGCATCATAATTGAATTGCTGCCCCCACCCCACCCCCACCCCCCACACACACGCACAAACACACACACAATTGTCTCATTCGTTTGAAATGCATGACCTTTCTTGAGACAAATGAGCGATCAATAGGTGTTTTCCCCAAATTAAAACCTCGGAGAGAATTAAAAGCCTTTCCCAGTAAGTTATGAAGTGCTAATGCTGAAACTCCGGCAAAGAAAAAGGTCAGTCATTACAGCCATTTATTGTACTGTATATTTTTACACAAACATTTGTTTTAAAACTATTTATTTGCAATGGTTGCGCAACTATTCTTCCTACAGTTGACCTACAACCTTATTGTGTCTTTGAGGATTTCAAAATAAAGGATGTGAAGGAGTTCATGCTGTTCATCAGGTTTCGCAAACGTCCAGCTGGGCTTGGGGAGGAGCCACCAAGAAAGTGCTGCATTATTTATTAGACCTGTGAAAAACACCTGCCTCTGCATCTGGAGACAGTTAAAGTCTTGTAAAAGGTGTGGATCAGGTCTTACATAGGTTCAAACTTACCTCCTGCATCTGGGTGGACATCTGTGGTCCATTACCACAACAATATGCGCAAACAGGTTTCCTGCCAAATGATCCACTTTCATAACTCTGAAAGTCCACTCTACTTTCTGACTGTAAGACACTGTTTGATGCAGTCCACATAGAAACTGTGGACTTTGTTTTCCACATGGAGAAAGAAACATGAAAGACTTTTACCAAATCTAATACTGCAGTATGTAAATGTAAATGTAAATGTAAAAATGCGCTTTCAATTATATATTGTAGTGTCAATTAGTTACAGCTCTATGGTTTGACTAAATGACAAACCAGTGACCTGTTTTATTCTGGTGGCTGACTGGTGCATGTGCATATACATGTAATAGTACGGCAATCGTTGTCATGGTTGCAGCAACCAGTGATGATTCTATGTTTAACACAAACAGACAAACACATCACATATCACAGTCTCTCCTGCTCTTTATACTTCTCCTCAGTCTAATTAGCCTACCATGGCTGCTAGAGGTCACCTCACAGTAAAACCTAACTATAGGTTGTAATAAGCTACAGCACAGTTGACACCTGGACTAATTTGTTTTACGCTGGACAGTCTCCATGATCGGTTTAATGACACAAAGTATCGAAGATGGGATGAAATTCACGCCCTTTACTGTGGAACAGTAAAGGTCACACTCACTGCAGTTAATCATTACAAGATTACATTTTTTCCCCTTTGTTTCCCTTTGTTTTGTTTTTCAAAATAAAGATTAGGGTGTGTCAGTCAGGTTTCAGGAGACACAATGTTCTTTACATGCTGCGTACCTGTACTATGAAGCCAAGCTTATTTTTACATTATAATGAGTCTGCCTATGCATCGGAACACAGTGATGGGTTCTGCGTAATTCCAAACAATTCACGCCCAGTGCGGAGCATGAGCACCGTGCTGCTCAGGCTACGGCTGCTGTGAGGTAACGGTGTCAGCGTGTGGGAGGTTCTGATCATCTCTCTGCAACAATCTACTGTCTCCTCTGAAGGAGGTCTGTCTCCATACTGTTAGGGATGTCAAAAAATAATAAATGACTGCAGAGAATTTCATGCTCAAGGTTAAAAGCTGAACATCACCGTCAGTCAGATGATGCATTACAAAGCCAAACTGTTTAAGTCCCTCACAAAATGAGCTTCTGGACTCGCACCAGTCAGTTTGAATAGAAATATTTCTTGTTAAGCTTGGTTACAGCATGGTGTCATGAAGATTAATTAGCTTATCTCTCGTAGGATTGAAGACTAAACGCCTCTCTCTCTCTCTCTCTCTCTCTCTCTCTCTCTCTCTCTCTCTCTCTCTCTCTCGCTCTCTTTGACTTGCTCAGTCTCATCAGGCAGTGACAAATCATCAGCGGAGTGAAACGTGTTGCTGTGGAGGGGTGAGCAGGGAACAAGAGGCAGGCTATCCGATGAATTTTAAACCGGCAATATTTACAAGCTCCAGTGGTACAAAGGGTTGAAGTGTTGTGGTTGTGTATCAGGGGCATGCGATTTCCCAGAGAAGGACATAAATATTGGCAGGTCACTTCTGTGAAGGCCAATATTTAAAGGAATCATATACAAAAAAAGTAAAAAAAGAAAAAAACATTAAAAAAAATCACTATCCACGAAACAATGCAACAAAAAAGTCACTCAAAAGCCACACATCTCCAGTCTCCACTGTAATGATCCAACTTCACTCTTTAAAAGAATAAAATGTTTTGTTTTTTTTTTACTTTTAAATGTCTCTTTGCAACATATACGAGCTTTAACAAGCATAATGCAAAGCTCCCACTGCGAAAGCTGTCAAGTGAAAAGGTCCTTTAACAACCGAGCATCTCGTTGGAATGAATTAAAGCTGCCTCCACACTCCCACTGAATAAAAGCCCATGACAACACAGGTATTCCAACAACTCATTAGGCTGATATATAGCAATTAATGGGGAACCATTACTTCCCCTAAAACACAGTCAAAAGATCGGAGCGCGCAACCCTCTGCCACAGGGAAAGAAAGGGGGAAACAGCTGCTGGTGCAAAAGTCCACCTCCCATGTTTTATTAATGATTTTGCTTTGACGGGGGAATTACTCGCATTGCATTGGTGATTAATGGTGGGGGGCACGTGAGAGCAGGAGCTGCTCCCTCACAACACTCTGCACCTGTTTGACGCTGTCTGATGGCGTTTACCTGCAAAGTGACACTGCTTAGAGCAAACCAGGCGCTCCTCGCTGCGCTAATCTTTCTCCCAGCCTCCTGTGCCCCTTTGTTCCTGCTCAGCTTTTTGCTCCGTTTCCTCCGTCTTTAGCTCTCTCACCCGCCGCACTGAGACCGTCTCTGTTTCTGCTAACCATCACATATACTTTCTTTCTCCCTGAATGCTTGGCACTTCTTTCTCACAGCCTCTCGCGCCATGCGTGGGCGGTTGGGGCGAAACAGAAAGCTTGAGTGAGCCCTCCAGGTCCCCTGTACACCACACACACACACACACACGCACACACACACCCCTGTGCGCTCACCACCGTACACTACTTGCCACCTTTAACAGCCAAACAACACCCCACACTCCCACGCTGTGATTTTAAAAGTGCATTTGGCCAATAAATGGGAGAAGAAAGCCTGCCTGGAGACATCCCAAACGTACACAGGCCATAGAACAGGTTGTTGGGAAATGCTTGTTTTAATTTTACATGCTTTCTTTGAACATTGTGTAACACTTGTGTGTTGGCCTGGCTTGCTAACAATTCACATCTCCAAGACATATTCCCAAAGCTTCAACCCTGTTTGATTCATAGTAATTGGCTCCCACTGCTAAAGTGATCCCTCTGCAGGCTTGACATCGCTCTGTATAGCAACCACCTATTGCCACTGTAGGGTTAAATGTACTAAATATGTGTAAGTCATTTTATATTACTGCCACCACATGGTTTTAGGAATGGTTTCATCGGGAGAATCACATTGACAAGCTGGGACTTGGTATTCACTGCCTCTTGGGTTCTTAGACGTGCTGTATACATATTAATGCAACAACGCATCATCAGTAGGGTAAAATGTTATATCTATGACTCCGACTGTGGTATGATGAGCTGGTTTG
The DNA here is from genome assembly GCA_016785345.1 of Trinectes maculatus. NCBI lineage: Eukaryota > Metazoa > Chordata > Actinopteri > Pleuronectiformes > Achiridae > Trinectes > Trinectes maculatus. The sequence goes on from JAFBJQ010000295.1 coordinate 41,400, forward strand.
ATTATTTAGGAAAAGAAACGCAGTTTTAAACCTTTTCATCAAATTCTCTGAAATGTAATATCTGTTCTTAGCATATCAAAATGGTGGGTACCATTTGTTATTGGTAGTTTCTACCAATAACAAATGGTACCCACTGAGAAATCCTTCAGACAAATGCCAGAGTGAATGGTTTTGGCATTGCCTCCTAAAATATTAGGAAACACAAGTGCTTTCAGGAGGGACAACTCGTTCTTGTATTGATAAACCCGCTATAGGGTGATACTTTCTCTGACAACAGTATGATGAATGCCAAACTATGTTAAGCTATGTCTGTATCTGGATGAGCAGATGTCAGCCGGATGAGCAATGATAAATTCTGCAATTACATCTCTATAGTCGCTACTGCCACCAGATGTATTATCTACATTGACCTGAAGTGTCCAGTTTATGGTTATCAGACTACAGATATGATGATTATCAGATTAGCTCTCATTTCGAGATGTATAGATTTCACTCCAGACAGCATCCGCTTCACCAGGGCAGACTGAGGTAGAGGCATAGGGATATGTACGTGCTGGGATAAGCGTGAACAGACCACACTGTGTTATCTACAGGCCACAGTTCCAAACTATAAAATAACACAGAGTAAAGAGCTGGGGTTCAATAGCCCAACATCTAATCAGACATGCTGGCATTTCTCTAAATCTCTCTGTCACTTGCTAACGATTACTGCTAATGCTGATCACTAACACTTCGGACACATCCCATCCTCAGACCAATAGGTTCCGTCTGCCAGAGAATATACAGTGTCATTAAAGCAGTTACATTACAGCCATTTTAAAGGAAAGTGTGCAAAGCATATTCAGGGCAGTGTTTATTACTCAACATGCATCATCACTGCCTAGTGACATCACAGAGTTCAGGTGCACCACTGATGACCTCATCCATCCTCTAATGCTTCTCCGAACCATTGATTTGTGCTTGCACCTTAGGTCACATTAAAATGCTGTTTTGGTAAATAAACAAAGCCAGTGTTTGGACATGTAGCTTTCAGTCATTAACTCTGAAGATGTAGATTCTATTTAAGTAATAATCTGAAGAGCTCCTATTGATATTTTGGTAGTCTGAGAACAGGGTCATTCTACAAAACTGGAGCCTATTCCACTTTGTAATTTTCCAAATTTGTATCAAGGACGAGCAGTTTTTTTAAGACATCCACATTAGACTTCCAGAAAAACATATTCTCCCACCTTAGGCATTGAATCCCTATTGACATAATCTACTTTTTTTATGACCCAGGAATTGTTTTTACCACCCCGAAATGGACAAGACACAGACCATTTAAAACATAAGTCATGAATAATATTTAAAAATGTAATGTTTTCCTATGAGAAAAGTTTTCTTTATTTAATACTGAAAGTTATAGTCTTGTTATCTAATTGGAGTTTTTTTTTTATCATTTTGATTCTTTTCCTTGAAATATGAATTTGCATATCAGTGGCTTCATTATTTGAGCTATATTTGCTATTTTACGTCCTATTGCCAAATAAAAGTTACACATATAAACTGATCATCATCATTGAGCATTATAACATTCATTTATAAGGCATTTATTCCCCCTCAGTGTTTTTTTTTTAAAGACATTGTTACGAGGCAGAAAGGCTATGCTTGACGGACCCCATCTAACACACAAAAACAGCAAATAAACTATGTCAAATAAAATGGGAAGTTGTTGGCTCTTGCACTGGACACTTGCAAGGGTTCAGTTGATGTCACTTCCTCTCTTTTATCTCATTTCATGCATCAGTGTATTTTTAATAGGCAGAAACTGTAAGCATTACAGCAGGGAAAGACAAAATGGTGGATAGGCAAAAATAATGACTTTTTTTTACAAAAAAATACTATTTTATTTTATCTAAATATATTGTATTGTATCAGGGGAATAACTTTAACACTTAGAATAATAAAATTTGGTTTAAAAATAAGATTTTTTATTTAATATGGCAGACATGGCAAAATTGGACATATCCTTACTAATGTTTGAAACATGTATGTTTTACTTTTACTATGCTATTAAAACATAAACCATGTAATTAACAACACTATTAACAACTTTGGGCTTTTGGAACACATTTTTACATCTTTTGAAGCTCATTAAATGCTGTGGATGCAAATGGGGCCCGTTTCGTAAAATGACCCAACAACTGTTTGTTAAAATCCATTGTTCATGATGTGAATCCAATATTAGCACCATTGCTATGCCCCATGAAGGACTAAGTATGTATAGCCACCTTCGTTTGTACAGGTGCTGACTGCTGGATAGTACAAAACATCAGTCATGAGTGTGTTGCCTTTGGTTATATTACATCATTGATCTGGCAGTTTCTGTGAGAAGGTCACTGTGTTCCAACAGCTTTTTCACTCCATCTGTGACTAATCCACAGTGATGCTTTAAATGCAGTTTCCTTTCACACAGGATTTACTGTATTCTCCTTTTTATGTGCAAACATATATCATAGAGTATCCATCCAGGTCCTTAAAGGTTAAACTATTTTAGTTATTATAGTGTTTTTTAACATGACCTTGTTATTTAGGCTAAAAGTTTTAAAATGCTACAAAGTACACTTCAGGGCCATTCATTAAAGTAAAGTGAAAAAAACGTTTTGGAAGCAGGACACATTTTTAAATGATTGCAAGATGAATATAGTTCTTTTGTGTAAAAGCACAGATGGGTCTCTGCACCAGTGAACTCTTTATTTGGTTGCAATCAGGCACCAATTAGCTTGACCCAGTTTGATATAAGAGGAGCACAAATGGCTGCTTTTATCACACTCTCATTCTACCTGAGTTTTGTTTTTAATTAAAGCAGTGCAGACGGCATTTAATTTTTTTTTCTGTCTGTGTCATGACCCATGGTGTAAGTGGACCTAACACCAGAACAGAGTTGCAGAGGAACTCAGAGAAGCATAACGTTAGTGAATTTGACTAATTCAAACATGAGTCCGCAGGCTCCTACACAGCCCTTTCACAGAACAAGAAAATTGCTTTGTGATCTGACTTTTGTGAAATTACACTTCCATACTATTTGCCTTAGTGGCCTTTCCATTAATGACTTTGTTTACCCAACATCTCAGACATAGGCTCAATTTGTAAGGACAAAGATCACAGTTTTGATAAAATGCAAACAATCAATAGCACTGATCGGTGTATTGATAAGCAAAAGGCTCAAACCCAGAAGCTGTCTCAACTTAGTGGTCTGCAGAGAGCTGTAAGGATTAGGTGTAGCAGGATGGATAATGATGAATGGTAGAGGATGTGATGCATGTCATGTCACACCAGACTTTTTCACATAGCCCCAATCAAGATTCTGCATGGTCAATCAAGCAGCATCTACTACAGGCCATAGCCGGTTCACATTCAAATTTCCACCATCAAGGCTTTAAAAGACCTGTCTGAAGCCATTCTTATATGATTACATTAGGATACATTTGAAAAAGATATTATCTGATACAGTCTTTATATAACCTATAACTAGCTCTACAGCAGGGTTACTGTATATAAAATGTATTTAATGTAGGTAGACTGATACACCATTGACGAATTATATATATAAAGTAAGTATAAGGTACCACTGATTCTGATTTCGATATCAGACATCATACCCACACTTTGTTTAATTAAAGAGCACTGAAAGAGGTTATGCATGTTTAATTTACTCCCTCCTACTGTATGTGCATCTTTCAACTCAGCTTTTTTACAATTGTTCCTAAAGGGTATCTAAAACTTCCCCAGCCACTTATGGAAAATGATGGACAACACAGTAGCTTCTGACTATTTGGTTGGCTCCTCCTTGCTCTGTAATGAATTAATCCAAACTGGTCAAAATATCCGCTCAGGGGGGAAAAAAAAGACTGAGTCACTTTTTTCCTCATATTTGAGCATAATTTTGTTCAAACCTCATTGACACTGTATTCTGCATCTGGCACACATACAAAGCATGGTCAACAGGAAAAAGGAAACAAGTTCTGAGCCCTGGAGTCATAAAGTTGCACACATAAACAGAGAGATACTTATTTTACATCTTTACTATCTCAAGGAAGCCTGCATGTTCTACATGTACACGGAAAAAAAACCAAAGCATTGAAATTATAGGCGAGCTTTCCTGTGCTGAAAATTCAATTCCGTGCTGTGATTAAATTGTCTAGTAGAATAGGGTGGACCCTCACTCTCATGGAAATAAATTGTCCAGTGTCCTTTCTTTAAAGTAGAGACAGGTTCAATGTCAAAGTGAAGAGACAAACAAAATCCTGTTACCAATGATTCAAAAAAAAAGCACAGGCAGATTGGACCATCTGCCATGTTAAGAAATATTCCTTTTTTGCCACAGCCATTCATTAATTTGTCTTTAACCAATGACGTGATAATAGCAGATGGTTTGTCTTTGCTTATGTGCTTGCAGATATTGTTTGCCTATACGTGACTGAGATTTATATTAAGATATTATATGTGGTTCAGTAAAATACCAACAATGCTTAATACAGTTGCCATCAATCTCACGATGCTCAAAAATATCCAAATTATAATATTATAATATCATATTATATCAACACTGTTTTCACCTAACTGGTTTGCTGCTTCTTTAAATATCTTATATGTATGTTGCATTCTGAGAGTAGTCAATATAACCCACAAGCTAGTTCAATGTAATCCTTTCCACTAGGGAAAACATGTCAATCAATCGCCAGCCGCACCGTTCAATCAAGCTAAAACATGATATGTAGTGCGTTTTTCCCACTAATTGGTGTTGTCATTAGAATGATGCTTTCATTCGCATGACTGGCACTTAGTCTGGTTACATAGAAAGACTGATATGAAAAGGGAGTGGGAACATTTTTGTCAGTGTCAGACTGTAGAATGGGAGAATATATGGTTATTTCCTGCAGGTACTATGTAAACTCTTGTCATATCAAACACAAAGAAGCACCATTCGAAAATATTTGGATGTTCATTTAGGGCTGGAGCTCCTGGTGACAGGTCTGCAATCAACTTTAGATTGATGAACGACAGGCTCGCTGCCTCAGGGCTCTATGTTATTATAGTGGCTGTATGTGAGGACTGCTAAGGCCAACTGAGAGAAGGCAGATGAAATGAGACACTGCAAAACGTCTTTTTTTTTTTTACAACAGTCTCACTAATACTGTGTCTGATCGACACTATTTTTAAGTTAGCGTGATGCAGTCAGCCAGAGGGAAGATGCATCACGCATGAATTTGTTGGAACACATTACTTTTATGATGCATTCTTTGACATTTTTTCCTTTCTCTACAATGCTTGGTCAGAGCAGGACAAAAGACACATGTAATTTAGTCGTCACATTACTTTGATCCTAATTATCATCAGCTGATTAAGTTGACCATCACCATCATCGTCATGTGTATATTGCCCACCTCAGAGTCAGAACTCACTGTCACCATTTACCAACCTGCATTTTGGTGTGGAGTTAAAAAGTGGTGTAAAGCCTACATCCATTATGAAAGCCCTGATATCAATCTCTCAGTGTAACTCTGGACATTTCAATATAATATAAAAAGTCTTGAAACACCAAATGAAATGGTCTGATGAATGGTCCCCCTTCAGTCTGAAAGCCTTTGTAAACAAATTGGCTCTGCAGCTAGCAGCACACCACTTGCTGCATGTGTATGTGTGAGATTTGGTCACTCATTATTTCCTGCTCAAACTGTGACACACACACACACACACACACACACACACACACACACACACACACACACACAAACATATATGTATATATATATCTATATATATATATAAACTTTTCAGACAAACACCTGCACACATAATTTCACACATACAAACACACACACACACACAGCCTTATTGCAGTGATAACTGCCTCAGCAGTGTCAGCAGGCAGTGCCATAGTATTGTTCTGACTGGAGGGCAACATGATATAGCAAACGGCACGGCACTCATGTCTGCTGTGTAACACTGCGATGGCACACATCAGGAGACTAATCACACACTGACATCTGTCTGTGCTGCTGTGCCTCTGTCAGTCAGGCAGAACTGACGGGTTTTCCAACGAGTGGCCTTCAGATGCCATGAGAGTGTTTTCCCTCACCATTTATTTGCCAGGAAAAAAATGAACATAACTCATGAACATAACCTGAAAAAAAAAAAAAACAGAAAACAAGGAAAAACATAACTGAAAAAACAAACAAGGAAAATTTAATATACTTATTATTATTTAAAATAACAGGTATTTTTTGTTGTAATTTGATATTGTTTTTTTTTTACAGATGAATGCACTGTTATGGTACTGTACCAGACAGTTCTAGTAGATGGTGGATAGACTGCGTTAATGAGTTTGACACCAGAGGCTCACATCCACAGACCACTGTGTGATTAGGTTTAGGTAAAGAATGCTAAACGTTCAGCCATTGTTGAGCTTTGCAGAATCACACTGAAGTAAGAGTCTTTGCCTGTTCTTATCTTCTGTGAGTTGCTATAAGCCTAACAAGTTTGAAAAGAAGTAGTCATGAGAACAGATGTTAATAGAAGTTCAGTCATATGGCACTCATTCATAATGAATTTGCCTTGAATCACAGCCATTGATGATGATGATGATGATAATAATAATAATAATAATCATTATCATCATCATCATCCTAAAGCTGAAGTGTTACCAAAAAGTGGTCTTGGGCATTTTGCTCCATACAGTTCTGAACAAGCACAAAAAGAAAAAAATGGAGAGAAAAAAAGAATAGGAGGGAGAGAGAAAGACCTTCACCTCCTTTTTTTCACCAGTCACACCCTAATTTAATTATAACCAAAAATGGGTGTCTGTTATGACTATGTAGCACACATATAGTGTAAATGTGGCCTCCAAGTTCTCCTGTAATGACTTGACATTTCTAAATGTATTAAAAAGATTGCATTTAATGAAACATAATGTTTTTTGAGTTTTTGTCAAGCAGAAATATGTGTAGTGTGCTAGTGTGGCTGTGGGATGGAGTCCAATTATTGGCCTGAATTACTGTTTCTTTCTGCCCCTGCACCCGACTATGCTTAAAGCGACTGCAATCAATATTTTCATAGAAACAATAAATCAACTGACAGTATAAACGCAGTGTAACAGTGTGATGGGGGCTGCTGCTGGTAATGAAGTTACCCAGAATAATCTGCCGAATCAGCAACTCTCCACAGCTTCACGCGGCTTTAAATGGTTTTCAGCTCTTTTGTTCGTTAGTCTGGACTGAAGTGTTCTGGTTCGCACCCATTGTTCTCGTGTCTTCTTTTTCAAGGGTCTATTTTTGGACACGAGAGAAAACAGCTGGGAGAGGACCCTGTTCACAGCCTCGTCATTAGCAAGCAGCAGACAGAAACAGCCCAGGAGCAGCTGATGAACACAGCCAAACATTTAGCAGCAACACAACTAAAGACACAACCCTCATCGATGTCAGCTGTTTGATAAGGGCCTGTTAAATTTTCTGTGTTCTTTCTCTCTCTCTCTCTCTCTCGCTCTGTGTGTGTGTGTAGCGAATGTGTGTTTATCTGTTATCGCCATTATGTATGTTTGGCCCCTAAAGTGTCAAAAGGTAATATTTTCTTTTCATACAAACCACTCTGGTCCATGGTATATATATATACAATATATATATATATATATATATATATATATATATATATATATATATATACGCATGTGTGTGTATGTGTGTGTCTGGACACAGGATGGTGGCAGTAGAGAGGTGGGGGTCACTTAAAACCCCGGAAAAAATGTGGTGTACAACGTCATGATAAACAGAGCAATACATAAATAAGACATATTGTCTCACTTTTTACATTTAGTGTTATTTTCTAAATAATGCACAAATTGCAAATTGCCTAGTACTGAAATAACATCTTGGGAATAAGGGGTTAAAAAAAAAGCTCATTCCTTTTTGCACTGGTGTAAGAGGAAAACCTCTCACTGTAGCTGACAGCCAGTGCCAGAAACAGCAGCTCAGTGACAAGCCCACTGAAGCACACATTACACATTACTGCCACCCCTCAGTCTGGTCATCTGAAAACGACAAGGCCCAACCTGGCATGTGTGTGAGTGTACATTCACAAGCTATCCACTTTAATGAGTGGTAATGGGCCAAAGGGATCCATATCGCATTGTCCCCTGAATAAACTGTTTTTCCCAACCATATATCTTCTAGTCGTGTTAGTGGCCAGCAGCCAGGGCCTCAGTGGACACTGCTGAATTATTTATGTAGTCCCCACTGAGGCGAAATGGGGTCTGAGTCTTGCCGTGCACAAAATAAAGGTGAGACTTAAATTGACAGAGTACATATATTAGGTAAACGACCACAGAGCCTGCACAGTTATGGGCTGCTACTCTCTGTGCAGCTTTTACTTATGTCACCATAACTGGTGCAGGATTTACCGGGGAGGATTTTGCATCTCCCATCATTCAACGTGTTAAACAGTGACAGGGAATATGACTGTATTTCACTTCACACTTTCTTAATTAAACTAAAATGAGTGGGAGCGTATTGTTCCTGTGTTCCCGATACATTCCATGTTTGTCAGAGCCGGTTTATGATTGAAGAACGAGTATCATCAGTTTCGAACATCAGATTAGAAATCTGTTTTAAATGTTTGTTTTTTTAACTGAAGAGAGAGGGCTGCTCACTTCAGTTTTGTATGAACAGACACAAACACCATCCTCAGAGGGAACAGTCCATTACCGTGGTGACAGAAATGAAAAGCAAACAGTGAGGAGGTAGTGAGGGAGATGCCACTGTGTGGGGGGAAAACATCGACCCTTTTCATGAGTGCAAATCAGAGACATGTAAATAACCATGTAAATAAAAATATGGTGTATGGAATAAAATGACTGGAGGCTGTGTGGAGGTTCCTCTTCTTTTATCTTTAGAACATCAGTTTGCTAGATTCTCCTCTTCCTCTCTTTGTCTGTGAGCGTGTGGAAATACTCCAAGTGAACCAGAGTTTATATTGAACAAAATTCTGCAGATATCAGCATTAAAGCCTATTATGCAATTTTGCTATTATCTATTTTGGTACAACACAGCTTTTAATATTAACATGTCACTGGTAGAGTTTGAGTCAGAGTTGGAGCGGAATATCAAAACACGACCCCTTTTAACATGTAAAAGAAGCTTTAAAGTGCTAAATGAGTGCCATAATCTCTGAATCAAAAAAAAATGAAAGTGGGTAACGTCTGCTGGGGGATGCTAGTGTGAGTGTTAATGGCCCATCTGACTAATCATCAATAAAGTTGTTCTTCTTGAATTAATTACATTAATTCTGTTGAAAGGAATGGCTTGCGAGGAGCTTCTGATATTCTGAGTCACTATCAGGAACCCAGTAAATGAAGAGGTGGTTGCAGTGTTGCGGGGCCTGTGCGTCTGTTGGCTCTCAGTAATGTGGAGGCAGGGAGGAACAGCTGTGCTGTAAGCATTCATGTCATGTTGGAGGCTGAACATCTGATCCTATAGAGAAGCAGTGCATGACTCACTCTGCTGAATGCTCCGTGGGAAGCGCAGTGTTGACACAATTAGAACAAAGAGCAGAACACACATGCACACACACACACGTATACAGGCACACAGTGCAACTCAGAGCTGCTTCAGCAGAACCAAACCAAACCAAACCAAAGCAAACCAAAACCAAGACAGCTATGGCCGCCAGCCAAAACCGTGGTTGACGGGAGTTGGGTCTTGTCAGGCCACGGGCTGTGTTGTAACCCCTCAATTCTGACAAGTTGATAAGGCTGCGAGGCCTTAGTCATTGCATGAAAGCCTGGCATTATTCAGTGTAAATCCTCTCACGCCTATGTCAACACAAAGCAACAGAGTCATGTTCTGCTGGAGGTGAATATTCATGGGAGGCAAGTGTTGTTGGAGGTTTGTGTTGTCAAATGAGGCCACATGTGTGGGAGGGACGGTTCAGTCACCTCAGCACTGAGGGAAATCCTGTCACTGATGTTTACCTTTACCGTTCATAGTGAAAGAGTAGAAAAACTGTCCACTTGAGTATGTAGCATGGATGATAAGATATATGACAAATGAGTAAAAATAATAGAAGTCTATGACAAGTCATTAAATTGCCTGATTCTCTAATACTGACTGTATATATAATAATGACTGTATATAGTCATAATAATAATAATAATAATAATAATATTAAATATGTGGCTTACCTCGTGGTGAGTGGTGCTTCCAGATGATGTTGGCCTCAGGTCGACCCACTGCCAGGCACATAAGATTAACGCTGCTGCCCTCATTCACTGTGATGTCCTTTGATATGTTTGTGATCCTGGCAGGTACTAGAGGGAGAAAGAGAATCGTGATTGATGCTTTTTAGCTTAATTAATGACACGTGAGCAAGGGTTCCTCTAGTCCACGTGATCGGAGCAGTGATGAGGTTAAAAATAGCCCCCGGGTTGGGGACTCAATTAGTGTGAAATTAGCTGACAGATTTGACAATTCTCTGGCTCACTGTAGTGTTATACATGATTGATTTTTTTTTTCCTCGTGTGCCAAACTGCTCATTAGACAGCCTCAGACTGATCTGGAGTAAGACACGATTTCATCTGTCTGACAATGGAACAACAGAACAACTTGATCCCGCTCTCTCTTTTCTCTCATTTGTGTGTGTGCGTGTGTGTTGGGGGTGTGTGTGAATTCTCAATTGAATCAACCACATAAGATTGTTGTTGCAGATCAGAAATCAAAAGTTATCCTTGTTTTTACTGAACATTTAAGTACAACAATAATTAAGGGATGGGCTTTCATTGAGGAATAACGTTATTATCCAACTTTAATGTAATGTCATATTCTACCAGTGTGTAACAATTTAGGGAAAAAAAACTTTAGCTTTGTTGCAAGAAATATTTGTTGACAATGGGGCTGAGGAGTGGCACAGTTAAATGGTAAAGTGTTACAGGTAATAAACTAACCTTTACTATGAACTATAACTAAATTCACAAGTAGATTAAACTCCATAGAATTAGAAAAATAAGTTATGGGATGCAAGATGCCAGTTGCTAATTGAATGTGCATAATGTGAATAAGGATCGGCTCAGTCAATGAACCTAAATCTGTAACGTTACTGTAACTACACTATTCCATGATAAATAATAAATACATATGATATTGTCTTTTTTGAGTCATTAGCAGTAGGCTACTGTTTTTATGTAAATGTCAGATCCCTGTCACCTGGTCATAATGTATGTTGTTTAACACTTATAAAGCATCTGATAAAACAAAATGTTGATTAAAGACAATAGAGTGAATGACTTGTTTTGTTCACCTCTTCAACATAAATAAAAGGATGACTAATGCTGAATTAATGTGAGGTACTTGTCAGCAGAGCAGAGCGAGAGTGATGGGCCAGTCTACACCTAGTTGACCTCAGACTATACCAAAACGTGATTCCCCAGAAAAATGAAAATTTTGCAGTCTTGACGTTTTCAGGCTGAAATAAGCTTGTTTTAGTGATTTTGCCCCTACAAATATTTAGTGCAACAGTACATTTGGTCTTCTCCTAGTGACTGCAACAATAGAGTTGGTCTAAGCTAAGCATCAGTCAAGTGGTTCATTTAGGTCACTCTCCAAATACTAACTTATTATTTGACATCAAACCTTTTCTTTATATTATTTTTATGATGCACTTAACACTTGACTTGTTAATGTGATTGCTGAAACTAAAACAGCCACATTAAGAGGTTTACATGTATTTTTTTATTTGCTTGCTGTAGCTTTGTTGCATCTGCAATTCTTCTTTAACCAATTTTGCTCAAACTAAATGAAGTATGTAGTCCCCACCAAGTAATTACTCGTAATGTTTGCCCCATTTCTCTTTAGACATTTACAAATTAAGCATGCACCCATTTACAAAACTGCAACACATCTACACAACTTATAACAAAATGAATAGTATTATGAGAGGGACAATTACATGCAACATTTATCTCATATAACTACAAAGACCAGTGGTGAGTTGAGCCCATTAATAATATACTAATTTAAGGCTGGTTAATTGTCTTTCTTTCATCCCAACACATAAACCTGCTTTGCAGACACAGCAAGGTGGTTTTACAAATAACATCCCTGAAGTCATGTTGGGATGTCTTCATCACTGCGGCTGTCAATGTCTCTCAACTTGGACTTTCCAGACCTCAGGCTCCTCAGTTTACCAAAGTGTTTACCAAAATGTCTAAAACTAAACAGGCACAATTGGCAAATTGGCAAAACACAACAGGCAAATTGTCTAAATTAAAAAATATCAATTACAGATTTTCACGTTTCTAGGAGAGTATTGTGTTGTATTGTTGTCTAACTGTGTTGCTAAAGTGTACAGGAGTTTAGCAGTTCACCACACTGCGCATGATGTGGGATGCAGATTTCTGTTTGTCTGCTACAAAAGATAAACTTATACTGCATAGCCAATAGCATATGCCAAATACCATCTCCTCTCTGCTGTGTGGACCCATAAATCCTAGTCATTGTTGATTTACTAAGCAAACAAATGTCTTTGTTTATAGATGCAACGTAAAAAAATGACTCATACGGGTCAGTATAAAGAGGATAATGTCATGATTTTAGGAGAACTAGAGACTGTAGTGACTGACAGAAATAGAAAATTCCAGATCTGTCATAAAATAATATATTTTACATTCTCTTCTCTTTTGTCTTTCACATGATACATGTCAGTGTGGGTTAAATATTCAACTTATTCTAGTGACCTGACTTTAATCTGCAATCTTCCCTTATCAAGAAATAATTAACAGCGCAAGATTAGTTGGATGATAATATTTCATCCACATGATATTAATTGAAGTTTCCTCCTCCCTCCCACTCCACAACACTCAGCTGAAAATGAGCTACAGTAAGTGCCGCCTTGTTTGGTCCTGCTGCCAAAAAACTGCTATGTATGCTATGTATCAAAAGACTTATAAGAACAGGAGTCCCTTAACCACCAGAAGGTCACTTAATGTGATTTTCAAATTGCTCTGAAGTCGAAAACAAGAGTAATGTGTATTATGTGCCAAACAGATCCAGTTCCTAATATAATCTATGAAGCAGGCCTTTTATGACAGCTGTAAAACATGCAGTTTATTTCCTGCCAACGCTGCATGGTGGCAGAATGCAATGAAGAGGCTGTTGCGCAATCATCTTGTTTACTCAAATTAAAATAATGCGACAATCTAATGTGGTAATGATTCACCGAGGATAAAATGCAACATGTGGTGCCTTTAAGAGGCTCTAAATGTGTTTGAGGACACAGCAGGCAGCACTTCCTCAGCCTGGCTGACCTCGGGCACAGATGAATGAACAGGCATCTGTGTGCAGAACAGGTGATGGCTCCTCCAGCTTGATAATGCCAGTAGCCAGGTGATTAAAAACACAGGTCCCCTGCCGCCGGGGCTGCTGGTGGATGTGACTGGAGGCTCAGGGACACGTCAGTCCTCATGTCGGCACAGCCAAGGTGTTACAGCCAATAATTAATTAGAAAATGGAATCAAGAGGTTCTCCAAAGAGGAAACGGATGCTCTCCCTAGATATTTATTTAACATCACACCTGACATGATTTCATTTCTTTGCAACAAAACATACACATATTTGTTGTGTATTGTCAACTGTCACTGTGTCCGTAAATGTATTTTTATTCACAGAGAGAGCGAGAGAGGGGCAGATATAGGACAGGAGTGCAACATTGTGGCATTGTCTACAGGGCAGAAAAACATGGTGGTATAGTATGAATTGTTACAATACTGTTCATTGTTGTCTGTCAGAGTATGAATAATACATATATGGCGATTCTGCAGTCAGACAATGCAGTGGTGGAATGTGTGGTGACTCATGTATCTCCAACATTCCCTCATCAAAATGAGATTTAAAGAAACGTGGTTTGAAGGGTCAAAACTATTTAGAACCAATGTATAAAAATTCCCGGCCTTCAAAATGTGGGTTCAAAAGGTATGTGTATGTGTTGGACTACGAGCCCATTTCCATTTGCATTTGTTGCTCTCTCTTTCTCTGTGTGTGTGTGTGTGCATGTGTATCAGTCTATATACAAGGCGCCCCCCCTCCTGACAGCATGTGAATGGGTGGATGTCTCAAACTGTCATGTGAAGCAGTTTGAGACTAGAAGACAAGACTAAAAAGGGGCTGACCATTCTTTTACCAAGGATGCCTGTGTGTGTATATGTGCGTGCATGCGTACGTGCGTGTGTGTACGTCTACCTTGTGCCACCAAAACTGACCTAACCCACGGAGCGAACGACTCCATAACAACTCTGAAGGTATACTGCGACATATGGGACTACTGCCGGTCCCGTATGTTGAGTGGTATTGCATCCATTGATGGAACTTGTTTCTCCAGCCCATCCAAAAGAGGTTAATTTGAATAGAGAAACTGGGAAATTAAAGGCAGAGTCAACACCTCCAACATGTTCTTAAGTTCCTCAAACCATTCTTGAGCTATTTGTGCAGTGTGGCAAGGGATTATCAGGGTATACCATATCCATGATGGACTGTAACTGTCAACAAGGGTTTGGGCAGCAGCTACATTTTAAAGTAACATCAACCCGAATGGCAGGACCCACCAGCAGAACATTGCCTGATCTATCACACTACCTCCACCAGCTTCTTCCCTTCATATGTCTTGGTGCCATGTCTTCATCCGCTTCATGTGACAGAAAACATGAATAAGCAGACCAGGCCAGCATCTGCTGGGACGTGTTGCAGCTCAGTTGCACTGATACCCATTGCATTGAGGTATTGCATGTGTATTATTGTAAATGATTGTGTTATCCCCCCACCCCATTTACTTATTGTAGTAAGTCTACCTTGCACTAGCCACAAAAGGCAGCTTGAATTTATTTTAAAAAGTTAATGTATTGAAGATCCATTCAATTGTCAAACACATATAACACAGGGACTTTCTGTCATTGTTCTCTGCAGATTTTCTTTAGCTTTGAATGAGGCCTGTCAGTATTTCCTTTTTAACAGTTTTGCGAAAACTCAGTTTCTGCTTTCAAAAATTAATTGGAAATAATTGAAATGGTCATAGCTTAAGGCTGCAGCATAACAAAATCTGAAAAAAAGTAAATGGTCTGAATATTTTCTGAATGCAGTGTAGATGGATGTTTAAATGCTAAAGCATTTTATTGCACTATTCAGTGCAACAAATGCATCTCCTCTTTTTCTTTAGCATGTTCATGATCCCATAGCTGTAACATGGTGGCATTTTTGGTGCCGTGTGCAAAGTACCCCGCACACACTCACCCACTGTTTTCATTTTCCGTCTATACATCCATCGAGCCATCCAAACCAGTTTTACTAGTATTGGCCACTAGACGGCATGCTAGTCGGCGCAGCATGCACACTACAGCACAGTGTCAATGCGAAACAGCAATGGTTTGTGTTTGACATGAAGTTCATACAAAGAAAAGAAGCTCTAGATTGTCTCAGGTAGAGACCGATCCTTCGACATCTCCCAACATCAAAGCTTCTGCCTCTGTGCCAACATTCACCGAATCAATAATGGATGCCGACCCTTCTTTCATAACAAATTATTATGCAACCGAAACATCAAAGGAATCACTGTTAAGTGAGTTTTCCAATCTGCCACCTCATCTCAGAACAGTCGGCGTTTGTGACAGATATCTTGGTTACATACAGTGTTCTTGTCAGTGGTTATTGTTAATTCAGAGGCACAGCCCACTCCAGGAGACGGAGGAAGACGGCGCTCCAAACCTTCCAGCCTGTGAAGTGTGATAAAACACTTAGGGGCCGCTAATGCTTTGGTGAGGTAGACGTAAACTAGGTTAGATTGTCCCACTGGCTGGTAGAAGGCACAGGCGGCGACACGTGCCTTTCAACTGCCAAGCTCTCGCTGTTCAAAGGCAGCGTTTCATATGGGACGCACTGCGTCTTGTGTTCCAGGATGCAGTCCAATGTGATGACGGCAGCATTCAAGTGAAAGTAAATGGCAGAGGATGATGCACTGCGTAAATATATTACCTTGTGATCAGAAATGCTGGCTGAGATAGCGGAGTCTTTAGTCGCCTGTAAATCCAGACTTTCAGCCATGTGTTAATATTGTTGATGGGCCGACAGCGACCAGGCACCATTTTCAATGTTCTTCTGACTAATGCACTCACAAGATATATTCATATGTGTGTAAGTGCCATATATTTTACCCTTCACGTTCAAAGTATATGAACTGACAGCGTCGCAGTCGGAGAATTATTAAGCATATTCTGCCTTTCTCTCTCTTCCTACACATTGAGCATTCACGCTGACCCATCTCACACATTCTGCTGTCTAAAAGCATTTGAACATGTTTCCTTTTTTTTGATTGCGCTGAAAGCAGCCTACAGAAAATAGAACACATAGCTCTACACTTTAGTAGAGAGCAAAATTATGACCATCAAAATCCTTTTTCAGTTGGAGGTGGGGAAATGCATCTGTCAAACTGTATCTGACTAACCTGTGTAATACATGGCAGGAGCGGTCTATCAGAAAAGTAAACAAATCTGATGTGTTATATTCATTCAGACTGTGTTTAAATACACTGTATATGTGTATCTCAATCGGGTGTGATTATTATAGCGAACAATTCGGATGGTTTTGTGTCATAGCAGACACAAGAGCATCAGCGGTGATTTTAAGGATTGGAGATGAGCAGACTAGCTTTCTTCCCTTTCTTCTTTATCTCTGTTACTTCTTATTGTTGTTGCTACCCCTCTCGTGCGCTCAGTAATTATTTCCCACAAGGCAAAGATTAGAGGTACAGAGTTCCTACCTAAAAAAAACCCAGGAGGCTCAAAGCACAATATGCAGCACTTGTAAAATAACAAGTTTGAGTCTTCCGTCAAAGTCCTTCTGCACTGCAGGGGGTCCATGGAACTTAGCACCAGTATGGGAGCTGGAATTATATGCACACACACATGCACATGCGCACACACACACACTAACAGGAATTACTCTGAAGCAAGTCTGAATAAAGTCTGAACCCGAATTAAGTGTTGTGCAAATTGATATTTGTTATTGATGCCTGTTGTGCTTATTTAATCCTGTTTATTTCCAGTATTATTATATTTCGGTCTCTTTATTGTGCATTTATGTTTTCTTGTTTTATTGATGACTCAATAAAAAAATATGACATAGTGGAGTCCAGCTGCAGATTTATCATGCAGCATTATAGATGAACCTCGCAGAACATAATATTATCCTCACAGCACTTACTTATGTCCTGCCTGGCCTATGTAAAGTGCCATGGAATAATGTATGTTCTAATTTTGCATTGAAATGCATTGAATTACTTAGATTAGTTGGTCCTGGTCCCACTTTCCCCATCTTAAACATAAAAGTTTCATTTTGCACACTGGCATCACTTTTTAAACACACTATACCAGAGGTGAGCAAACTACAGCCTGCAGAAGTATTATTTAATCCAGCCCTCCAGGCATTTACATTAACATGAGGCATGAAGATCATGAAGCACAGGAAATATAACTGGAGCTGATTGATCTCCAGTCTGACTCTGTCCTAAAGGGCAATTTCAACCCTGTCAAATTGGATAAGTTTTATGCCTCAATGAATGAGACACAGTTTTCAAACATCCAACAACTTCCACAGACAGAAGATGTTGGTGTTATTGGACTGTACCAATGTGTGATGAACAGAAACACAACAGGTCACAGAGCGCAGCTGACTGATGAACACCTGAGCACAGTCCTTTGGATTTACACAACAAACATGGCACCAGAGTTTGACCCACTGGCAAATAAAAGGTGACCGGCAACACTGTCCCCATGAAATCCATCAATGGTGAGTTGTTTTTACTTATTTATTAATTAAAAAATGGGAAAATGTTCATCCCTCTATTAATGGTCTGTCCACAGGTCAGTTTTAAAAACCATATGTGACCCTGCAGCCAAAACATTTGCCCACCCCTGCTCCTAGCACTTATGTCTTCACCATACTATGTAAAGTGCCATGAAATAACGTATGTTGTAATTTTCCACTATATGTAAAAATAGAACTGAAATGTATTGAATTACTTAGATTAGTTGGTCCAATTCCCACTTTCCCCATCTTAAACATATAATTTTCATTATGCACACTGATGGCATCATATTTTAAACACACTATACAGTACAATAATGTGACAGTGGATAATGGGTAATTGAACACATGTCACATTAACTGCAATGGCTGCACTGCCTGTCTTTGGCACGATGTCTGGTACCAGATGGTAATGGTGATGGTGACGATGATGATACTGGTGGTGCTGACTTTATCCAAAACATTTTGCCCAAATGTTTTGGGCAAAATATATGTAGTTATGGACAAAGCATCCGTCCATAACACTGTCTCTATGTCCTGTGAAACTCCTGTGGAACGCCATCAACAAGTTTTCACTTTATCCCAAAGCATTAAATAATTTTGTCCTTGTCACGTTTGCTGCATATGTCCAGCTGTGCTAATGCTGAGACTGGGCCTGAGGACTGACCTTTCCTTACGCCCACATGGATAGTGACTGAGCTTCTGCTTACTTAGCCTACCTATGCTTCTGCAGGGTGTTTTTTGGTATAACGCTTTACACTTGATAGTGCTTACTGAGCTAAGTGCATTGTAATGCTGCATTTGTAGTGATGCCTTTCAGCACATGAAAGTCATTACCTTCTGTAATTACAGCGGTCGCGTAACTTGGTTTGAATTTAACAGCTTGATCATTAACTGTGGACACAAATGTAATTTGTTACTAAAAGGTATCATTGAGGCTAATTTCTCTCAGTCTCTCCGCCCTCATACAGTGGGAAATCGATTAGCTTTTCTGTCCATGCTCAGTCAGCAGTGTTAGTGCCTTCACCCAGAAAGTGAAACCTCACATTTGAAAGTGACTTGAAGGAGCTGATGAGATTTTTTATTAATAATAATGACTGTCAGACAGACAGACAGTTGTCATTTATCAACATGACAAATTGACAATAAAATATTCAATGGACGAGACAATGTTGACGTTATGGATAGGTGCATTAAAAATCCAACTGATGCAACACCGTTATTTTCAGCTCCATAGTTCCATTCGTTACTTTGGGAAAACCTTCAGTCAGTATCAATCAGTGGAGACAGTTAAAATTACTTCTTAAGCAGTTTGGCCCTGGACACAGACATGGGTATTGCCTAGGTGCCATTTGTAAAATCTGGGTACTGTGGACTCTCATTTCTTTCAGTCAAACAGCAGGCACAGTGGTGTTTTCCCTACCAGTAATGACTGGCTAGGTGCCTCAAAAAGCACCAGTAGCTGCATTATTCCTCATTTTATTGAATGAACTATATTTAAAATCAAAAGTTTTAAAAAAGTCTCTTTAAAATCCATGACATTTTTGAAGTGCTACTTGACTCTGTTCACATACTACTGAATGATAACAGAATATTTGCATCTCAGTCAGCCCACATTCCTTTCAAAGCATAACCCATTACTTGAGACCAGGTAGTGGTTGTGTGCTATAATAAATTTACTAAGTGTGAAGTGGGGACAGCTTTAAAATAGGTAAACTGTATATTAGAATATTAGCTACAAGCAAGATGGCACTTAAGGACTGAATATCTAAATTAAAAATATTTACAATACAGTTACTGTACTAGTGGTTATGTACAGTGTTACCTCGACTTACGAAGCCTCAGTCACCTGACACGCTCTGAGACTCCCTCACGGGTCACACATAATGGCGGCGGCCGGGGAAATGTTTTTAATTTTTCTGTGCTCGGGTTCGGAGATCGAATTTGGATCGTAAGAGGAGGCAAAAAAATCTTGAACCTCTGGTTTGTATCTCGAAAAGTTCGTAAGTATAGGCGTTCGTAAGTCGAGGTTTCACTGTATTTTGTTACATTAAAATAGGCCATATATTGTGATTAGGGGGGGCTGTATTTTTATTTTGATTCATTCATCCATACTGAGCAAAGCATATTAAATGCACATTCGGGGCATGTATTTCGAAAATGAAAATCTATGTGTTTAGCATGGAGCAGGATGTATGGTACTGGGTTGTAGTCTTAATAACAAAGCACATTGGTGCTTTCAGTTCAACAGCATTTGTAACTGCTGTGATGAGACTTTTCCAGTGTTACAGACAATGTGGATATGGAGGGTGATGTTTTTTTAGCTGCAGCTTTCTCTCAGGAGGGATCAGGCCTGGACTCATTAGGGCAGGCAATGGGGTAAAAAACATGCCAACAATAACACATTCCATATTCATATATTAAACATATCACATGGCTAAACTGACACGTTCTGTTGTCCCGAGCAACGCAACAAGCTTGAAGTAGATGGAACGGACTGTATACATACATATCCCGTACAGTAAATACATATATAAACATGTACTATAATGCAGGGAATCTCTGTCAGTCCGCATGTTTATTTTTAGGTTATTGTGGCAGTTTAGTGATTTAGTGATTTTCTAAAAGTTACAACAGCAGATGAAGTGGGTTGGAATTTGAGTTGGCCGCACAACCACGAAAACTGAATTAAATTCAAACTTGAATCGCTTTACTTCTTAAGTGCAAAATTCAAAGAGATGTCATTCAGCGTAGAATAAGTTCAGACAAAAACTTCAAAGTCTGTAGGAGCGTTCGTTTTGGCTGGTTGTTAGTGGATCTCAGCAGCAGTTCTTTTAAACTTGTCTCAGCTGTCTGTGTTGTCAGTAGCTCCACTCGCTCCACTGACTGTCATGTTTAATTCAGTTATGGATGAGCACTGCGCTGACCTGTATATAGGACTTGATTTTGATGATTATCATTTACACTAGCCCATAGACAGGATGCAAATCTACCACAACAATAGAAGAAATTTAATACAATAATGAAAATATTTTTTCTATATTTTGCTAAATGTAAGAAATGATTAATTGTGTGTGCGGTTTTCTTAACACAAAGTATATACCACCTGTGACATGTCAGCATCACTCCGACTGCACATCAAAAACAACACCAACACCTCGTTGAGCTGCACCTGGATACCTGAGTTTAGCTGCATACAAAATCATGAAGGAACTGCAAGGCCTCACAGTATTATATTAACTAATTTACTCTGATAAATGTAAAGATGCTTTACATCCATTTTACATACATGGTGGGTGTAGATAAAAAATAATATTATTATATTATTATTAAATTTTTTTAAATGTATTGTCACAAGAAGAACCAAAAAATGGATACTGTATAATATTCAGTGAAAAAAAAAACATTTTTCTGTAAACTAGACAAGACTTTACTGAATCATATTTTCTGAGTTTAGAAGAGAAGTAGAATACAATGAACTCTAGACACAGAAAGTCCAGCTAGTGCAAGACTTAAAACTGTAAAGTCCAGATATGATGCTGGTTTCACCCTCAGAATGACTGACTACCGGAGCCATGATAACATCATACTTAATACTTACAATGCCATATTTCCATGACAGCATTTTCACTGCATGTCCCTGACCTTGAAAATACGTTTGTCTGGCTGGGTGTGGTGTTTGTTGGTTCCTTCCTATTAGATTTTATTAGTTAAGGGCTGTTGGACTTTACTCTGGGAATAATTAGTTTTAGAAAGAAAAAAAAAACCTTGTCTCCTTGAAATTATTATCTGTGACTAGATTAGGAGCAGAGTCTCCAGGAGGTGATTTTGGTGAATGTCTCACCAGAGACAGAGTTCACTTCCACAGTTCTGTCTGGGGTTTAGGCAGCCAAAGCACTTGGTTGTTGGTGAAAGATGCTAATTTGTTAAAAAAAAAAAAAAAAAATCTATATTTTATGAAAACACAGTGTCATATAATATTTTTTCTTTGAGAGGCATATTACTCATTTGTTGAGCCATTGCATAACTGTGATTAACTCGTCTGTCTCAGTGTAGCGAGGCCCTTGATGTGGCTAACTAACAGTCTACCCATTAATAACCACGCCCTCTAATTTATATTCTGCTTCACCCCACCTCTTCCCACTGGGCTCTATGTGCATCGGCCAGTTATGACCCAAAGTGGATTTATTTAACCTGCCTCATCACCAGCGAAGGCAAACATCAGGTGCCGAAATAGAAGCGTTAAGTCTTTCACTGCATCACAATGAAAGATTTTAGGTCAGAGGTCATCTTTTTTACTTTCGTTTACAGTGAACGAAAAATCTGTCCTCCTGTGTTTGAATTAATGATGGGGTTTGAATGAAAATGGTCATGATGATATTGTCTGAGTTCATTTACAGAAAAGCTGTTTGACACCAGAGATCTCCCTCTGATGAATCCATCCACAATGCATGTTTACTATCTGGGCATGTTGAGACTATCACTTTTCCTTCACAAGCACTAAGAAGTCTTCATCCCAGAAGAAAAGATTAAAAGTAACAACCTCATTGCTTTGTATCTTATTTACAAAGTGATAAAAAGCAACTACTTCATGTAAATATTTCTAAAAAGCACTGCTTCAACAGATTAAAAAAAACAGATTTTAGATCTTGGAATATATTCAATCCATTTGTCACATATACTTACTTCATACTTGATTTCCTTCACAGTCGGAGCACAAAATTACATTCAGTAATAAGAAATAAACCACGACACTGACAAGTCACTTAATCAAAGTGTTGCATGTTTATATAAAAAATGACCTCGCTGCATGATTAATTATTGTTAGAAATGTTTTTTTTTTAAATCAGCATCCTCTGTCTCTTTTCCTCTCACCTACTGACACACAGTCCAGACGTCTAGACTGCTCCTTTGCATGGGTTAGTAATGGAATGAGAAAACACTCGCCATGCTGCTACAGTCTGCAAAGTACACTATGCTGCCTTTTATTAGGGGTTTGATCTCTCTTTATATCGGCCTGACAAGTAATAAGAAATAAACCACGACACTGACAAGTCACTTAATCAAAGTGTTGCATGTTTATATAAAAAATGACCTCGCTGCATGATTAATTATTGTTCGAAATGTTTTTTTTTTAAATCAGCATCCTCTGTCTCTTTTCCTCTCACCTACTGACACACAGTCCAGACGTCTAGACTGCTCCTTTGCATGGGTTAGTAATGGAATGAGAAAACACTCGCCATGCTGCTACAGTCTGCAAAGTACACTATGCTGCCTTTTATTAGGGGTTTGATAGGCATTCACTTTATAAAAATATAGACAAGGGCGTTCACAAGTAGTCGATTGCTGCCTGGTAGTCCATTGTCCTGACGCCACTGAGGGCAATATGCAGCTCAGATATTAAAGTACATTCCATGTCTGAGGACAAAGACTAAGTGTAGAAACATTCAGCATGTCACGGTGATGCATATGCGCTGGCATCGGTGCACCAGAAATAGATCGTGTCCATGTCAAACTCTTTGGCAACTCACATCATATTCCACGGGGGTCATGGTTAACCCATAGCTCTTCCCCTGCAGGAAGAGCTGGGCTCCAGCCGCTTACAGGGAAGAATTACTCTGCTGAAAGATGGACTCAAACACTTTGCTGGGCTCCGGATGAGCTGAAGGGAACAGTGTGTCATCAGGCTTAGCAGAGTCAACCTCTACCTTCATGAGAAATGCCATTACAGGGTGGACAGTTTAAGAAGTGGCAGCAGTGCACCAGTCTGATGGCCAGTGAGGGAGACACACTGGGGAAGCGTCCCATTATACCTGTCTCCGCAAAGCTAAACACGTGAAATATGTGGCAGGAGGTTGTCAGTAACAGAGCGGGACTATTTCCGTAGACAACTGGCTTGTGTGTAACACATAGGGAGACTGTCCATACATGCTATTTCCCTGTCAGTGAAAAACACGTCCTCGTTTTCCTTCATGTAATTCCCGCTACACTTAAACTGAGTTCTCATAAGCTGCATGTTGTCAGGTTTGAGTGCAAGAAATTTCCTCTAGGTTTAACAAATGTTGCTTTGGGAAAAGAGTGTGCCGGTGCGAAGCTAAGCTGGGATAAACAGTATTGTTTTTATGTGCTGTTGCTTGAAGGGCAGACAAAAATGGAATGAATGGGACTGTTGTCTAGTGCTGATTGATTTACATGTCATTACATGTACAATAGGATGTTGGCAAGACCAAGTGTTTCATTTGCATAACTAACAAACAGTGAGAGGGCGAGAGAGAGAGAGAGAGAGAAGGAGGAGGCCGTGTCTCCAGGAGGATGATGATGATCCAGGACTAAAACATAAAATAAAGCACCAGAGAGAGAGAGCGAGAGAGAGAGAGAGAGAGAGAGGGAGCCCCCAGGTCAGCTGATGGGAGAGTCGGAGGAAACAGAGAGGACAGGAATGAGGAAGTAGGGGGGCAGAGATAAGAGTGGATAAGCTGGTTAGAGGGAGATGCAGAGGTCTGCAGTAAGCGTGTCACTGACTGAGACTCGGCCCCTCTGGCAGGAGACAGAAAACAAAGCCTGAAATAGTCACAGAACAAGTCGCTAACTGAAACTAAAAGAATAAGAATTCTAGAAGTTTCAACTAATGTCCAACTTCAGAGTTCCCCAATTCGAAAATGTCTCATCGAACTTTAAGCACATTATTAATCACAACCCGCCCCAAACCCTTAATGTCAAACCTGATATTCAGGCCATCAAAACACTCTACAGTATTTATTATGACGACAGTTATTATGATGATAAATCTGCTATTATTGCTTTAGCTATCTGAACAATAATAAATTACTACACTAAAATGTTGAAAATATTGATTCTGCATAAAGAAGAACTATTTTTTCAAAAAAGTCTAAATCAATGTTGACAGCAATTACTTGGTGCACTGGTGTTTATTATAATTCTCATTACCAGCTTTTGAATTGATCTGTTTTACTACGATCAGAGGGATCTCTTTTAATGTGGACGGGGAATTTACCAACAGGTTGCACTGTATAAACTAAACGATCGACAGCTCAAAGGGGGCGTGTAAAGTCGAGCGTTACCTTACACAGCAGTGTGTGGGGTGGATTGGTGAAACAGGTTGAACAGAGACAAGCATGTGACTGCATGTTTGGACTCTTCATGCATTCAAACTGTAACATCCCAGTTTTAGCGTCTGCACTTGTGGGACTTACTGATGACACATTTGAGTGCAAAGAGAAGAGGTCCTGAGATTCAGCATGCACAGCACGCACAGTGATGTGTCTGCTGGAGGATGGACTGTTTATAGAGCTGGATAAAAACAAGGGCCCAAAGAAACAAGGCTGCTTGCTTCCAGTACTTGTTTTTGACTTTGCATAATGGAGCTGTCTCCATTATATTTACTAGTAATAATGTGTTAACATTGTATTACATTCATTTTAGCATTTTTCCAAAAGGTGCCAAACATTCAGGTGCACTACGCTGTGCTTTCTGGTAAAGCCTGGTCCTCATGTTGCCTCCACTGCAAGTAAAGGAAATAAAGGAGGCAATAAACTGAGACTTTAGTTTGTGTGTTAAACATGTTGCCAACAATGGTCACTAGGACGGGGAGCCTCTGGCACATTCGCTCTTTGTCCCTGCTCAATTGAAGCTATCAGTTGGAGAGAAACATATGGCATTCTGTCAATGCCGGAGCGCCATGATATGTTATAAAGCAAGAGTAATTCAATTCAATCATAAAAGAGCCTAAATGGCCTACAGGATTATCCTCTTTAGCTTCATCAAGTGTAATGTTGTGGCTCTGTGTTTTTCTGATTAGGGCTGAAGCCTGCCTCTGCCATAAACAGAAGGAGAGACGAGAAGCACTGGTCCTTTCAATTCAATGCACACTGGTCTAATAAGCTTCAGGCCTCATTACGGAGTAGAGCGAGAGAGAGAGAGAGAGAGAGAGAGAGAGAGAGAGAGAGAGAGAGAGAGAGAGAGAGAGAGAGAGAGAGAGAGAGAGAGAGAGAGAGTTCTCCCTTTCTCCAAAATGCAAGCAATGAGGCATTTGAAATATTCCACAACATTAGGATAACTGAGATCGGAGCGTTTTAAGGTTCTTGTTTCTCTTCCTGAAGCTGGTGAAGATTTTACATTCGAGCTCTAAGCTACCAGGCTGCACTGTTTTCATTTGCCTGTACTGTACTGTCCAGCCACTGGGTTCCCACGATGAACAAAAACAGACATGTCCTCGGCTTTAATTATATATTATATAAATTCTATATAAATCCGGTGCTTTCTATCAACAACACAGTGTGTGGCATTAATTATTAGCTTGGAGACATTTTCAAATCCCATCCTGCAGCCTGTGCTACCCCGAGGCCTAATTTGGGGATATTGTACGCGCAGTGAGATGCTTTCATTAAATCAGAGAACTTCAGCACACAGTGCGATGACACAGACATGTGATGGAGAGTTTGACTGTTTAGTTTTAAAAGTAGGCCCTGTTTGAGCTCATGGGGCCCATTGCTAAGGAGATTATCTCCAGTTTGAGGCATGAAGCAGCTTAGCTATACAACCCTCTGCACAGGAAGCCAGTCCATTTCAGGGGCTCAACCCACATTTAAAAAGAAACTGCCAAGCTAAGACGCATGCATACTTATTTTTAATTCTTTAGTGTGGCGGAACACAAAAAAGACCAGCATTACAACAGACACTGATTGTTTCTGGTGGTGCTGATCTAACAGTCCAGTTAGCAAATCCAGGTGCGGCTTAATGATGTAGACCTAAAGCAGAATATTACTTTTAATACTTTACATTACATTTGTGCAAAGTAATTATAGTCGGGAACCTCGGTCCAGCGACCCTGTCAGGGGAAGAGAATAAAGTTTATTATCATAAGGGGTATAACTCTTTTTGTATTTATTTTATTTTTATTTTTTATTATTTATTTTTTATTATTTATTTATTTGGGTAACAAGGGGTGGCATTACCCACACATCTCCTCAAAATGAGGGGGTGTGTGAGTTTTTGAAAAGAAAGCTATTTGGTTAAGGTTAGGATAAAAAGAAATTATATAATATGTGTTTAATGATGTTAAATATTAATGAAGACATCCTAAGCAAAGAAAGGTGAATATAATAATACTGTAGTAAATATAGGCAGCTATTTTGTTGCTCTTCACACGTTACAGTTATCATAGTGTTAATTAACACCACTCTCTTATTGTGGTAATAGAACACATGATCTGGGTTGCACAGAGAGTAGTGTGTTATTCCTTACTTTCTTGTTTAAAAAAAACTTGCATGCGTGTATTTAAAAAAAGAAAAGGACCAAACACTGTCTTCATGGCAGCTGTGTTGAATAAACTTAAGTAAGTTTAACTACACAAGACTATAGTTAATATAACTGTTACACAGCAGTGTGCATAGAGCGGAGTGGTGACGACAGTTGGATCAGTTCTAATCATTGCAGAGAGGAGAGCACTGAGACACTGTATACCACAACAAGAGGTAGAGACAAGACTTGGATATCTGCTGCATGTTGGACAGTTCATGCTATTTGTCATCTCTCTGCAGACACAGATCAATCGAGCTGCTCTCAAAGCTAGACTGATATTTCCTATACCAGCTTTTAAAGCCTATTTATTTAACCTTGTCTTCTCAGGAACTTAATATTCTTCGAGCTGGATCTAAGAAATGCTGATGTGCATCTCTACCAAAAGTCTCATACTTACTCACTATTATAATGATAGTCAGACAGACATGTGTCATATTATTTTGTTTTCTAATATAATTATTAGATTGTTATTACTATTATTATTATTATAATTACCACTGCCAAGTTTCCTATTTGTACTAACGTTCAAACCAAGGTGTTTACCTGCTCATCTGGTATGTAAACTTGTTACTGGACATGTAGCACTTAAGTAATCAGACGCCTTCCCTACCACTAACCTGATTTCTAAACCAACTTATATCATGATAGATGATGCTGCTTGTCCTCTCTCTCTCTCTCTATGTGTGTGTGTGTGTGTGTGTGTTGGGCAGGGGGCAGGCCAGAGTGACTCATTCCAACCTGCAGAGAGCCATTTAAATGTAAACATCCAGCTTTAACAAATAGTCAAACGTTGAGCAGTACATTCAGGCTCATTAAGAGAGGGATTATAGATCGAGCTACTGTATCTTGGATGCGAGTAGGTCTCACTCTGCACAGGGCCACTCAGCTACCGTCTTCTCTGTCGGATGTCTTTTTAATGCACATCCATACTGTAAAATGCTGATGAGAAGCCTGGTGAAATTAGTGTTCACCAAGAGAAACCTGTTTGTGTGGAAGGTATCCAATTTCCTTCTCTAATAACATTACGGCATAAGAAATCACCTTACTGTGCAAATTAGCCTGTAGCCTGGATGTTGCACCAAAGGTTCATTTGGATGCAAAAGTGCAGCATATGGTCATCTCCCCAGATTTTACCCCTCTCCCTACTGATGCCGCAAATTCATTTAATGATGGAAATGTTTATTTCTCCTGGAGAGTGGTGCACAAAACTGATGACTGGACGAAAGATCAGCATCATCTGCTTTTATACTCAGCCCACATCTGGGATGCCAACTTTCCAAACATCTGTGGTTTATACAACCCCCTAAATGAAATATCATCTGGTTTTGGCTAGAATTAAATAGCAGGTATCTGTTCATACAAAGTCAAGGTGTTAAATTGCAGGTCCAGATCAGATTAAACGAAACACAATCAAACGTGTCTTCGCCTGCTGTGAAATCAGTGATGCCCTGACTGCAGGGGGTAGCAGCAGCCAAGGCGGTGTGCTCAGCATACGTCTGAGTAATTCTATTGAAAACCAAATGTAAAGCCATTCAGAATCGGCATATCTCGGACATGTGAAAAATACTGATTCTTAATGACAGCCCTTTATTCAGTCTGCCAAGTTACTCTAGCCCACACTGAAGAAACCAAAACATGGCTCCAGGGAGGACCTCCCATGTCCTCACCACTGGAGGACACTAAGTCTTGCAAGATTCACGCTGACAAATCTAGAAGCATAATAAAACATAGTAGAAAAAATAAAAAGAAACAGAGAACTTAATGTAAGAAATCAACATCCATCAAATTAGCTATAGTACGTGACACCTGGCTGTGTTTTACACTACTCAGACAAATTTCCCCGTGCCATTTGAGAAGAATCGTTACTGGAGCTAGAATCTGACGTGACCTGTCCGTCGGGGACTTAACATTAAAGAAAAATAAATTGCACCTCTCATTTTGGCTACTTGCGATGTTGATCCATTGTTGAAATTACCCTGGCTGTAAATCTGTGGTCGTGCATGTGGCTCTGTAAGCCTCTCTCAATAAGCGCTCAGAATGTAAAAGTTACATTGTGTAATACATCCCATTGATTTTTCCCATTATCAGACCCACAGTTAGCATGCCAGGAGTAAAACTTGTATTACAGTCTGCAATGTGTGCAGGCTTGGATTACATGAAGGATCACTTGCATGACCTTTATAGAACATAACAAGAGCAAACCACTCATCAGTGACGCCAGACCATTCCCTTGTCTTGGATTTAACCCGACACTTTATATTCATGTGGGAAAACTGATGTTCTTTCAAAGTCTTGCTTTACTGGATGAGTGTCCGACCCTGATCCTCCCTCTTTACTGACAATATCAGTGACATCCTCCTAATGGGAGATTATGAGTGGATCTCTCTAGTGCCATTTTTTTTTTTGCTTATGGGATGATATAAGGATCAAATAAAGACTGAATAAGGACCTCACACAAATAATATCATATAACAAAGGGATTGGGACATTTGGGATTGACTAGAGACTTTTCCCAGATTTAATGACACATCTTGACAATGAGGAGTTACAATACACTTATAACTAACTCCTGTGCATTTAAGTGTCATAGTTAATATGAAAAAAATGGAGTGACTGATAAACAGAACTCAAACCAGCCTAACGCATTTCCCTTAATCCCAACAGCATCTTGGTCATCTTGGTGATTTTTGCGTCAAGAGGGAAGAAAAGGTTTTTGGCCAATAAAAAATCATACCATAATGAGAGAATGGTGACCCCTCCCCCTCTTTTGTTCTTTTATGTGCTCTGCAGTAAAATGTCCGAGCTTTCACTCACTATTATATAGCCATGCAGTGTAATTGTTGTACCTGCTGAACTGATTTCCATCAAGTGGCTACCTGCTGTCAGAAGACATTGTGCCCTAATGGCTGAGAACTAGAATACATTTTTCTACTGACTCGTACCAGAATTTGGTTTCCAAGGCTTTAGAACCGTCAGCCCATACTTCAGCTTCTAGTAAACTGTTAGCTCAGGAATTCACACAAAGTCGTACAATCTGTGGATTTGGATTCCAACGGTTTGGTGGAGGTCCAGGACAAAGAGTGAAAACAGTAGACTTTGATTGAGTCGCTGTTGCAGCAGAATGCTGCCGCCTGCACAGGAATACAAATGTTCACCAAACGAGTCTGGTGGTGAACTTCAGGATGCATTACATTAGAATTTGGCACTAACTTTAAAATCTGTTGTCTTGTGAAGACAAGACGCGGATTGGAAGAGACATGAGGACACAGAATGGAAGAGAAAATGCATGAAAATGTTATCTGGAGGATGGATGGTTTGCCTCCTTCCATTTCAGAAGTGCACATCCATTAGTTGAATCTGTCGGCTGACTGGACATGTTGTGAATTCTAACTTCAAATTCTAGAAACAAATAATGTACATGCACACAACAGTCCATCATCAGTACCAAGCCATTGTTAATTTTGATGGTAATTACATTGTTCATCGAGAACACCTGGATGGGCATATCCATATAGTTTTGCTTTTCAAATAACATTAAAGCAGCAAAAACAAACGCACATGGAAAGTGTGTATTTACATTGTATTGACATGATGTTACTATTATATTAATTAAGTTTTTTTCTCAAATGTGATGTGTGTGTGTAAAATTGTCTTTTACAACTTTTTATTTCTTCATCCAGTATGAGTTTGACTATTCATTGACATTTTACATAGGAGGTCTCTCACACAATTACCCCCAGTCACGTGTCCGTGTTTCTTCTCTAGTCAGTAGGATCTCACTCACTATCTTGTCTGAATTCTACTCTGAATTCTATTCCATTATTAGAATCTGAATGAATGATTATTTACTCAGTATTTTTGAATTATTATTTAATTATTATCATCAGTCTTCACAGCATTTTCACCTATTCATTAATGCATAAAAGTAAGGAATGATTTCAGATTAGTTCCAACTTTGGCCTAATCCAAAATGGAAAGCTACTGACTAACAATGACTGATGATTTAAATTGTTGAGAATTTGATTTGATTGGTTATTATTGAATTGTTATGATCTGTTTTGGTTGCTGTTGTTTTTTGGTTTCTTTTCCCTTTTCCCTGTCTTGCAGGGATTGCCGTGGCTGAGGTGGAGTCCGGGTGTGGCCAATCACACACAGATGTCCTGCATTTGTTGATTACCTGGCTTCCTATTTATGTCTCTGGCGGACCTATGTTCAAGGCTGGAGTATTGCGATCACTAGGTGATTGTTTGGCAACCTTTTCCTGCTAGCTCCCGTACTCTTAGCTCTTCTGACTACGTGTTTTTCTCCCTGCAGCATATCCTCCTAGAGCTGCACCCGGACTCGCTGCCTCCAAGCCTGCTACGGCATTTTGTTGTTTTTCCCTTTTGGAACCTTCTTGGGTTTTTGTGAATTTTTGTGGACCTTGCTGCAATGACTGATGATTTAAATTGTTGAGAATTTGATTTGATTGGTTATTATTGAATAATCGAGCATTGTTAAAATTGGGAACTTGAAATTTGGAAAAGTTCAAACAAATGCTGGAGCAGTCAGTTTGAATAGCACTAATGTTACTTATAAAATGAATAATAATACTGTTACTGTGTATTCTTATGGGTCCTGCTTGTGGTTATGCTGCAGTAGATTATTATTAAGACATCTATTGCAACAATTGTTGTTGTTAGGGTGGAAGCAATGGGGCATTCAGGTTTGCATGTGTGGCAATGGCATCTGGCTCTATAGATGAGGGGTCAGACAGAATGAACCCCTTGGAGAACGTTTTTGAGGGGGTTAAGATTAGATTCCTGTCTGTCTTTTTACCAGCTTTCCAATCTGTAGTGTAAAAGTTGACTGTAGCATTGTGTTGTATTGTCTAGTTTGTGTTCTATTATAGCGGGGCCCTGTATGGGATGTATCCCAGCATGCACACAGTATAAGCAGAGCCATTCCCTTTATAGGCTGCATCTTTGTCACAAAGCTGAACTGCTCTGCATGTAATTTGACTGGGAAAGCTCTTTCACTGGCTATTTCTGCCCTAAGTCAACTCTACAAACCACAGGGCTTCTGCAGCATCGCTGCTGGAAGCACACTACACTTTAAAGAGCTGATTGACAAAAAAGAGATTTTTGAATCGTACCAGCCTGGTTCATGCAGGAAAACCAAAATTAGGTTACATCTGCAACCCAATGCAAAATACCACCACCCCCCCCTCCAGTAGTCTGCTGTGTTTCTCGTCATGAAAAGCAATATACGTCCATGGATGAGAGAAAGCGCTGTGACAGCGTGATTGGCTGAGTGCGTGGAGGAGGTGCATGCAGAGAGGAGACGGAGTTGGAGACAAGTTGTTACAGGCCAGCTGAGGTGTGAACAAAAAGACAAAAATAAAATGACAAGCAGAATTGAGTTTGTCCGGTTGGCTAAAGATGTGACTGGTGCCAATGATATCTCAAAGGATTTCACAGGCTATTTCTAGCAGCGTCGAGTGTCGACAATGGAACAGTTTCCTCTTACATAGGTGCCGGAGAGCTCGAATCAACTTCTCGATCAGGGGAAATATCGCTTTCGTTTTGCTTTTTTTTATTGAATTTATTTACCAGAATTGAATATTTACTATACGTTTTTATTTCGTGACGACAAAAATAACGTCAATAGCCAATTCAAGACGTGTTGTTAAAGTGAGCATGTCACATTAACTGAACAGCGCCGGATTGTATTAGGCACCAAAAGCTACTAGCCCACCCAAGGCTGCACTGTATTGACTCTTGAAATGATACACACATTGACTTTTTATATTATTTGATGCACAAGGTCAACTACACTGCTGCTCATTTGGAAATCTATTAAAAAAGGGTATTTTTTAATTCAGAGACCAAAATCATCACCCCATGTCTCAACCCCCTCTGGTTTTGTAAAATTATTTTGTTGGAGGAAAATAGCAAGACTTTATATTCTCATTCCTAAAAACAAAACTAAGCTGGCAGTTACAGTGGAACCACAGTTGAACCGAGCTGAAGGTTTCTTTTTATTCTTCTTATGTTTACACTACGCCTCGTGTTGCACTACAAAATGTTCTTCTCTCGTGTAGTGTGGCTGAACTGCAGCCGGTCCTCCCTCTGTGTGCAGTAACCATGGCAGCAGATGCCCTATATTCCTCAGGGTATCAGCTGACAAGGTCACCGTGCTGATTGATGTTAGCCTCCAGAGTCCTCCTCTGTATACAGGTTCAACACCAATCTCCATTTCTGAAGTGCCAGGGAGGAGAGCACCTGTGGGGACAAAAGGAGGCACTAACATCCCCCTCGGACCGCCTGATCTGACCGCTCTATTTATTGCATTCATTTCCTTGTTTGTCCAGTGCGGCATCAATTTGTGGCCCTTCCTCTCACAACGTTTGACAAGTAGCAGTAATGTTATGTTATCACTGAGTTGTACGTCATCATGTCTGCAGTGACACGTGTGTAATCAGGTCAACACGGTATTCCACCACTGGCGGGCTGAGGACTGGTGGCAGCATGGGAAATGCTCCCTCACTGTATGACTGTCCCGCTACACAATGAACCAGCGGGACAGAAAATATTACACGCTCTGCTACATTAACGTCATAGCAACTATCATTGATTATACTCATATACGGGAGCCATTGAGAAATCCAGCGCAAAGCAGTATGAAAGAATTATTATCCCAGGCCTCTCTCACTTCACCCATCATCCACTCTCCGCCATGTAATGGCAGAAAAACACGGGTGT
Organism: Trinectes maculatus; assembly: GCA_016785345.1. Classification (NCBI taxonomy): domain Eukaryota; kingdom Metazoa; phylum Chordata; class Actinopteri; order Pleuronectiformes; family Achiridae; genus Trinectes; species Trinectes maculatus. Next base: position 75,337 of record JAFBJQ010000295.1, read on the forward strand.
AACAAGCTGTCCTGCGGATATCAGTCTTCACTTGCATTGTTAAATAGCCTCTCTTACAGCTGCTCAAATGGAAACATCTTTTATTCGAGACACTCGAGACACCGTGTACATTACAACGCTCTCTTCCTGTTTCTATAAGCAACAACCAACCAAAAACCATCATAAGACAAGTTTACTGTATTCTTTTTTTTACAAATGTTGCTGACTAAATAAAATAAAACACTACATTCTATATGTTGCAGAGACAAATGGCTCACGTTTAAATAACCTCCTTCAAAACCAGATCAGATCTTGTTTTAAATTATAATACATCCACAGTCCATGCATCATTTTATCATTCCACAGCCTGCTTAACATTACATTACATAAATATGTATGAATCCCGAAGATGTGAATTTGTCAAAAATAAAGAATAATAAAAAAAAAGAATTTCTGTGGTCATAAATATATGACAATATATTTATGACAAGAGAATATGTCATAAATAAACAGTATAAACACAGTATAAAAATATAACGTGATAAAATTTCCGACTGATTTAACAATAGAAATTATTTTAACAATTCACAGTTAGTTTTCATGAAGTCTGAGTCTGCATTAAAGTCTGACCTGACAAACCAATCAATACACAGTCTAAACAACTCCCAGTCCAACAAAAATTCAAACTGTTCCAATTAGGGAACAAAAAGAAGACTCTGCTACACGGTGACTGCGAACAGAGCCTAAATGTAACGCAAAGCCACAAAAACCTTTTACCTGCACAAACTGTGTCTGTGTGCAGAAAACATTGTCTTCACTTTTGTCTACAGGCTGTGAACTTCTTTGTGGAGATTATTTTTACAATATCACTGATAATTATTTGAATCTATAAGGTTTGTGTACTCTGTAGAGGTAATGGCAATGTTTGGGTTTTAAATGTAATCTAACCTGACTGTTCTTTATTTAAGGTGAGTGGACAAAGGAGGGATTGGATCAGTGTGAAACCATAACAGGAGACACGTGTCCTCATCTGTGTGAGGAAAACGCCTACAACGTCTACAGTTCGACTGAAACCCTGACCTCATTCCTCTGTGAATCAATTAAGGTAAAACGAGATATCATCATGAATAGTGCTTCACATTTATCAGGGAATAAATCGGGCCCAATAGTAATAGGTTAATTATGGTTGAAGTGAATGTCGTGTTCTTTGAAGGGTTCATGTCAGTTTTCATAAGATAAAAAAGTTATCTTTTTTTATAAATTGTTTTTTTATCATCTCTAAAGGTTCACTATTTGTTCATTCACGAGATTGTTGGCAGCCTTTTATTTAGAGAGTATCTTTTCTTTATGGATTATGTCACAACTACTTAATCTTTCTTTTTTCACTGTTGAGAAAAATGATGTTATCATACAGGTCTTGGTGCTGACAGTTGATTTAATAGCAGTTTGCAAAGAAACTGGGCCAGGACATTTTTCAGTGTACTGTTCCCCAAAATCAATATCTATCAGCAATCTGAAATTAAATCGAGATTGAATCCTGGTTTCATCACCAGGTCTAACACTTGCTGAATTCCATCTAATCACAGCATCCTAAAACAGAAGAGGGAAGGTTTCTTTTGTGATTTGTCTCAAGACCAAACTCACACAAACACATCACAGTTTTCAAATAGCAGCAAACACACAACACCGTCTCTCACCTTGAACAATGAGATGGACCTTTGTGGATTTTGGTTTCTTGTTTGTGAGGATGGAGCAGACGTAGGGCCCCTCGTCATGGACGTCGACATTTTGGATCTTGATGCTGTACTCTGTGACGGCTGTGTTTTCCATCAGGATAACGCGGGGATCCAGAGACCACTTCTCGCTCCCTGCGAATAGAATGGTGGTGCGGTTGAGCCATGCCACTCGTGTTACTTTGCTGTCCACGTTGCATCTGGCAGGAAGAAACCAAGAAACCACACGCACTTGTTAGAGATTTAGGCCTGAAGCATGTATCTATCTATCAGAGCCAATGGAACATCAAAAACAAACAAAAAAAAAAAAAAACACTGTTGCTCTGAGATGTAAAAGTGTGACAAAAGTAAAGGCATCACAATAATAATTACCTCCACTTTAAAAATGCCAACTCGGTATATAGTATGTAGTAGATTTTGTAAGGTGGAGTGAGAATTGAAATTTTAAACTCTGCAGAGAGTCGTTGCAAAATAATATGGTTTCAATATTTTCTTTTGTTACTTGTGGTGTGTGAAAAAAAATGCTTTTCAGTACTTGATATACTGTACAACAACAGGAGTGACATATGCATCACAAAGTCATTGTAATTAGGTGTTACAGTTACAATTTATCATCACAGATAACGTTAATGCTGATTTGACCAGCATCATTTTACACAGAAATAAAACTTAAACCAGTTTCAAACTAATGGAATGTGATGGATTGCTATATGTTCCTCTGACATCACACAGTAAAATAACACATGTAGTTCTTTTTTAGATTAGTTAATAAATATAGTGATGTAAATGTGGCCTAAGAGCACATGGGCTGTGGAAGCAGTGTTTTTGAATCCAAAACACCCTGAAGTTGAAGATGTGGGATGAGGGAAGATGAATTTAGCGCACAAAGCCTCAGTGTCTGGCTGATTAGTCTGCAGGTCTCAGTGCCAGTTATCACACACAGTCCACACTGTTTGTTCCCCCCAGACTGACACACATTCACAGCAAATAGAGCAAGACGAGAACATTTAAGGTTCACAGATTAACACGTGTTGGCAAAAGCTGTGTGTGTGTGTGTGTGTGGTGCTGAATGTTGTCAGCCTGTCAACAAACCTGAAGTTGAGACCAGGCTGGAGACATTTTAAAAAACACCAAAAATAAAATAAAATGAGTCAAGGTATTAGTTACATTTCGGTATGTAACCAGCAGTAACATATGCATTTGAAATCCTACCATGTAATTCAGAACAATCACAGCCGTGCATGACTGTGTACGAGACAAATAAACCCCTTGAATGTCAGTGGCTTTACATAGTACAAACTGCATCATGTAAAAGAACTAAAACAGGAAACAGAGTGGCCAGAAGAGAAAGGTTTCCATGTCAACGGACACGTCTCTTCTAGTTCTTAAAGCTCCATCTTTAAGCAGAACTCTATGGGCTGATGAATCACTGTGGCAAAATGCCATTATTTGCTGAATGAACAAAACTATTACATGACACCACTGCGCAACAAATATAGGACGGACTATTTATGTTTGTATAAAACATTATTATGTCACATAGAATTTCCTGTTAGAGCAGAACATTTTTTTCATCTTAAGGAGGAATATTTAAACCTGCAAAGCTTGAACTTTTCTTTAGAGTGTGCACAACCCTTAATGATCTCAGGAACCTTAATGATGTCAGAGAAGGAACTAAAACACTGAAAGGCTACAGGCCTTCATCAGCAATTAAACTGTATCCTAAATCCTTCATATTTAACATGGAATAAATGGTGCCTAAGTCAGATTCCGTAAAGCTAACTTATCGCAATAACTCTGTTTTAAGATAAAGTACAATATATGTCCTGAATACAGAAGAACAGAGTTGTAAGAGTAATGCAGAGCTGCCAGATTTGTGTGTTTTTTATAGCAAATGGTTGATTTTAATGGAAAGTGATGGAGTGACAGGATGACCTGGCAACTTTTATACTTTTATAACGACACATGGGCACAAGAAACAAATGTCTAGTCAAACAAATAAACAAATCTTTGGTGACAGAAGTAAAAACAATTTACATAATTCATTTACCTGCATTAACCAGTGGTCTAAATGTTTAAGCATAACCTGTATTTTACCTATGTATTTTAATTGTAGTCTGGGGTCACTATGGGGACCTGGGTAGAATATATCCCTGGCACCCCCTTGATGATCATAATCTGATTAGGTGGTATTGCACTTCGTTGTTTGCCAGCTTCCATTAAACAACAAAAGACAATTCACATTCAGAGATCTAACATCCACATATCAATAGAGCTCTGCTCTATCCTGTTGCTACTAACGCGAAACATTATTTTCTCACTACCTTTGTTGCAATCAGTACTGCATAATGGAGCCACACTGACTTTTATTTGAATGTAAGTACAGAAACTTGCATGAACTTCGACATCGTCAGTGTGCACTACTGCTGTTTCCCACCATAACAACACTGTTTTAAATATTGCCCAGATACTGAGAACTGTGCAGGCTGAGGCAGGATCAGTGTGTTTCATGTGATTCATGAGCTGCACACTCTTCCAACAGTTACTTCACAAACACAGTGTCCAGGTCCTATTATGATCTTATTATGACCTTGATGCATTGAATATTTCATTTATTTTCTTCCATGTTATGTATCTTCTGTGCTGTTTTGTGCAGGAGAGCAGTGTGTACGTATACAGAGTGTACGAGGACCATATGTAAATGTATTATTTATTTAATCTTCTTTATTCATATGCACATTAATATTCAGTTGATCTGTGAATACCATGCATAATGTTACTGTAGAGGACTGTAGTGACAGCACAGTGAGACAGACTTTATAACACTCAGGTACATGAAAGGAGAGGTCAGAGGTCGTTTCACAGCAGTTTAACTTTAATTTAGCTTTCAAATCCATTGTATCACAATGTTAAAGTGATATAAAATGTGGCTTGCACAATGTAAGAGATAACAATAGCATATCTTCATTGCACAGTGCCACTAAAAGCAACCAGCTTAGAAAACAAGATACAAATACAGCTAGACCAAATATATAAACATCTTTTCCATTTGTTCATTTATTTCTCCTTTATTTAAGTAAATTATTCAATTTTTATTAGTTGACTAATTTATTTTCCCTGTCAGTTCCGGGACCTGTTTTTCACACCAGCTCTTTATTTATTCGCGAAATGCTTCACTAGCAGCATCTGTCAACACCCAGATAAAAATATGAGCTTCATATCAAAGCTGGCACGACATACAGGAAAACCTCTGCACACACGTCAGCTGACAAAATGACACTCACCTAAGAGTTGCATTGGTGTAGAAATAAATTAGGTCATAAAATGTAAATATAAAAGGTTATCGCTCTCTCCTGATCTTTTCCTGGCAGGTGCCACTGTAGTGCTGTACTATTCAGATGAATGCATGACAAGTCACTGCAAAGGAGAAAAGGCTGCAGGGTGAAGGGAGGTGGATATATTTTGGCGAGGGGAAGCTTTGTGAAGGGAATGTTCAGCTTTGTCCTGCTTCATATTCATAAATTGCACACACTCACAATAGGAGCTGTTCAGTTCAGGCCTCCTCTGCGGGCGACTGAGTCACTCCTGTGGTGCTTCCAGAGGTTAAGTGCTCAAGGGCACCTTGTCAGTAGCTACTCTGGAAAAGACCCTAGTTAATCCCCTTTTCCTTTTACTCCCAGCTGCTCCAGAGAATCACACCATTGACCTTTCATTGTATGGGTTTGACCTTTAGTGGAGAAACTGTCCAACTTACCTGGAGGGATATCTCTTAATCCAGATAGCTTTACTGAGATTTGCCAAAATGTACGGAAAGGGTTGTCAATCCCAGCAATGGAGCCACAATTTCACAAACATCCTTATTCCCCTTGCTCTGTGCTGTAGAAACACATTGATTCTGGTAGCTATATACAGTACTACATTAAACCATTCGAGGACTTCTGAAACAAGAGGGAAACATAAAATGTAACATCCCAAAACAGTGACTGAGTTTCACTGTAATAGGGTGATGGCAAACATTTCTGTGAAATGGGTATAGTTCTAACTATACGTCAATGGGGAAGTCGTCCTTTAAGAAACACACCTACATTGTCCTCAACTACTGAAACTCTTGGGTCTAGTTGTTTTTTTTTTTTCCGGATGTGTTTTTTTTCTGATTTGTGTGGATAAAAGGCACCATAGACAGTCACACATCCAGCCATTTTCTTCTCAGCTAAAATAGCAGAGCTGTTCACCTGGGATGCAGAGAGAAATCAATCATAAAAAAAAAAAAACGCACAGAACAGTTTCTCTACTGGAAGGAGACTCGCTAGACCAAAATGTGATTCAGACACAATATCTGTCTCAAAACCTGGCTGTTTCTGAGGCTCTGTCTTTCCTGCTCCTTTTCCGTGCTTAAATAACTTGTAACATCTCGCCACATTGCAGGATGACACACGCATACAAAAAACACACACATACAAAAAAGAGACACGTGATTGAGAAATTATCCAACTGAACTAAACTTGTGTTGACAGATATTAATAAGAGTGTTTAATTACAGAATACAGAGAGCTGTGCTAGGAATAAATATAAAATATGTATTTAGTGTGTATTGTTGACACAAGGGTCTCAGCCCGGAAGAGCAGACAGCTTTCAGACTGACTGAGAAATCCAGTGTTTGGAGAGGTGCCAACAATGGGTGGCGCTGTCACACACTGCCCTGCCGCAGCCCTCAGCTCACTCTGTGCACTTTTCTAAATTACACTTTACAGCAAACCGGTTTGTGCTTGATGCCTGTTGTGATGACACTTCAAGTTGCCTGTCAAATGAAATCCACCATGCTGTCTTCAGAGCTCAAACACAGCATGGAGGCATCACAGAGTCACTGGTGAATAAAGGATCGCCACGCCATTTTTAATCCAGGTTTTAATACTATCAAAACCTAAATGGCTGACATATGCTATTAAAATGTAATAGGATGGTATATGTCAGCCATTTAGGCTATTTACATTCTTTACCTCTTAATATACTCATCAGTTCTGTCTTCACTACCACTTTGTGGTATTTAAATTATAAAATTATATAATTATATCTCACTCTTTAAATTAATTATATTAGTACCAGTACAAACCCTGAGAAGATACTGTCAAATCAAATCACATTAATTGGTATTCATAAAATTACAGTTAACAATTTGTACAAAATGCAACTTATTCCGTCCTTAACCCACACAGGTAAATGTGAGTCACAAGTGAGGGATCAGACGGACGTCACTGATGGTCCATGTGCAGACCACGTCATCGCATTGGTTAGTGAGATTCAGCTGTTTGGTGACGAGATGCAGGCGTCACATCTCTAGTGACCCGGAAAGCTTAACAACTTTACTGCAACCTGCTGATATGGGAAAAACTGCACGCACCTTGTGCAACATGAGATCTGATTGTGGTTAGTGACTCACTGCTTTATGAAACAGAAATACCAGTTGTTGTTTTTTTCTGCTGTGTTCCCACCCAGTGTTCTCCGTCTCTCTGCAGTATGTAGTAATGTAAACCACGTGCAGACATGAATGCTTCCCGATAGTACAATCCCAGTGACTACACTGATGACTGATCCTATGCCAGTATGATGCTTCATTGTAAGCAAGTTAGCATGGTGACATTAGTATTTAGACACAACAGTAGTTTGCCCAAGTGCAACCTCACAGAGTCTTTATGGAAATCTTTGCCTTTTGTTGTTTAATGGCTGTTGCCAAACAACTGTTGTTTGTAACATTACATTACACTCCACTATATTACAACACATCACAGTCCCCCATACATCGCCGCTTACAATCAGCAAGGGGTTGAAGCTATTCTACCCCAAATCCCAACGGGGCTTTTGTTTGTAGATGACAAACCGAAGAAAGCCAGCAGTTTCCCAGTGTCAACATCCCCCACACTGAAAATCCTTTTTACTCGTCAGAGTCATTGTTAAATCTTCAGACCTTCCAGATCTTCCATGTGGTATTCCATTCTGGCTCCTTCACAGTTTTTTCTTTTACACAGAATTAAAGTGTTTTTAACTTGTAACTTAGAGAGTAATGCCCAGTTTGAGGATTACTGTATTTTGTCTTTCCACATTTCCCTGCTTTTACTCTAATTTACATAATAAACTGCCGGTAGTGGTGGTGGTGGTGGTGGTGAGGGGGGGGGGGGGATTTCATTAACTCTGGGTGTTTTAAAATATGTCCTGAATTTGAAATATTATGCAAACCTGAAAAGCATGGAGATACACTATTCATTGCTTCAATACAGCAAACACAAACACAGAGAAAACACAAGTTCTCTATCAAAACTCAAATAACGTACTAAGAATTTCTATTTATGTCTATTTATTCGAGGACCTGTCCATGTGTAATGTACTGCATTCATGTCGTCTCTTGTTTTTTTCTGGACCCGTAAAAACCTGATTTGTTGGTTATATTTTGGTTACATATTGACTCTGCATGTAAGCCTGTCAAGATGCATAAACACATTCAGTCAAATGTGTTTACACTCAACCAAACACAATTGGCAGCATTCGCGGGTGGATTTACGATTTCAAAGTGAAGCTGCGGGCGAGTGGAGGAGTCAAATAGTGGTTTATAGCTTCCCCAAGCTAGTGTTGTTGTCAGCAGCAACGTGGGCCAGAGTGCACACGGGGAATAGTAAATGACTTCTGGAAACTAGGACAAAAACATAACAGAATGCACTCACCTCATGTGGTAGAGATTTTTTTTTTTCGCAGCCAAACTTTAAGAACATGTTTTTCTGCAAAATGAAAGCACCAACTGTAAACCCTTTTTCTACATACTCATCCACAACAGACATCGACACATCACATCTGTGAATCTCCTCGCCCTCATGAGTCTCGGGGTAAAGTCTAACACAGACTCTCAGTGTATGGAAAAAACAAAAAAAGTTAGTAAAATGAATTGGTTTAGGAAGAGTTTTCCTAAGAGCAATCTACTTCCAAACATAAAGTGAATGTACTGAGTAATGATCATCACACATCATCTGTCTGTCATTGTACCATTTCCTGTTTTATTTTGAACTTACCCTTGCCAGATACTGTTGCACAGACTCTGCTATTACTGTTATTGACCCTTTGTCTTTTTGACCACGAGACTTCTTAGTCCCTAGTAAAAACCTGTTTATCTGAGTTTGCTGCATTTGGGTCCTTTTCACAACCGTGAATCTACTTAAAATCCCATTTTTGCAAATCTTTAACATCGACTGGCAAGCATCTTGGAAAAGTTGCTTGAAAGGAGGAGGTTAGGATACGGAGCGCTCTCACCCTGCAGGCTTCCTGGCACTCAACAGGTGACAAAGGACTCATATTAAAGACAGATTATTGTTTTCTTACCACACAGTGTCTAGCCTTCAATCCAACGGACCACACTGGATGAATAGCATTACTCATAGTGACATGTCCCACTGACACTGCAGGGTCAGCTGTATGGGGATCCAGTTCTATCGCAGCGCTCCATCAAAGTCGAGGCGTGAATCAGAAATAGTGGAAAAACACTTCCCGCGGGACAAGTGTGACAGACAAGTATGGAATCTGTTATTCACCACTCAGCCAATGACCAGCCAGCCTCACTCACAGCTAATAATCTATTAGGTATGAAAAGGAAATTGCATCCGACACCGTCTTCACGCATTTTTTAAAATAGATTTTGGAACAGGAAATATTTCATTTCAATATAAATTGGTTGTGAACAAGTGGGTTCATTCAGGGTATTCTGACATACAGTTAGTTGTAACAATTGGAAATGATATACTTTACTACCGTAGACAATTCTAGCATCGTCTGCTGAAATTATGCAGAACCCTCACAGTCAGTTACAGTCATCAGTTATGGGATTCTTTTAAATCATCATGCAATTTAACTTAAGCTGCTAAAACACTGCTGCTCCATGCTCCATTAGCCGTCCAGTCGACCTCTCCTGTATCACATTCACATGCAGGTAAAGTGGTCTACATTAACTGATGGGGGTGGACATCCTGTTTTAGAGTTGATGTGTGTGTGTAAAATTAGAAACGAACCACAGGGGGATTCTGTGCTTTATAGCCATGAGCAGGTCCTGTATTTCAAACTGGTAACAGTGAAAAACTTGGCACATAAGTTGACTATACGTTCACTATAATAACATGGTACTGAGCTGGGGATTGTCATAGAGTAAAAGAGGGGCTTACAGTCAAAAGTGGGATTTTCACAGTGACATGATTAATAGTGAGAGTATTCTCATATATTTATTGTAAGGGAGACAAATAAAGCCACTTGAACGCTGTACCTGAATAATATGCTTAAATTCAAGCAATTACATAATGTTATTATTATTATTATTATTATATTGTTACCAGTATGCAGATAATCACTTAATATTATTATTACTACTACTAATATTATTAATACTACTACTAATAATAATAATAATAATAATTACTATCAGTGCTAATTAATGCTTGTTAACTGACATTTTCCTTTTAGCAACTTGCTTATTTCCACGTCCTTTACTTGGAGTTGTGTTTGTTTCTGTCTGATAAATAAAAGTCCATTTTTTTTTTTACCTCTGACTCTACCAAGTCATGAGGCAACATAGTATGTGTGTACTGTAGCTTTTTAAGCCTTGTAATGTAGTCGGGGAAATTATTTTGAACTTGTTCTTTGATACAGTGCTATTATCAAATATCAGCTACAGCTACTTTGAAAAAAAGTCAAGTGTTACCATATCCATTAACTTGTTCAATCAGATCATGGACAAATTTCAGTTCACCAGAGTATTTTCTGTGATGCACTTTATCTCTGTTAATTAAGTGACATAAATAAGCTGAAACAACTGAACCACGAGACTGCTGCCATGTCCGAACATCTCCATAGTTCACAGCTGGCCTTACAAATTTCTCCTCCCATTCTTCCAAAAGTTTGTCTGATTAAACTACTTACGAGCACCACCGGGGTGACGGCATATGGTGGGAACGCGTGCTTATGCTCTATTAAAACAAGGCATTCAATAGTACAACAAAATATTACCATAAATTATTCATAATTATTCACTTAGTATTCATCTATTCAAGGTCATGGGCACTGACTGGTACATATATCAAAAGGATCCTACTGCCTTGTCACAGTGAATCATTAAGAAACAGATAACTGGTAGGCGGCCTTGAGGCTCATGTCAAGGATTCTTCATCATTACAATGGTGGGTGTACGCACAGAGAGCCACACAGCTGTGACAGTGACAGTGCCAGTCTGATAATGACCAGCACGTGCAATCATTGCACCATTAGTGCTACTGCTGTTGAAAATCAGCTTGAAGCGAAAAAAGTAATGCCAGTTAGAAACAAATAAAAAGAAGATATAAAACACCAGAGTTGCTCAGGGTTTTGACTAACAAGGAACACTGAGTCTACACTCACAAATACAAATCAGACCAATTCATTAGCAGCCAACCACCACTGAGCGAGAGTGTCCAGTCGTGTGAAGGTGAATGGCTTTGCATCTCACCTTGCTGTTAATAATCTGTGGTGGATATATTTAACACTCGCAGGATTTGGAAAGAAAAGTAGCTGTTGCTGCGCAAGTATGATGTCCATTTAACCATCTCGGTCTGTGTATGTGAAAAAAAAACAATGCAAACAATGCATGGATAGGCGGTAAGGTAGGAATATGAATTGAGATTTTTTTGGATCAGATTAATTAGAGGTCAAAGTCGACAAAATATGTTCTGAAAAAGACCAACATATAACGACAGACAATCAAAACCTAAGATTGGCCAGAAAATCATATGGTTGGAAAAAAGTCATGATGTCAATATTAGATTCATTTATTTTTAACATTAGAGAAAGGACCTACTCCTGATTTATATTGGCCAGTGAATTTTCATTCATCACTGTATGATCAATATCTTGAAGATGTTATCACGATGTTATCATAAAGCAGGAAAGCAGTACATCCACTTACTGGATCACTGACTGTGGTGGAATACGTTAGATTGGATTGTTACAATGCATCTGACTTCAGGGCTGCGCGACAGCTCAAAAGAATCATTATTCTCACTCTTATTCTTTTTGATATCATTATTATTATTAATAATAGTAGAAAAAAATCATTAATATTATTATTACTGTATCACTAAGATTTTCACAGCATTCCAGCATTCCTACTGTTGTTATAACACACACACACACACACACACACACACACACACACACACATATATATATATATATATATATATACATATATATATATATCATACTGTGCTTCATCTCCTCATCTCTCTATTTCTCCCTTTCTCTCTCTAACTCCATCTTCAGTTATATTATTGCTATATTTGTTGCTGTGTTGTGTTGCTGTGTTGTGTACACTCACCATCCATTTCTCTTTGTAAGGTACCTTCTGCTGCTTCTTCTTTCTGCTAAGCTTACCTGCATGTAGAGGCAGCTCTTCTTTGTCCTGTTACACACAAATCTTTTCTCCACAGTCCATGACGTGTCAGATTTTTGGGGGCTAATCTGTGACTTGCAACAGCTGTGGTTGTGGATCATCATTGTTCCAGTGATGTCTGAACCTTCAGACCAGTGAGCAACACAACAAGGGCTAGTGGCTCTAAGAACCCAGGGTATTCAACTGCTGCCAAATCAAAGACCTCAGGGCCAAGGTTATGAAGTGTTTACGACAACAGACAATGAGAGAAAAGAAATGGTTTGGAATTTCTAGATAGGATTCATTTACCTTCCTGTTGACTATTGTTTCAGCTTGCAGCTGACATCTCACACGGCAGAATAAATCTTGACAAAGGGGACTGAATTAATTGTGTTCATGCATATATAGTACAATTTGAATGGCCTAGTTGCAGTTACTTTGTCTCCCAAAGACAGGATTGTTAATATGATTCACAACAACAACTCCAACAACATAATAGGTTTGAAGGAGCATGGCTCCTACAGAGCAATTTCAGCTCCCATGGTGGACAAATAAGGGCTAATGCATTGGATTAAGCTACAGCAATATCAGTGGACAGAATGATCAAGGAGCGAAAGAAAAACACTCAGGGTGAAATGACCAGAGCAAAGGTAGATATCAGAAACCCCTGCAACCTCTACAATATGCTCACCAGCTACAACAACAACAACAACAACAATGGGGCCAGAGATTCCTACAGTCACAGCTGAGAGAGAACAGTGGAAAAGTGGCATGGAGGATAATACACCACACCACACACACACACACATACATATATATGTATCGCACACACACATGCATGCATATATATAATGTCCAGGGTGCACCCTGTCACTCGCCCCCTGTCTCTTGACTCTAGCATCACCTTGACCCTCTAAAGATAATGGATGGATGGCTGTTTGTGACTGTGTGTAAAACAACTTAGTAAGAGGACTCAGCTATTTTAATGGTAAATGGATGTACCGTTTTTGTGCTGACAAAATAAACTGTACAACTGAAAACAACATCTAGGAAGAGGGGAAAATGGCGATTTTAAAATAAATTCTGCTGAGCAGAGAAGCACAGAGCAGAAACACCTGTCTTACTCTCTCTCCTGTTTCCGCTGGTGTCTTGTTGACTTAAGCATCACCTTGACCCTCTAAAGATAATGGATGGATGGCTGTTTGTGACTGTGCGTAAAACAACTTAGTAAGAGGACTCAGCTATTTTAATGGTAAATGGATGTACCGTTTTTGTGCTGACAAAATAAACTGTACAACTGAAAACAACATCTAGGAAGAGGGGAAAATGGCGATTTTAAAATAAATTCTGCTGAGCAGAGAAGCACAGAGCAGAAACACCTGTCTTACTCTCTCTCCTGTTTCCGCTGGTGTCTTGTTATAGGCTCAGTCGCAGACAGGTTGCAGTGCCACTATACATTCATATTCATCTTTCTGGTTAATTATCTGTTGACAGTATGTCTTTTGACTAGATAATAACACAATATTAGACTTCATTTCATGATGTACTTTTGTGTTACGCTTAATGTATTTTGTCAGACTTGACGATGAAGTACAAAATCCTGCTTTTTTTGGAAATTGAAATAGGTATTTAGATTAGTAACTTAGAGCTCCTGCCATTTTTACACTCAGGTCATATCCCTTGGTCTCCTCCGATGCAGTAGGAAGCAAAAAAATGATGAGGTGGGATATCTCTGCGATCAGCTGGTGCAGCTGTGGGCTCCAGTGTTTTCCTATGGGGCCAATCTCTAAGCATCCATGCAATGTTCCGACATTCTCATAATGTCATGCATTTCTGAAATGTGAAAATAAAATGGGTGTAATGTCTAAGATTTACAAAATATACAGTTTGCCTTTTTGACTGTAAGTGGAACAGGCGGCAGTGGTGCCAGACTGTTGGAATATGGCGGTTCTGTTGGTTTTATCAAGATTCAGGATTTTAGATGTTGTGGTCTCAGTTTTCAATCTGTTGCTTAAAACGTCACATTTTTAGTAAACAGTGTACTGAAATATTATCACAGCTTTCTTAAATTGATTCAATCAAATATCAAACATGCCTACAGATAATTACCTATGCAGCTGTAACAGATGGTCGTTGTAATTGTATGCAAGTAAAATAATGACTTTCTATTTGGCAAAAAGAAAAAAAAATAACAGCTTGATAACAAAAGTTCATAGAAGTACTTGACACCATGTCTTTTAACTACAGCTTAATTAAAACAGCAGTTAAATGGATAGTGTCTGCTAGTTTAACTGTTTTTAAGACTTAAAAGAAAACATGTGCAGCAGGGGGACACATATAAGAAAAACCTTTCAGCGTGTCTGACACATGGCCTCACACTGAATCCTTTTGAATTAGTCCCAAAGTGTTGATGTTCTCTTCTGTGTGTTTTTCACGATTTCAGGCTACTTCAATTTACACTTTGCCCTTTTACTTCATTTTCTGACTTTCTGTCTTTTATCTTGTTTGTTTTTTTCATTTCTTATGAAATTCCTTTTTATGCCTTAAGGCACATATATCGGAATGTATGAAAACGTTTCTTTTTCTCCTCCAGTTTACAGGTAGCTGTGAGAATATGTTAGCAGCTCTAGCTGTAGTATACACTGCATTAGTAACTTTTAAGGTATCTTTCACGAAATGTGAATAAAAGTACCAGAAACTAGCCAGCAGCTCTAAAGTCTTAGCAGTCATTGTTTTAACGGTAATGTGATTTTTTTTTTTTTTTACACGTCCAGCCAGAACTTTTTGGAACTAAGACCCAACCCAGGCCGTACGGCAGACCAGGTCCAGATCTTTCCTCATTAGGGATTTGTTTATGCTCAGCTTTTTCATTGGACCTGTCACTATCCTGCATGCAGTTACAGCATCTCTCTCTCTCTCTCTCTCTCTCTCTCTCTCTCTCTCTCTCTCTCTCTCTCTCTCCCTGTCTTTCTCTTAATAATTTTTAATTGCTGCTGTCGTCTGAATCCATGTTTTGTTGTCTGCAGCACTGTTAAAAAAGTGGATGTAAATGATAGTTAATAACTGTCTGTTCTGTGTTATTATCATGGCCATTCAAGGTAATTTAAAATCTATTTCTACTGCACAGCCTATATATGAGAATAAAGTTTCTCATTGGACCTAATTCTAATTAGAACAATATAATCATCTCTTACTACACAAATGATGATTTTATAATTATTTAATAATTGTGACTAGTTGTGTTATACTCATGATGATGTATTTTACAGTAAGTGTCTTGCTCTAAGGCAGTGCGATACTGTAAGTAATCAAGCTGTTAACCATGCAGCTCGAATGCAAATCAATTGTGAGTCGAGTGTATGACATCCTGTAGTGGTAAATACACAACACAGCAGTGGTGCAGCCTGTAACGGGTGACTGTTCCACTTCAGCTGACATGAATCGTCAGTCGCTACAGGAGACCGACTCTCTGTGTGATTGTCAGTGTCCAGTGATGTGGGTCTTATTTTCACATTAACTGGGCAGTGGTTTGCTGCTTTCTTAAAGTGAACTCTTATTTGTGCACATTTTCTTGATTTTATTTCATAAATGGATTTGCAGGTGCCCAAACTCAAGGAGAAATCAGCTGCTGCATTTTCTTGCTTTGTCATTGCTGCTGTCCTTGTAACTGCACACTCTGTACAAACAAACACTCTCAAATAAACCCATTTCACAAATCACATCTCGCACTGTCACATTTCACATCTCGCTAATACGGTTAAAATCCCAGCATCGCTCAGCTCCTGCATCATTATTCTATCTATGTTAGAATGCTAAGCAGCAGTGACACGGGCATCAACGTGCGCTCACTCAAATCATCACAGTCAGGAGAAAGTCATTTTCAGCTGATTTGGTCGTCTTTAAATTGATTTCAACATGTCAGCGTTTGACATGCGCCCTGAGCCAGATGCCACTGTAACCCTTATGAATGTTGTGTGCCAGCGGTGGTTCATTCCTCTGCTGGGAGAAGTAAAATGACACAAATTGGAATAAAATGAGCAAACAGCACTGGGAATTTGTTCGGAAACAATTTGTGATATCAGATTATAGATTCAATAAGGGCAAATCAGTGGCAGTCACTGACATTTCAAGTGTAGCCAAACATTTACAACTTTTAAAGTGAAGTATCTCAGGTAGTGACGACTTCTTCTAACTGAACTAAATGATGCGGTATTTCCTATGTGTGACCCTCTCACATGTTCTGCATTCCCAGTGGATGAAATCCAATGAATGCACGTCAAACGCAGAACCATTTCCCACACCAAAGCTCAACCCACTTAATACACATCAGCAGACTATGGTAAGAGACTGTGTCAGTGCCTGCACTCTTCTTACTTCTAAAAGTGAAAAAGAGAAAATTGTCATTTAAAAACAGAAAATTGTTGCTGCAGCATCACCACACAGAAAGCCCCTGACACCCTGCTATTCCGCCCCTGCTACCACTACGGAAGTGCAACTGATCAAGGTCATCTCAGCACGCTGGGCACCAACCTGAAGGAAAACTAGTTTAGCACAATACCGTTACCCCTGACCCAATATTCCTGCTATGCAGAAGGGATGCATCCACCCTAGCAGACTGCACACAAGAGATCAGAGACAACAACCAGTGACCCGCTGAAGATCCAGATGCATTCAGCAGATGGGCCAAAGTGTTAACCAAGCCCCTGCTACACAAACCCCCAACACCAATAAACGCCAATATGGGCCCTGTCAGTTCATGTATACGTGTGTGTGTGAGAGTATATATATATATATATATATATTTTTTTTTTTTTTTTTGCAGCTCTCCTCTGGGCTGGAAATCAATACATTGGGGATGAGGTCGTGATCTGCCATGAGCCCTCCCTAACTGTCATGATGTTGGTTTTCTGCATTTCCTGTTTTATTTTGAAAGGTCAGTCTTTTTGTTGTTAGGTTGCTTTACTTCCCTTTCCCTTGATTACCTGATGGATTCCACCTGTGTTTTAGTTTTCCCGCCCCCCTCGGTATATATACCCTGTGTTTGCCTGTGTTCTTTGCCAGTTCGTCTCACTCTCTGAGTATTCGTTCCAGCGTTATTTTCCTTGTGTGTTTTTGTGCCTATGCTGTGTTTTGGACCTTGGATTTTGATTGTGGATTACGAGACTGCCTGCTGATTTTGTACTGTTGCCTTTCCTGACTGCCTTCTCGTGTACCAAACCTGTTTCTGGAATTAAAGACCCTGATTTTGCTCTCAACCCGTGAGTCGTGCTTTTGAGTCCCTTGCTGTCAGCCTCACACTAACTGCCTCCTGCTGCAGCTCTGGATTCAGGCTGTGTTGTAGGAGACCAACCCTCACTCCTTATTCTGGTATAAGTGTAATATTAATTGTTTTATAGTCTATTAGTCCAATACAGCATTATTTTATTATAGTATTGCTGTGACACTTTTGTTGTATAGAATGTATTTATTATCTCTGTCAAATTTACACAGTGTTGTGCTCCTCCCCTCGCCATTCATTTCTGTTTCTCTCCACACTGTGCTGTCCATTACTAAACATGAGTACATGTTTGCAGTCAGGTGTGAGCTGGCCTGGGGTCTGTTGTGTGACACTGTTGTGTTTGTGTCATGCTACAGCTGCACTGCCAAACACTGGACTGCATGTATTGGACAGGCTGTGTGGGCCTCAATCCTGATAACATGAGGCCCGATGTGAAGTGAGACAGTCCAAATGGATTCAGGCTGTGTTGTAGGAGACCAACCCTCACTCCTTATTCTGGTATAAGTGTAATATTAATTGTTTTATAGTCTATTAGTCCACTACAGCATTATTTTATTATAGTATTGCTGTGACACTTTTGTCGTATAGAATGTATTTATTATCACTATCAAATTTACACAGTGTTGTGCTCCTCCCCTAGCCATTCATTTCTGTTTCTCTCCACACTGTGCTGTCCATTACTAAACATGAGTACATGTTTGCAGTCAGGTGTGAGCTGGCCTGGGGTCTGTTGTGTGACACTGTTGTGTTTGTGTCATGCTACAGCTGCACTGCCAAACACTGGACTGCATGTATTGGACAGGCTGTGTGGGCCTCAATCCTGATAACATGAGGCCCGATGTGAAGTGAGACAGTCCAAATAGTCAACACAGGCACAGGTGACCATCACGCTAATCTTGCTTGCTGCTTTTCACTGGCTACCTTTAATTAGAATTGATTTTAATGCTTTTGTTTTCAATAGTTCATTTCAGGCCTGTATCAGTCATCTGCTAACTTCCTATAAGCCTTATTGCTGCCTTGGGTTGCTGCTGTGGGTGACAGGGACAGTTCACTTCACAGTGTAACTTCCTGTCTGTGAAGTACAGCAACTCTCTGTATTAAAAATAGTTTATATGCAACTAAAGTGCAACAGCAACACAGAGGACTGCAAATGTGTGTGACAGAAGTGTGTTTTGTGCACCATCTAATTCAGAGACCTTCTGGTGACTCCGCTGCCAGTGATTATTTAGTGATTCGTTCATTAATTGACGTCCTTATTAAGCCAGTGATTGGAAAGTGAAGGATCTGCAGTTGTACATAAACATAATCATCTGGAGACAAAGATGATGGAGGACACCTCCGTTTTTGCTTTTAAAAATCTCTGTATTTTTTGTCTTGCATCTTTGTTATTTCATTTTCACGAGCTATATAAATGTAAAGTATTATAAATAATAAAAAAAACATATGCACTTTTATGTACTTTCAAAAATTATTTTGAGGCGGGAGTGTAGCATTGTATTACACTTTTAAAAGATACCATTCCATCAATTATCTGATGTGACTGTGATGCATTCCTTCGCCGTGTTAGATGAATTTGTAAGTCTCATAACACACAGATTAAATTTTAACAAAAAGGAGGTCCAAGCTGAGACGCTAACAAAAAATAATGTTGTGTTGGAGGGCTGATGACAGCATAGTCAGGGTAGAGTAACGATGCCCTTACAAAGCCACCACATGGAATCAATTTTCTTCTCCGAACAATGAATACTGGAAAACAGTGCAATACCTTACACAAAGTCAAACTGAAGCTTTGTTTTGTTTCCCGTTACTGACCCACCCCGGATCATAGGAAAAAATTATATATTGTACTTATAGTACTGTTGCAATATGAATCATTTTCCCTTTAAGGGCAGCTGGCCTGTCAAGGTGAGAGTCAACTGTGACTTGCTGGAAAACATTTACTGACCACAAGTTTACATTATGCTGTTTGTATCATGCAATATGTTGTGATTATAAAAATACTTTTTTTTTAAACTTCTGACATCTGACCCAGTATTGGTACATTAGTAGGTAAGATTTTTTTTGTTATCTATACAATATAAGGGACTTAGCTGATGTTACAAGAATACACAAATCATTGGTCTTCAACAGGTCCTGTGAAAATATGAGGCATTTTTAAAAAAATAATCTAATACAACAATACATAAATAAAAAACTAAAAACTAAAATTGCCAATAATAATCAAAATGAATTAACTTACTCCTGTAAGTTATAATTCTCTTTTCAAATGTGGAGGAGTGTAGTAGGAGTGTGTGTGTTTGTGTGTGTGTGTGTGTGAGAGAGAGAGAGATTTAAGTTCCATAATTAATGATAAGCTATCAGACCTAAATGGGTCGGGTTGGGGTGGGGGGTCCGTGCTCAGTGTCTTTCTGAGCCAAGGGGTCCTCAGACTGAAAAAGGCTGAAAACCCCAGACATAAATTATTAAACCTCTTCTAACAGAAACAAATTCTGTACAAATTCATATAAAATTCTGGAGACATGAATATGCAATAGCCAGCAACAAAGAGAAAGGAGAAAATCTCAGTTTTAGAGTATAATGTTAAATAATTTTGCATAAGCACTTTTATTCTACTGGCCTTTTAAATGCTAATGTTGCAGGACATTACTGTGACCAGCACGTATTTATGATTGTCTTTATGTATATGAGCCATTCACACACAGAGCAACACAATTCCACTCTGAGCTTCACAGCTACTGTGGCAAACTAATCCTCATGAAAATGATATGAGATCATTTCTGCTTCCAGCTCAGGTTACAGTTTTTAAATGTTCAATTGATATATGAGAACTATTATGTATTAGGAAAAAGGTTTTGTCCTTTTAAGTGGACATCTCTGGAATTCATTATAGAATGAATTTTTTTGTACAGCTGGCAAATGCATTTTAAACATAAAACCAGTTTATGGCTGTGCATGTAATTAGTACAAGGCTGAGGCTGAAAATAGCTTTTTTTAATTTACATTTCAACTGATTTCACTGTGTTAGTGAAATTCTATTATAGACTTAATTGACTATTATTGATTATTGCCTAACAATTCAAAAAATAAAAACATTTCCCATTAGAATTAATTGTACATGATTTACTATACAAAATACAACAAAGTAGGATGTTTGATTATCTTAAATAATAATGGCCATCATCATGACTGACACCTTGTGACAGGCATCCAAGAAGTTCTATGGGTGGGATCTTGTTCATATGGCTCCACCTCTCATGCGCCACTGTGCAGACTCCAAATGACATCACCAGCACAGGGAAATAGTGCCTATATCCAAGATGTTTTTGGGTCAGGAGCAGCTTATATAAGCTCTGAGGGATAAGTAACTTTCCAGACGCTGGTGTCCGCATGACTCTCTTGAGATAATAACCTGATTATATCCTGAACCAGCTTGGAAATTAGGTTCATTCAGCTTCATGATTTACACTGTATCCACTGCTGATGTTCAGTGCAAAGCAGTAAGCCCCTGTGGTGGAAAGTCCGAGTGCCAACATATTTTCCTGGCAGCTACAGCAATTATTATGGGAGACGAGGCAGGATCACCGGTTATAAAGCAATAAAGTCCACATAGGGAGAATGTCATGGTAGATGGATGAGTCAACAAAACATCTGACTTTTATATCGTAGGTCACTATGTGTTCTATCATATCAACCACAAGTCAAGTGGCTTTTTTTAAACCATGATCACAGTAGTGTCCTAACCTTAAAGAAATTTGAATCGAATACCCGTGCCCAAACTGAAGACAGCATAGTCTATACTTGGGTTCAGGTATTTATCTTATATCTTATATTGATTTTATATCACGTTGAATTTCACAGACTGTAGCAGATAATAACAATGTCAGTCACCACACCTGAATGAATGCAATGGAAACCCTACATAGTGCGAGTGTCGCATAATAAAACAGATTTTTTTCAACAAGATTTGCAGCGACTATGTGTCGTACCATCCAGATTAAAAAGCGATATGAAATTTGCTCCACACTCTTGCTCCACAGAGCAAACCTGACATTCATACGGGAGATCAGCGACTGCATTGCAGCTTAGTCAACCTGTAGTTGTCAAACCTTGAGCAAGTGTTTTAGTTACCTTGCCACTAAACAGTGAAAGTTTAAGAGTACAATAGAATTCCCAAAGCAGTTTTTAGTGGTCTGAGTCTAAAACCTGGAATATGCTTGTTATCGGACAGTGCTCATAGGTGAAAGTGTCTGTAGCTGTTGCACATCTCCAGTATGTGTGAAGTGAGTGTGATTGTTGCCTTTTGCAGAGAAATAGCAAAGTCTGAAAGAGGCAATCCCTACAAATCTGATGCTAAAAAAGTAAAAAATACATTCATACATACAATTAAAACAAGCTTTGGATCTGTTTTTTTTCATATTCAAATATGAAACCTCCAATAGCCTCTCAATAGTTTGTAATTGAGAGGCTAACTTTCTGCTGTTGTTTTTCAGTGTTGTTGCATCATAGTGCATTTTAAGGCAGCCCATGTTCATTTTGACCCCTGCCTCTTCTCCAGAATTGTATGACTGCGCAGCATGTCTTTACTGAGGTGCTGTTGATCTCGTTACACCCACAGGTTCACCCTCTTCACCATCCTCCTTACTTGAAACCATAAAATAAACATGTTGCAAACATATTGAATTTCAAATGGCACATCAAAAGAATTTCTAACAATCCTCAAGCCTAAAGCGGTTTATCAGAACTGAGTACAGTCAATATGATAGGTCCACTGAGTTCATTTGCATGGGTTACAGTGCTTTTCTCAATTGCAGTTTTGTTTCAGGACTATTAAGATTCTGTGATGTTTCAACTTGTTACAAACACAGTCACAATCATAAGGGTTATATGGGGAATGTTCTTTTGTACTATTGAGAGCTGAAGTGAAACTGTCAACATGAATGTGGTATTAATTATGAAGATATCACAGAGGAAAAGCGGACTTACTTTCATCAGTATTTATTGTTACATACACGTTTAGCAAATGTGTATGTGAACCTGAGTCAACGTCTGGCTGTTGCGCAAACACGTCCGAAACCAGTTGTCACAGGATACATGCATAAGTTGCCATGAATACGTTAATTGGTGTATCATGGTTCTACAACTGTTTTGACCATTTTCTTAGTTCCACACACTTAAATTAAAATCATCAAATCTAATTACAGGCCATTTTCACAAATGACAATTTGCCTGCTAGGGCTGATCGTACAAAGTGTACACACTCCATCCTAAAACTACCAAAAAAACTACCAGACAAACATGCAAAGTGCACAGAGCTCATCAACAAAATTTCTTTGTCATTTTCTGTCTTTGTCAAAAGAGTAAGATACACTTTATCAGACCGGGAGCAGTGCAGCAATTATTAGTCCATTCCAGTGAGTGATTAGTCATTTGACAGAAAATGAATAGGCAATCAGTTATTTCTGCAGCAGAACTCTTTTTCAAGGTGAAAATGTGTTACTTCTTTTAAATTTGTTGTAAATGTAATATGCCCTATAATGTAGACAAATTGGCAGAAGTATTCATATTGAAATGAATAAATAACTACAAAGTAACTTCTGTCTCCTTTGGATTGTAATTGTTTGTTGGATTGATGAAAATATGTTGAACCTGCCTACTGCCTTTGTGCACCTAAGGAAATTTACATCTGTCGTTACAGCGGATACAGCTGATGTGCAACTGTTTCTTGTCTACAGGGGATAAGGGATAACAGCTCGGAGCTCTCATTAGGTTGTATACTGCACAGCAGCGTGGGATTTAAAATCAAATGGTCACTTTTTAATTGAGTGTCTCTATCCACTAATATGATATGTACAAGTAAGTTGAGTTATTGCTGCGTGTGCTCGTACCATCATGTAAAACGTATTTAACAGGTGTTGTGGGGCAGATCAGGAGGAAGTGACAGCTCATAACACTCATCTGTGAGTCAGCTGAACGTTGCCTGGTTGCACATCTGTCACTCAAACCTCATTGCCCTCATATAATCTGAGCCAAAAGCCTCACCAGATCAAGAGTTCAATGTAGCAAGGCATTGTTTTTTTTTGTTTTTTTAAATGGGACATTTCTTCTAGTTGTGAGTCTGTTGTTAGTCCTGCCAGCAACCAGAGGCAGTCCTCTTGTTGAGTTTTAGAAAAATAACCAGCGGCGGCTCCAATAGATCTTAGATTTCTGCTGATCATTAGCTGTTTTCCGTCTGCTTCACCATGTTATCCAGAGGAGATTATATTTTGATTCTAGCTATTTACCTTTCTCCTATATGTTACATCAAATGCTGGAAGGGCGAGGCATCCATTGCATTTCTGTCCATCCCTGGGAGTGGGATCCCTCACATGAGTGTCTCCTGGAGGTTTCTGCGTTTTTTTTTTCCTCTGTTAAAAGGGTTTTTTTTTGGCAGTTTTTCCTCGCCCTTGTTGAGGGTGTAGGTCAGAGGATGTCATACCCCTCCAATAGATCTTAGATTTCTGCTGATCATTAGCTGTTTTTTATCTGCTTCACCATGTTATCCAGAGGAGATTATATTTTGATTCTAGCTATTTACCTTTCTCCTATATGTTATCATATATACAGTATATCCCACATAAAAGCCATTGACCACTGACTTCAAATTTAAATAATATCTGCAACTTAATGCACTGCACACAATTGACACAATGAGTATTTCAGGCTTTTTTATAGCTACAAAATAAGTAAATAAAGAGAACTCCATCATCAAATGCTGGAAGGGCGAGGCATATGAGTAACTCGAGTTGTCTCAACCTGGGCTCCTTGTAAACAGCATGGCATCATAATCACATCAACCTGTCATTAACTCTGATTAGAAAGTATAAATAAGGAAATATACAGCAGAACATAAAATTTGAACTACGTACCAATTTGCATGTCTGAAATCAAAAAATAGCCACTTGTAACTATTTACTATACAGTATTTCAGTGTGCAATTGTGTTAGCAGCCAGAAATTTCAAAGGTGAAAAACTGCACGTACTATTTAAATCATACGTTGCTTGCCAAAGGATTAGAGAGTCTAAAGCACTGCTGCAATTTCCAACCCAGAATGACAGCACAAACATGGCTGACTGAAGTGTGGTGTGTGTGTGGGATAAACCACCGCATCTTCCTTTCACTCATCCTGTCAATGATGAGAGCAACAAAAAATAGTCTTTCAGTGAAAACGTGCATGTGTGATCAAGAAGCCACCTTTTGTTTTACCTTTGATTTGGCATTGTGATGGAGAAGTCTGTAAGCGATTTGTCTGTACAACTCACAAATACCTGTCAGTCAAAGCAGCTCAGAGGGAACTCGCAGGTGGGCAGGAATATGAAGCAGCTGGTCCCTTATTGTACAGCACACGGAGCCGTGCACACCGTGTTGATACGAGGATGATGATTTGTTGTGAAGAAAATGAAAACTGGCCTTTTCAGCACCTCGGCTCCACCGTTTGAAATGCAGATGACGATGGCATTTGGAGGAAAACTGTGGTCTGCTGAGTGTCCTGAGGGACTGGAACCATGTTTTAGTCTGAGGAGTTTTTACTTAATGCATTCAGCAGAGAAAAAAATATATCATAATGCAGCAATCATTTCCTTCTTTAAGCAAGATAAAATTCAATTAAATGCAAAATGCAAAACTATCTCTCTTCGCTCTCATACAGTATGTTACGTTTACACACACTGAGCCTCCCATTATGCTGCATTCACTCTAAGTATGGTTTTATTCTATTATCTGCTTTGTCGACTTGGTGATGGAAGGCTGTTAATAATTTAACAGCCTTCTGCATGTTTCCTCTGCTGTCATCCATCCTGCCACAGAAACACTTGTCCACTTGTCTACGCTGGAGCTACATTTCATATATATATATATATATATATATGGAAGATGCTCAAACAAGTCACAGACAATATGGCGCTTTAGCAACTAGAAGCAGGTACAATGGAAGAGCAGAGATGTAACCAAGTAAAACTGTGGGGCCAAACATTTAAGTAAGAAAGACATGGGACGCTTAGTTTATTATAGCTAATGACTAGCCAGTCTACAATAGCTAATCTGTCCACCTCAGTGGAAAAGTCTATGGCCTTCACCATACCTGACTGTTCCCTATGTGAGACAGTCACAGAACCGCTTGCTTTCATTCTGGCGCCCACACAACCAGCAGCCACACTGCCAGCATGACAGGAGTTGAGCCGCGCTGCAGCTGCATGTCATCTGGAGGTTTGGCGTGGAGCCTATTTGTCACTTGTGACAAGGCTTAAGCTACCACACCTACCACATCTACATGTGATGGCCGCCATGCTGAACTAATTCTCTTCATACCAGTATGTATACATGTGTGTCCAGCTGCTCAGTGCTACTGCAGGACCTTCCTTTCTACTGTGAGGTCACTTTAATATTGGCCATCAATTATACAGTGTGTCATTTCATTTCACTACTAATTTCATTTATATTCAGTTTACAGTAAGACCCTATTGCCCTTCACCTAATTCCTTACGGTAGTATTAAGTGAAAGGAAGTAGCTCTTCAGCACCCTCTCTCTCTCTCTCTCTCTCTCTCTCTTTCTCTAAACAGAATATAAATGAAATTTATAATGGAATGAAATAAAGAATTCTATTATTAATGGCCATTATCAAAGGTAAACTCAGCGTAACACACACACACATATATGTGTGTGTGAGATCACACATAGTAGGTGAGGTAGGCAGCGTGGCCCTGACCTAAAAACTCTGCATTCACAGGCCAGTGACCGCTCCAGTGACTCCAGCATGATTTTTTTCTTTCTTTGTGCGTAATTGAAATCGGTTAGTGGTAATAATAAGACTGGAATTGTTTGTGCTGTGAGTGGATCAGAGTCAGACTTACTTTATTAATCCCAAGAGAGACATTCAAAATATGACAAAGCTCCTGAGTCATAGAATTATAGCACGTAAGGATGCAATAACCTCAGGCATGCAAAATGCAATAGCAAATATAGAGCTTTTCAAAAATAAAAAAATAAACAAAATATGAAGAAAAATCTGCAGAGCTATAAACTATGAAAAATTGGAGTTATAATTATTTACATATGCACATGAAGTTGAGGTATACATAGTGAGAGTATAGATAGTGCATAGGATTACAGGGATGGGATTATACAGTCTGATAGGCTGGCAGTAAAAGCCTGACCACACTTCTTGTGATAACAACCTCTTGAATTACAGACGCGTGTTTTCAATGTTTTTTGTCCATACAACACAGTTAATGCTACTACTAATACTTTATTTCATGATGACATGTGGGTGATTATAACCAGCATTTACATTTGACTCCATGATGACACAAACAAATAGCTTTAACCTTGTTAACTGGGCTGTTGGTTGTTACTTAACTACTTATTATTCATGAACCCTTTCAGATGGACTTGAATGGCCATACAGTATACTTTAACAGTGTGCGTCTCGCAGGGTATATGACCATTCACTGGAATGACAGTGCTAACAGAGCTGTGCAGTAAAATAACAGTGGCAATCCTCTGTCACGTCTCCTTGACATCCAGTCAGCACCAGTTCTTTCTGTCATTCGCAGGGTCTTGCAGTGGAGCAAACCCCCCCCCCCCCCCCACAAAAAAAAAATCCCAGTGTCCTTGAGTGTGTAAAATTTTACTAAGTCTACAACTGCCATGCAGCTCTTTCGTCACTATAAATAATTGAGTATATGTATATATATATATATATATTTTTTTTTTTTTAACTGCAGCACTGCTGTTTCCTGGAAGTGATATTTCAACCTAACTAAAATGTAGAGCGAATACAGTTACAGTTTACTCAACAAAATAATTTTAAATATGTGGGAAAATATGCTGTTGATGCTGAATATATCAGTGTCATGTCCACACAATTTTTTTTTTCAACAAAATAATTTGACTTCGCATGAGCTATATGTGCCCTTACCAGTTAACGTAGGCTACATTTACATTTCTTCAACTCATCTCTCACATTCACTGCAATCATCCCCTATAGAATCTTGTACAAACAATAAATGTGTGGCAACAACAAACACTCTCTGGATCTTTAATCCATCCAGTGGCACCTTCTTTTCTACAAGATTGTATTTGCTGCCACACAATTTTCTAATGTTATAGTATAATATCACCCCCAACTCCAACACATACACACACCAATGCTGCAGTGTGTAGTCTGTGACCTCTGTAACAGTACACGGCACTATCCAGTGTTAAAGAATTTGGACACAAATGTTGTGTGTCAGCATGTTCCACCTGTAATACAGCTGACTACAGAATTACCTACAACAACACACCATTATTGTGCAGAAACTTTGTAAATCCCATACAAACGAGAGCCATACCTCTGTCTGTGTTTTACTGCATATATTCCTTGATTACAGCAAACACAGCCAGTGCAGTTTATTCGGAGACGGCTTTAGGGTGCATATCTGGGGAGCAGCTCAATGTCAGGGCGATGTTATTGAGCATGCTCCGAGGTGATGGATACACCAGTTTGATGAATGAGCATGTTACGCTGTGGTGACACACAGGCTCTTTTATGTGTACTTTTTTCTGATGACAGTGGTAAAAGATGTATTAGGCTTCAGTTACACAGACAGGTAAGATAAATTAATTGCTGGGTGGGATCCTTTCATTAAACATCTATTATGCGCTTACACACATATAACAACAACATAAATAAGACGGTCCATGACGACACTTTTTAGCAATTTCCCTTTCCTAATAAAATGTCCTCTATCCAGACAACTGTATTCACTCCAAACAAATGTGTTCAGTCCCTGTACATCTGTTCTACAAAACTGTTTGTGATTGTATCTGGTTGGAACAGGCATTGCTACTCTACACTGTTTACTCTTTAGTTTGGTGCTACTGGTCATTGACATTACTAATTCTGGTGAAGGAGGTGTCATAGGCATGTGCTTAAAATACAGTCAGCCTATTAATCAACTGAGAACCTGAGGGCCTAGAGAATGCACCTTCTTGATTGGAATATAAATTGGAAAGTGTGTGTGTGCATGTGTGTTTGTGTGTGCATCTGTGTGCGTGTGTGCATGCGTGTATATGTCTCTTACGTCAGCTGTACAAAGGTAAATAACACCGACACTGATGCAGTCTGCTATTTTTGAGCTTAGCAGTTATTCAACAAATGTCCGCTGCTGAACAAGCAGCTGCGCTATAATGCTGCTCTAATTGCATTGTCCACCCTACATTACATATAGTGAAACGCTTGGCAAATTGTGGCTTGCTGCAGCTGTTAATGTATCTGTTAATGTAGCGGTTAATGTGTGTAAATACACATATCAGCTCCATCCTTCACACTTCTATGTGCATTAAGATTCTATTTCACTGCAGAAGGGCTCATGTCATAGTTTTGTATGGAGGTCAAAAATAGCTCTGCCTCAGGAAATGGACACTGGACGTAAACACAGGTGGTTGCGCTCTGTAATAATGTCAAAATAAATGTATTTGGAAACAACTATGTCAAGAAGTGACAGTTCCACCTGATATATTGTGTGTCCTCAGAGTTTGTGCAGTGACTTTGCAGGCATATTCATAAGATAAGGCACGCCTCTCCGTTGTTTGGACTTATATCAATTTTGTTACTTGGTCTGGAAATTTGCACATCATTTCACACATATCTTTGCTTGCACAGCCGAGCACTGGGACTTTCAGCTCTCGGTTGACGTCTCACTAACATGCGTGACAGAGCCAGAATAACTACCAGAGTCTGGAATAGAAGCTGCTCTGTGCGCACAATTGTCAATTTGGCTGGCCTGGAGATTGCCAGATTCATCTGTGATACAGCTGTCCATCATCCCATACAATCAGTTTTCCTTATCTCTCATCAATCTGAATTACTATGGACAGCGTCTGATAACATGCAGCAAATCCCAGCCCAGGGCATCATGGGCCCGTGGCTCCAGCTTCTACCACAGTTTTCATTTCCACAGTCACGGGGAGAAAGTGACGGCAGGTGTGATCCATGCAGGAGGTGCAACCATTGACTGCATGATCCATCAAGTGAAAGTTGGTCTGTTCATCTTGTTGTATCTTGGCCTGTGTACCAGATCCAGCATGCAGGTATCTCTCCCACCCTCCAGCCCATGAGGTATTAATCAGATGTGGACTGATAGGGCTAGATGTTACACCTAAACAGTGGCAACTGCACTTTCAGTGGTGATGATGACAAAGCGCTATATCACCATATGCTGCAAGTCTGAGTAATTAATTTGAAATTACCAAGCGAGAGAGTGGTGCAGGCACGTCTGTGAGGGGATTATCTGCAGACAGCCTGCATGCGCGCTGCTTAGACTTTGGCAGCTTCCACTCAGTTGGATGCTTTCTTGTCTGATTCATCTGCTTTCTTTTGTTGTTTGAAGGCTAACATGTCACCAGATGCCTGTGTCATAAAGAAATGTCTGCTGCTTCCAATCAGGATCTCAACACTTCACTAATTCCTCGACTCTGACAGTCTGAGTTTGCTTTGACCTCTTCACATCTGTGGTGTCATAGGATGAGGCTGAAAAGCTTTCTGAATGATTGGACCTGATATCACTGGAGATCTTATATTTATATACATAGCATGAAAATGACATTAAAGTTGGCATCTTTTCATTTCTGAAAAATATTTGTATGAAGTTCTGTCATTCTATTGCAGGAATAATGCCTGATAAGGTGCTGATGTTCTATGTATAGATGGACCAATTCAAATGTATACAGTATGCTTGAATATACCACTTTTTTCTCCACTCTACATAAAACTAATAGAAATTTCTGTTTGGCTGTAACAAGGGGAGTCGGGATGGAGCGGTGTTTCATGCACCGTAGGGGACGAGCACAAGACAGCTAATAACCAATCAAATGAATAAGCATGGCTGCCAGAGCACACGAGTTCAAGCAGAGACGACCGACTCGACCAACAAGGTATCTGCCTCGGTCTCCAGGCTCCTGGCCGAGACGTCATGACGCCTCACTGCATGAGCTCCATTTTACAGACAAATCAATCAATGAGCGACAGGCTAATTGCCAGGAAACTCACAGCATGACCCATTAGGCTCCCTGTTCTACCCACACACACTCGCGCACACACACACACACACGGAAGAACATGACATGCCGGCACATGATGTCGAAAAGCATGCATTGTGCATAAAGGATATAATAAAGTCAAATAGGCTTGTGTCTTTAATTGGCGGTGCAGCTGTACTGCGAACAGATCTGTCACTTCACTCTTTGCTGCCTCAACATCAGACCCTAATTGAAGACTCCAGACAGACAAGTCGTGTTTTAAGTTTTCAGATGAGTGATGTTTCCAATTCATTATCTGAAGCTGCATCAAGCAGTGTGTGTGTGTGTGTGTGTGTGTGTGCAGTGTTAGTTAAAGAAAGCAATGCCACACTAACTCCAACTGACGTTTGTTGATCAAAACCATGTCTGCAGGACCATTCAGCTTTCAGACAAGTCTTTCTTCTGATAACACTGACCCCACCGCCTTGTAGGTCTGGTGTCAGCTGAGACTACAAGTGTGAAATCAAATCACTGAATATTCTTGAATAGCAATTAATTCAAGGACATCATATGCGAGCTAACCAAGTGGACGTACCAGTTCACAATGCTCAGTAATCAAGCCTGAAACTCAAGCGGAACGACTAACCATATGTTCCATTCCATTTTAAATGATTTTCAAGCGCTGGGCAAAGTGTTATTGTCGAGAAAGACCGTTTCGGATGTCAGAAACTGTAAAATGCTCTGTTTTACACTTTGTACAAAATACACACAACACTGCTGCTTGTCCCACTGCACCGCGTGAGCTCGCTGTCAAAGCACACTTCTCATTTTCTTTACTGTCATTTCTCCTGCTTTACGCTCACTCACATACTCCTCACATACTCCTCACATACTCCTCACATACAGCTCACATACTCCTCACATACTCCTCACATGCTCATCACATACTCCTCACATACTCCTCACATACACCTCACATACAGCTCACATACTCCTCACATACTCCTCACATACTCCTCACATGCTCATCACATACTCCTCACATACTCCTCACATACACCTCACATACTCCTCACATACTCCTCACATGCTCATCACACATACTCCTCACATACTCCTCACATACTCCTCACATACTCCTCACATACTCCTCACATACACCTCACATACTCCTCACATACACCTCACATACTCCTCACATACTCCTCACATACACCTCACATACACCTCACATACTCCTCACATACTCCTCACATACACCTCACATACTCCTCACATACTCCTCACATACTCCTCACATACACCTCACATACACCTCACATACTCCTCACATACTCCTCACATACTCCTCACATACACCTCACATACTCCTCACATACACCTCACATACTCCTCACATACTCCTCACATACTCCTCACATACACCTCACACATCCCAGGCAGCCAAGTGCTCACCATCCCCTCCACATGCTGCCGATGATGTCCAAACACTTGCTATCAACAGTAGCTATCGAATGCTTCTTGATCAAGGCCAGCTGCTTGCAAACCAGACCTTCCAGCTGTGAACAGGCAATGAGAGTCCACTCAGCAAACAACAGCACACAGACAGCAATCAATACAACCTTCCCGTCTTTGCTCCATCCCAGTTTGCTTGCCCAGTTTGCTTGCACAGCGATGCACTGATATTCCCACAGCAAAACATTTGCGCTTTCTTCAGGCACTGTACGATTATTCCGTTAGAGAGGACGTGATTGCACCAAAGCAAATAACAGATGTGTCATGACAGATCTTTTAGGATGCAGGTGCAGGCCATTAAGCATAAACTCAACTTTATATTAGCTGCCCATACTGGATGACAAACTGAGGCTGCAAAAATAAAAAGCAACATTCAATATAATTCTGTCCTATTCATATACTATAGACTAAATTAAGGCAAGAGATCAACACTGTGTGACATGTGAAAAATTCATGACATTGCTACACATTTTAATTGGTACTCATGAACAGCTGGATACTCTCATCAGAGAAAAAAAAGCTTAATTATACCATTGTAAATGTTTAAGCTCAATATGAGCTTGTGAAACATAACTGTAACATGAATCAAAATGATAATGATAATTAAGAATAATAGAAGTTACTCAGTTAAACTGAAGTTAAATGAGATGCAGGATAAAAGGACTGTGCATTTGCAGCCCATATCTTAATAAGGCTAGTGTGAACCATCGATGTGAAAAACGTGAACTCTTTTGCAGAAAAAGCTCTTGGCACTTTTTCTATATACGTAAGGGACAGTCTGTTAACGTCGCCTTGTCACTGGCTGTCAACTCTCAAATCACCACTGTGCCAGACTTCAGTTTCAATTGATCAGGTACAGAACAGCTGTTAACAGTCAGTTAGGATTCATCCCACACTGAAGAGTCAATCTGAAGAAAACCAGTCAGCATTAGTCTCAATGAATTTCACTGATACATTGATCTTTAAGCAATCCAATGAAAAGTCCAGTAATTTGATCATCTGCATCATGGTTAAGTCCTGCTGTTCTGGCTACTAGCTGTTCTTGTGTATGGCACATGAATTTCAACTTTTTTATTTACCACAAATGTTATTTCAGTTCAGTTTCTGTCAACATTCTATAGGAGCCTTAACACACTGACAACAGTCAACCATGTGACCATGTGCTTTTGGACTGTTCATCCAGTACTCAGTGAGTTGACTGATGGACTGTGTTTTAACGTCACAAAAAGCATATGTGATAACATGTAATTGAGACATTTTTGAAATCAAATTATTGATCAGAGTTATGCTGTTTTGATCAAGGGCATAACTCTGTTTAACCAAAATGATCTGTGTCTGACAGTATCTGAGATACTGAGGATGTGTTCATGTCAAGATGGCGTTGTGTGTAAGATGAGCTCATGTGCGTTGTGTAACGCCTGATGTGAGGGCTTTGTCGGCGCCGGTTCTTCAAAATCAGCTCACTGTGTCACGACGCAAAAGGGCAAAGCTGTGAGTAAACCAATGACATTAAGGGAGAATGTGAACACTCAGTGCACTGATGACTGAAAGCTGACCTTTTCAGCATGATGCAATTCAATCTCAGAGTCAGACACTGCATGATCAGTTCAAGGCTTTTCACAAAGACATCCAATAGCCAGCCAGTGGGCAAAGGTAGCATGATACAGGGTGCTCTGGGCAGAAAGTGATCCATCATATATATAAACTGATCTGAATTATTGAATATCTGAATGATTTTACCATCCCAATTTGAAGCATTTAAGTTCCTGTTCAGGAGAACTTGACTTCCTGTGCATTTTTGTCCCAGCTTTTCTAAAATGCGACTTGCAGCCATGCCTCTTCCTGAATCATCAGAACTGTGCAATCACTAATCACAAATCAGTTGATCTTTTTTAGCTTTAGTTATTTATTATTATTTTTATTTTTATTATTATTTGTTATTTTGTTATTTATCGATTTATTGACAGGTTGACTTTAGGTTTCAATGAACAAACAATGTGTCTTCTTATCTCGACTATTTAATAGTTTTGAATCAAGTTATTTTAACAAGTCATCCGTTATATTCCACACCTACAGGCAGTGAGCTGCTCTGTTATAGTACATATATAATGGACATTCTCTTCATTATACACAGAGCAAGAGACAATAACACATGTTAGATTTCCAAAAATCTATACAATGCATAAAATGTATTATATAGGTGTGTGTGTGTGTGTGTGTGTGTGTAAGTGTGTGTGTGTGTATTTAACTGCAAGAAGCACATTACACATTTTATTTATAATAAAATGCCATTTGTTCAATATAAGAAAATTCAAGTTAGAAGCCTGCGATTGTGACATTGCATGTTTTAGTGGGTGTTTAGTTTTTATGACAGCTCAAAAACAAGGAGCTGTTTTGACCTTAGAAGTCCCATCTTCCCTGTTTATAACCAGGATGTTTGGTGTGCTTGATCCTGACAGCTTGATGCTCCGAGGTCACTGATAGAGGTGAAAATGTTCAGTGCTGTTGTCTGGGGAAAAATATTTAATATTTAATATTTAAGTCATGTCACTATTGTGATGCGATCCTGTGGCACAGACAGAAGAAGAATTTTCTCCATTTGGTTACTGGACTAAATTTGACAGATTATTATGCACAGTCAAAGTAAAAACACTGGCTTTCGAGCTGAATTTTGAAAGTCTTTGTAATTGTCAACAATACTGGGCCAAAACCATAATCAACTTTTGAATACACCCTGGCACTAGTGAGCTGTGCCAGCAAACAATGGGTTTCTCCCCAGAGACTGGATGTAAACACCCACGCTGAGAAATCCCCTTTTAACTACAGGCATAAAACACATACACAAATACACACACACACATACTAATTCACCAGTCTCCTTTGTGCTCCTGTGCTGTCACACACACACACATGTGCCTTTGTACAGCAATCTATGTTGGGGCATTGCATTAATTTGAATTTACTGTGCTGTGTACAACTTAACTTTAATGACTGCCAGTTGATACCTCATCCAAACCTGAACCAGGGCATCAACAATCAGATCCTTCCCCACTGATCCCAGGGGCAGCACATTGGTACCTCAGAGCCAGAGGGTTGCCTGTTTGAATCCTGGTTCAGCTGGGGGTCTCTGGCTTCTTCCCACTGTCCAAAGCCATGCAGATTGGGGGGTTTGGTTCACTGAAGACTATAGATGTAAATGTGAGGAGTTGGTGGTCTCTGTAGCTTCCTGGTGATAGGCTGGAGATCTGTCCAGGGTGTCATCAACAGGTAACAAAAATACATACTGTACATACACACACACTGATGGCACCTGCCTTTAAGAGGATTCCAGGGATCCTCAGCCTGCAAACCAGCTTCTGGTTCTCCTTTAATTACAAGTCAGGCCATAAAGCAGGATAGAGCAACTATTTCCTGTTCCCCATGGGCTATCTGGGAGGCAACAAATTGAAGATGATTTCTACACATGGCCTAGATTCCGCCTGCAGTCAAATTCCCCTCTGCCCTGTCTAACAGCTTATCATTGTGCAATAACAAT
Organism: Trinectes maculatus; assembly: GCA_016785345.1. Classification (NCBI taxonomy): domain Eukaryota; kingdom Metazoa; phylum Chordata; class Actinopteri; order Pleuronectiformes; family Achiridae; genus Trinectes; species Trinectes maculatus. The sequence goes on from JAFBJQ010000295.1 coordinate 110,843, forward strand.
GTCAGAGAATAGTGCACCTGACACTCAGCACACCCTCCTCCAAGATTCTTGTTATCTATCATCATGTTGCGCTCTTCCTCTCCCTCACACACACACACACACACACACACACACACACAGCCAAGGTAAACACCTGGATTGAGGGAATATGACTGGAATCCTTAGCCTTACGTAAAGAAAAAGTAGATGCTATGTACAGCTTAAAAACCTTCCCTGACACATACAGTGGCTGGATAAAAGAATATGCTTAACCCATCTTTGCGTGCAATAATAAAAACTCTGCAGCAGCAGCTATTCACTTCTCGGCAAAGTCTATTGAGCTTTGTTGTGGGATTTGGGGAGCGGCTCCTCCTCTGGGCTCGGTTAGGGTTTGGATTAGGAGCTGCAGCTGAGTTCACCATGTGTGAAGCTCAGTCGGTTCAGCATCTGGCTCGAGATATGTCAGTCGCTTTCATTTTAATGTGCATTGCCCCTTTGCTGAGGAAATGAACAAAGGGAAATTTAAATTTCCAGCGCTGCACATAGCATAGCATGTTATTGCTTTCCCAGCGATGTACAAATGACTGTGACAGTGTATAGTCCTCATGCAGCACTCTGATTGAAGCAGCAGTAGTTGCTGCAGCATCCCCCTGCTGTATACTGTTATGAATTATCCAACCCCCCCCTGTGATGAACGGCTCTCACTGCACTCAAAGAATCATTAGCTCTTGACCTCATACTTGAACTCGCGTGTAGACCCAATCAAGACTATAACAGCTTCTAGCTACACAGACTCTTGAAGCTGTCAAACCATCCAGTGTTATAAAGTGTTAAAGAAAAGAGGCAGAGTAGGAGAGAAAACTAAAAAAAAAAAAGAAAAAAAAAAAGAAGAAAACCTCCTGAGGCAGTGAAGCTGAAGGCGAGAGGCCATGATTTCCCTGCCCGTGTCTGCTGCTAGTCCATCTCTGCCTGCCACCTCACTGAGAACTTATCTTCTGCTCAATCAAAGACCAATTCAGCCTTGAAGTATAAGTTAATACCAGACCTGACACTGCAGCTTCGGCTTCAGTCGCACATGTAACACGGAGACGTGTCATTCGGTGGCTCGTCTTTTACTCTGTCAGGGCGTGGACATCACACATGCTGTTCTGTTTAAACTGACAAGCATCACAACCTCAAAACAGGCCCAGCTGGCTCCCCGTGAACCTTCCACAGAGACACTGATGATGGGAAGCCTGGCAGAGGCAGGCCGACGCAGGCGAGCCTTTGTGGTTCGCTCCGTATGTACAAATCATTTCCCTTCATTCCACTGAGGATCAGCGACAGCAGATTAAATGACAGAATGCATTTCCGTCACACCATACACGTTTGTTCAAGTGAATTTGTCTAAGCATTTAGTGTAACACGGAATTAATTATGCATGCTTGGTACTGGAATAAAACCTAATGGATATGTATATATAAGCAGTAAAATCAGATTTGATCACAATCTCAGACAGAAAGCATGTTATGTTTATACATATATATATATATATATATGTATGAAAAGCAAAAATGCTTTTTACAAACAGGCAGTGAGTAATCCGTATGTGTATTTTACTTTCATTAACATTGTTACCGCTCCCTCCCACTAGCCTGACTTCCACATCCCTCCTCCCTTACAGTCATTTCCTATTGACGATGAGACAGGTGCTGTCCCTCCTTCTGCTGAGTCTTCCTCCTGCATTTTGTCCCTCTTTGCCTTGACATTCTCACCTTGGCAGTGTTTACCATTAACTGGCAATGATCTCAGTCTTGCCTGCGAAAGCTTTCCGTGCAGATGGAGGTATTAAACGCTGTTCCACAGGACACCCTGACTCCTTGTTTTCGCAGGTGTTGACCGAGGTGATTAAGTGAGACAAGTTATATTGATCTGGGATGATAAATCGCAGTGTAATTTGCTCCATTTACTTTTCACTGCAGCCTCTGAAGGCTGAGGAAGAACAGAATGTGCATGTAATTTTAACAAATGTACTGGTAACATTTATCACACACACCGGCATATGTGTATAATAACATGTGCAATATCATAACTGATCATATCTGATCATAAGGGATCATATCTGATCATAACTGATCATAAGGGATCATAAGTGAGAACAGCACCCAGATGTAAATGGCATAAACTATAAATGGAACAGCTGATGAAGCGAGTGTCCATAAACAATATCTGTGTGCATACAGGATGTGAGAGGGCAGGTACCGGGTCATCATCCTTCACTGCGGGACCATATGCTGTTCTGAGATCAGGTGTAAGAGCTGATCTCACGTTCATGTCCACCTTGTTTCTATATTTAGTCTAAACAGGTCAAACCCTGCTTGACTAGTCTGTCTCCTGACAACATGACTCCTCCTTACATCGGCTTTACAACGAAACCCCATTCATCACATCCAACTAGACCTGACCTTGACTTTTTCAAGGTCAGTCTACATATTCACTGTATATATATATATATATATATATGAAAAATTATTATTAATATTCTTAATATATTATCTCAATTAAGTCAAGGGATCATTCCCGCATTCCAGGGGGTAGATGAGACATCTTGTCTGACTTGACAGTTGTCTGTAAGATGTTTACATTCAGTCTGACATTTGACGCTGTTATATTTTAAACCTGTTGACCATAGACTTGCAGCTAAATCTCAGAGACTGATGCCAACACTAGCAGATTTAGAAAAATGCTGACTAATGTAAGCAATGCATATAGTGTGTCGAGGCCTCTGAGAGAAAAAAGCAATTAAATGTACATATATATATATTACTGCCTGACTTGACAGTTGTCTGTAAGATGTTTATATTCAGTCGGACATTTGACGCTGTTATATTTTAAACCTGTTGACCAAAGACTTGCAGCTAAATCTCAGAGACTGATGCCAACACTAGCAGATTTAGAAAAATGCTGACTAATGTAAGCAATGCATATAGTGTGTCGAGGCCTCTGAGAGAAAAAAGCAATTAAATGTACATATATATATATTACACCCTTACTTATTTTCCATTTGATTACCAACCTTCTGAGTGTTTGCACTTCACAACTTTCTCCTTACAAGCTTGTGTGTGGCAACAATAAAGAAATATCAGCTAAATAGATAAATATGATAGTTTGAAGTCACAGAGCTGCTTTTCATTACTTTGAACATAAGTGTGGTCAAATTCAGTTTGCTCCGAAAAGAAAATTATTCCTGATTTATTAATAGACGTCATGATTTCGGCATCACAAAATCTCTTTCCATCAACATCAACATGAAGAATTGAGGAAAGCAGATGATGAAATTTTAGTGTCTAGTTTAGAAAAATGTTATTTGGGACCAGTCAATGCACAGACACCTGGAAATAAATGACTGGCACTCTATTGAAATGGTCAATCTGACAAACTGTATTACCTAAATATGATGTTATGAATGTTTCACTTGTGTGAATGTATAATTCCAGTCATGTCAATATCTGTTAGTCCGGTCTGTTTTAGTTGTCTTGTGTTTTCTTTGGTCTTCTCAGTCGCTTCCTGTTTTATTTTGTAGTGCTCCTTGTCGGTAGTGGTTTATGATAGTTTTGCTTTTCCCCTTTATTCGCTTGATTGTTTCCACTAGTGATTTGTTAATGAAGAAAAAAGCCTCTCCACCGAAGTCAACTGTTTCGTGAGACTACTTTTGCCCATTTTTCTTTTTTCAAATTAATACTAAAAAGTCTCGATGCACATGATGTTCCAATATATCTTTGCAACAGATGGGAGCATGAAGTGACACAGTGGATGTGTCAGATATTAGTCAGAAGTGGCGCACATGGTGAGTGTAATATGTAGGTGGTCAGTGCACTGAGTGGGGAGAGAGACAGCAGTGGTCTCACTGACACACTGGTCTTGATCTTACCAGTTTAACACATAAAGGTCAACATGGTACTGTGGGTGCGCTTTTGGTTATTAGGTGCATAGGCTTCAAATCTATTCTGACCCCATTGCTCTCTGAACATCAAACTATGTTGTACATTTCATCTCAAATCAAATTGTCATTTTCTGTCATCATTACATACTCAATAATTTATAACAACTTTTCTGGGAATTTATTAGAGACAAAAATATGTCATTTCTCATTTACTTAAGTATTCCAGCCCTTAATTCAGTACTTTGTAGAAGCCCATTTGGTGAGCTTTTAGTCATCTTCAGTAAGTCTGTACAATCTTTGCACAACTGGATTTAGACAAGTTTATCCCATTCTTCTCGACAGATCCTCTCAAGCCCCTATAATGCCTGATTGTCCTTTCCCAGCTGTGGATTTATAACAACGCAGACACTTTGGACAGAGGATGTCTTTTCCTTGGAAGAAGCACAAGGCTTTTGTTTCAGTCCCACTTGTCAACATAGGATAAAACTATACAGACATATACTGTATACCAATGAAGAGTTATTATTTTTAAGGACACACATGGCATCACCAGACCAATTTAAACCTGCGAATGGGTCCGGAACCCTGTTTATTTTCAATCTCCAGGGGGTGTTATCAGCTGTCTGAGCCACAAGTCGACCATGTTGGCTGGAAATACTTCAGCAGCATGTCCCCTGGGCTCACCTCTGTTAGTCTGTCATTAAACACACTTAGCCTCAGATAAATGGTTGTGATTGGCCCCCACGCAACCAATGGAAACCTGTCAGTATGGGAGGGGTCAGACCCTTCTGCAAGAGCAAATAAGCCCCTAATTGGCCAGGTGGTTTCCTGGCCTCACAGGCAGTAGTAGCTGAGAGCTTTCAGCAGATTCACTCATGTGTGACGGCACCTTTTCCTTCGCACAAAATGTGTTTTGGAGCTGTTTGTCAGCACATACACATCATCTGGCAAATACAGTGTGGCAAATGTGCACCTTCCATCACCACTTCACTTTATGTGCCCACATGTTACAGTGGTATCACTATATAACTCTACTTACTGTCACTTTGTTGCCCTGGCAACAACAACATGCTTACTCCAGCACCACTTTAATGTGGCGATCTCTAACAGAGAGCTCAGTGAATGGTTCCTCAACTTACTTTAAAGTTATTACTTTACAGCTGTTAATCAAGAGGATCTACTGCACTATGGCAGACTTCTATGCTTCTGGTCGAGTGACACATTCTGCCTACAGAGTAGTTTGAATCATCAGATTATCATCAATACTGTTACTCTAAAACATTGTTTACAATAAAACATTTTTATTGCATGATTTAAGGCTAAAGTTTTCTTTGTGCATTTTATAGGTGCTGTTTGCAGTACAAATTACAGTGATGTGTCCAAACACAAACATGGATCAAACATCAGACAATTTCTCTGCAATAGAAGAGAAAAAAAGAGAAAAGAGAAAATTTGATTTTGACAGCTCTAACCTAAAGCAAACTCCTTCAAAATATTCATTTTTAATCGAAACATTTTGATAAATTTAGAAACATTTATTTTTTAAATTGTCCCCAGGTACAAAAGCTTTGCAGTCTGCTGTTGGCAACATATCAGGTTACTCTGTTTTTACATTTCACATTTTCACACTGATAACACTGATTTATATTATTATCATCTCCTGTCACCATATATTTATTCAGCTTGTTTAATGGAAAATGTGAGTTTCATGCCATTGTTCTATAATGATGCCCTGAAACCATGAATAATAATAAGCACACTGTTTCAATGTAAAAATAGTAAGTAACTAAGACAAAATGTACATATTTCTGGTGATACATATTATCATTTCAGTGTGTCAAATCTTTATTTGGGGATGACAGTGCTGTTCTTCCACTTAGTCCACTGTATTTCCAATAGTCTAAAATGAAATACTTTTACAGTGACTTGGTGGATTACAGATATATATTATATTATTTTCTATTTTCTTTCACTCTCAAATTAGTAAAATGTTTATTTTTTCATCTTGTGACTCGTGTCACAGCCCCTCTTTGCTTTTCTCTTTCTTTTTCTCTACCCATACTGCTGACCAATAAACAGTATACCACAGCATCATCTGGATCATCAGGTCAGCAGCCTGTCACAGGGACAACATACACAATCATACCATTCACACCTTTACAAGCGTCAAATTATCTGCCATATGCATGCCGTCGTTGAACTTTGGGATAAAGTGCAAGCAGACACATGGAGGACATTGTGCTTGTATACTTCTAATTTGCAGCGGCAAGGAATTTGTAATCACATTGTAATTACCTTCTCCATGAAAGTAATGAGAAGACATAAACGGGGAATTTGTTTTCCGTAAAAATTAGTAAAATGTTTATTTTTGTATACCACAGCATCATTTGGATCATCAGGTCAGCAGCCTGTCACAGGGACAACATACACAATCATACCATTCACACCTTTACAAGCGTCAAATTATCTGCCATATGCATGCCGTCGTTGAACTTTGGGATAAAGTGCAAGCAGACACATGGAGGACATTGTGCTTGTATACTTCTAATTTGCAGCGGCAAGGAATTTGTAATCACATTGTAATTACCTTCTCCATGAAAGTAATGAGAAGACATAAACGGGGAATTTGTTTTCCGTAAAAACGTTCTGATCCTACAACACGCTGTCCACTTGTAGTGACCAGAGTATTATTTAACTGTTTTATGACTCACAGTGCTTGGCTAAGGGTTAGGGAACGATGCTTCTCTGGTCTCTGGGTATGAGAATTGAATCCAGTCAGCAATTACACTGGCTCTCATCTCATAACAAAGCACCTCACATTTGCAGACAATAATATAACATTGTGTCTGTAACAGTCAGATTTTTCTTTGCAATACAAGGCGAGTCCCTAATGATTCTGCAAATGTTGAAAAATGGCTGTACTAACATTGCTAGGTTTCATATATTAGCTTTTGGAGATCAATTTTATTATTCATATTCAGAATTTCCACACAGTGAGGACGTTAATAACAAGAGGTAGTGGATATTTAACGCACACTGGTATATAAATAAATATGAAATGGACAGAAAATGTAGCTGGACGATGTAAAAATTAACAGGTGCACAAACATGACTGAGACAGCACTGACTCACAGCACAGAAGGCCTAAGTAGCATAAGCACTCTGGTATATTGGACCATTGAATCCCAATTGATTAAAGAGCTATGAACCATCTGCCACCTTTGAAGGCTGTACAAAGATTGATGATGTTTATCATGTTCCTATAAAACTCCAGAGGTGGCTACAGAGCCAGCTCATAACTGGCCTGTAAATCGATATCTGTACGACAGACAAGGCGAAGCTGATGGAGGCATGATTTCAGTCCATTTTGTACACGTGAGTATCAGTGTCTGTGTGTGTGTCTGTGTGTGTACTTGTGCCGCGATCCGAGATTGAAGCATCTGCTACCAAGCACACCCATTCCAAGTGAGGAAATGGGTTTCAAACAACCCAATAAGTTAGCTGACAATGAACAGGCAAAAATAAATAGATAAGCAGGAGTGAATTCACGTGTGAATCCTACGGCCGACGACTTGGTTCTGGTCACAGAACTTATCAAAAATATAAAATCAAACAGTCTGAGGAAATTGTTTTGAAAAATATTTTCGCCACGGTTAAGGCCGGCACCCTCTCCTGTGGCAATGACCTCAGGCTATACTGACCAGAGGAATGAGATCACGAATGCAACCAAACAAAATGAATTATCTCAGCCTTAGATGCAGGATAGGGTGAGAGGTTCACATGGGTCAAAATGACACAGTTGAGGTAGACTGAGCATTAAACCGGAATGCTTCCTGGGATTGTACACCTGGGAAGAGGTCCTGGGATAGGCCAGAACTAGCTGAAGGAAATAATCTAGGTCTATTGGTCTGGAAATGCATCACAGGCTGAAAAATGTTGCTGGAGAGTGGGACTGGAACACTCTTGTCATTGGGAAAAACATAAGGCTGGCTGAATGGATGGATGGATCTATGGATGGATGGATGGATGGATGGATGGATGGATGGATGGATTTACGGACTGACTTAATTGTTCTTACATTTGCAACACAACATCCCAATTAAATCGGCATCATCGAATATCGGGTGCTTTCAAATCCTGCGTTGCTGACATAAGAAACACACTTACCACCACCACTCACTGTATACATACTATAAATCTTGTCCTTATCCACTGCTATTATCTGTCTCATGTATCAGATCTTTATTTACCTCAATCTTGTTTGTCCTTTCCAGTTCACAAATAATTATGATTTGTAAACAGCAACAAGCAAGTGTCAACTCTGTACAGTCAGGCTTCACTTGGCTCATTGCAAATGTTATCATTCAACATCTAAACGGTTACTCTGACAAGAAATTGTGTTGCACTTGTGTACCAAATTACCTTTCAATTAAAGGTCGGATAGTAGCAAACGGGTATCAGTTTGACATTGTGTGTTACCAATGTCATCTCTGTATCGGCCTCAGATGTATTAAAAACAGATAAATCAGTCAGAGCCACTCAGTTTATGTAAGTGTCCACACCTCAGTGGACAGATAAAATCCTAACTTTCCATTGACATTATGTTCTTGTATTAGTTATATCAGATTGTCTGCCCTTCAGACACCCAGTAATTCCTTGTAGCCAACTACCCAATCCCTGCTTACACTGAATATCTCAGTCAGTGTGTCAATCAGTCAGAGCATTCACACAGCGACTTAGATATCTATCACTCTCTGGGAACTGCCAAGGCTTTATTCTTTATAAAGAGTGACCTAGCTGCAATCTGCGAATAGACTGAATCTAACGACAGCACCATTCACAATCCATCGGAGTGAATTTTAATTCAGTGTAGGTTTTTTCAGATAGGTTACATTAATCCTCTCTGTCAGACATGGCTTCTTTCCTTTATTATTTCCTGTTTTTTAAAGGTTACTTTCCCCACCTATTGACCCTGTAATGCAAATTGCCTCTTTTTTCATATTAACATAAACAGTGAATTAGACAGCAGCATGATCAGACACTGGTCTCATATGAAAAAATAAAATTAATCTTGATTTCTCATCTTTAGAAAGTTGTGAAGCTCTGCAAGCTTTATCAGGTGCCACATGGCGTGCGTCAAATCTAAAGACACATGGTTCGGTTTACTTATGAAAAGTGAATAGATTTCGAGCAGGGTGCCGGATGTCCCAAAAAGTTGCAGCCCACTATCAAGGATTACGAAGGTGGCGCCGCCCTTGTCCGAGAGCTAATTTTATCAGATGTGGTTCCATGGTCAGGAAGCTTTCCATTTTATATGCCAGGTGAATGTGCCACCTGTGAGGCAGACAAATGAGTGCAATACGCTTCGTGGACAACGACATCATTGACCCTAGACTCTCTCACAGCTATAGATTTCCCTCCAACGTGGGCGCTATATCCATGAGGGCACTCAGGCCTAGCCACTGATTTATCTAAACACCTTTGTACCTCTTTAGGTAGTAATCTGTTGGAGCACCAGTCAGAAAATTACCATATCATTTGTCCGTCCTTCCAAAATTGAAACAATATCTATTAGTAATAACACATAGCAGCACTGTGTGGAAGATAAACAGACATATTTCTGGACAAGGTCTGCTCTTTCCCTGTTTGTGTCCTCCTCCCCTATGTCTTCGGAATGGATTTCTGGGAGACAGGAACACCATCAGGGGAAGAAATAAAACTCAGACTGTGTAATGTAAAGGCGACACACTGAGAGGCGGGCTCCGGTAATAGTTCATGCTGACACACACAGGCAGGGGATGGTCACTTCAAAGTTCAGCTCTGTTGCAGTTTGCAAAAGGAAAGAAAGAAAAAATGATTTTGTGTCTCAACCAAAAAACAAAAAAGAAAACTGAAAACTGCTATATAGAGGTTCACCACTGTTTTGAGCACATGTTAATTTCTGCTCAGCAGGTTTACTGCTAGATGTGTCACCTAATACACATACTGTATGTGATTATTAGTATTTGATGCAAGCCATTCCATAGTATAACAACAACAACAAGCAATGTGCCAGTCCGTCAGTGGCTGTTTCCTCACCTGCAGAATTGCTTCAAATGTATTTACTTATTTGCATCTATTTTGTTTTATGATGGAAGAATCCCAGGTCCTCTACAAATTATATCTCCTTCTGTGAGCTCACCTTATTTTACGACATAATCAGATACCATTGCTGTGTCCGAAATCACTCACTCGTTCCCTACTCCCTACTGCCTACATGGGGAAATAAATGTGGTGGACTATATAATGAGCTCAACAGAAAAATCTTTCTGACACTTTCGGACGCTACTCTCGGAGCCGGTAATTTCGTCATCGCTGTCACACAATTAAAATGTACCACATTATTGTCGTAACGTTTGTTTACCAGTGCATTTTTATTAAATTAGAGGCTTTTGATTACTGTCCTGTACTTTTTATTTTCGTATTTTGTTATATTTTATAATATTTATGTATATTTCCCTCCCGTCCGTCCGCCATTTTCACTTCCGCACAGCCCAGAGAATTTCTGGCAATGCATGATGGGATATCTTG
>JAFBJQ010000295.1:123015-192650 GCA_016785345.1 Trinectes maculatus
TACATTTGGCGGTGAATTGTGGGATACATTGAGTGCACTATATAGTGGACATGCTATGATCCCTAAGCTTTCGGACACCACTACAAAATGGCGTGCTCTCTATATAGTGCACTATATAGGGGTTAGGGGGCGATTTCGGACACAGCCAAGTCACATACCATGTCACAAAACCATGGGCTCAGGTCATAGGTCATGACCTCAGGTCATATCTTGAGTATCATGATTATATTTATAACTCACAGCAGATCATATACCACTGTTTGATGTAGATGATCTGTAAATTGTGGATTGACTGGCCTGAAAGTGCTGAGAATTAATTAATTCCATTTCGAAACACCTCAAAGCAATTAACACAGTCATGAAGCATGAAGGACATTATGTAGTACAAAGACCAAGGTAAGCTGACTGTGGTCTAAACCACTTTTGGAATGTGGACAGTAGAAGTTGACTAAAGCATGCTATGCTCCTAATTATACTGCATATCCTTTGGGGGTTTGCTGGAGCCAGTCATGGCTGACACTGTGTGAGACGTGGGCGAACAACAGGCGGGGTCACCAGCCTATTACACCTGAAACAACCATCACTTTCATGCCTACTGGGAATTTTTAGTTTCATGTTTTGTCCCAGCAGACGACCAACCTACAACGCCTGTTCATTTGTATCAGTACAAAACCTGTCTCACCGCAAGACTGACTCTCCACTATCATCGCCTGCAAGGCAGTGTCATAATGGAACAGTTAAATTAGCAAGAACAATTAGGGGACACTGCTGTTTTGAATGGAGCCAGTGTAGTAGGCCTGGAGACGTGCAGCAGTGCTACTCACATGTCCCTTGCGGTTCTTTTTTGTGACATCTGTAGCAAGGAGGTACGACAAACTCACTAACGCATTCACTCAAACTTAAAAGAAATATGATGCGCTCAGCTGCAGCTCGTGTTTTCCTTGTTTTATTTCCATAACTGCTGTATGTAATGTGTGTCTAACAGCATCACTCCATGTACTGAAGCTGTACTGCACCATAACCCATGGACTGTATGACAGTGCATGACAGTGTGCACTTGCTAGCTCCCAGCTGTGTAATTAAACCTGTATGGCCAAGATAGCTTTGACCCCCACAGAAGCTGAGTGTGCCATCTCCACTTGATGGCTATAGATTTAGTGCAGAGTCAAAGAGGTCACTGTCAACAGTCTGCTTTTAACAGTTCTCATTATTCCCAATGCCAAGTAAGGGACACTAGACAGTCAGTAGAAGGTTAAACGTCCCCAGCCTCAGTATTAAAGCAATGAAGGCCTGATGCTGAGGATAAACCTGCCCTGTGTGAGTTGTAGTTTTACCAGAGTGAGGAGAATACCATGTAGTTGTTGCCACACAAACACACACAGAGGCAGCTGATAGTGGAACATGCTCCAGAGCTGCAGGACCCAGGTTCCGCAGCTCAGTCAACGCGCCATTACAACCATTATGTTATGTTATGTTATGTTATGTTATGTTATGTTATGTTGTGTTGTGTTGTGTTGTGTTGTGTTGTGTTGTGTTGTGTTGTGTTGTGTTGTGTGTTGTGTTGTGTTGTGTTGTGTTGTGTTGTGTTGTGTTGTGTTGTGTTGGTTGTGCTATGTTGTGCTATGTTATGTTATTAAATCTACTTGTATAATTACGCTATATTTTTTTGGCAGTTTTCCCTCACCCTTGCTGAGGGTGTAGGTCAGAGGATGTCACACCCTGTACATTTTGTTAAAGCCCTATGAAGCAAATTGTAATTTGTGATTATGGGCTATACAAATAGAATTTGATTGATTGATTGCGTTTCATTTTGAATGTTAACATGATGCTGTATAAGATAAATGAGTCATAATTATCCCTTCAAGGTGAGTATACAATTAGAGGGGTATAAATATTCAGCTTTTTTTCCCACTTAAGGTAACAAATAATAATGATATGGTCATGAAGCTGAAGTTGAAATGTTTTTTTTTTGTTTTTCTAGTTGGGGGGGGCATTAATCGGACAGATTGGCCTGTTACACAGATGAAAAGCAATGTTCAAAGAAGGCCTGGCTCAGTTTCCCTTAAACATTTATATCAGAGCCAAGACGTCTGTCGGAGTCATCCGTGCCTCTTTAAGCGTGTACAGAAGGCCACTTTCCTCAGGTGATGTGACAGATGGAAACTGCTAGTTACAGCTCTTTCATCTCTTATTCTGCACAGCTACATTTCAAAATGATCCTAAACTGCATGCAGAACATGTCAACCAAGCCTATACATATACATTCCTACCCACATACAGTAGAAATATATCCTCTTAAAAAGATGGCCTCAGACAGATTTTTCAGATTTTTCAAAAAACAGAAAATACTGGAAAAAATACAGTGTGTGATATTTAAAGGGAATTTTTTTTTGTCAAAATAATGACTTAGGTCATTAGTTTAGGAATATGAAATATCCCCCATGGTCCAGAGAAAAACAGTGTATGATGGAAATAACTAGATTCCAAAATCACACAGCACATGTAAGTTTGGACTGATGCAGTGAAACAGATATTTTTAGAGGGATTTGAAGTGACACTAATGGTCATTTATTGTTGTTATGTTCAGCTTTTTTTTTAATGCAGCAAACGGATTATTTCCTTAGTTTTTGTGGCTCGTTCTAAAACATTTCTTGTTTTAGAATGAGCAAAAACAAAGAAGTCAACTAATGACTAAAACACTGGGGGAGAAGCAGGGGTGTTGGTGTGTAGACAGGAACTGACACATTGGCAGAGCATGATATTGATTGGCCAGTTACCAACACTGGCAGCATGGTGGCTCAGTTGTTACCAAGGAGACCTAAGAGATAAGAGACAGAGAGAGAGAGAGAGGGGAAAAAACCCTATTGGGTTTCAACCTGACAAAGTAGCAAAGACTGATTTCTTCAAACCACAGGTTTTTCCATTGATTGCTGTTGGTGTCTTTCTTTGCTGATGGTACAGTGTGAAAAATGCCTCATAGTGTCTGCAGAGAAAAGCTGAATATAGGCATTGCAAGTCAATGGAAACAGCAGCACACATGCTGTTTTACTGTTATGATAAAAAAATAAGCATGAAGACATTTATATTCACACTGCGCTGAATGAATAATGGTTCAACATCAGCCTGAGCTTTTATCCTGTTGTTCTGTGGACACTAATGCAGTGGAATAAAACCAAATGGCACTTTGAAGGTAAACAACCTCATGTACTCTGACAGAGTATAGAAATTACAAGAGTTCTGTAACTAGTTGCTGTAACTATTATAGTTTATGTATAATAAATAAATATTTTCAATATTTTTATGTACAATATATTTTTCAGTTTCAATTTGAAGAACTACAAAGGGATTGTGGTGGAAAAACGTGTTTTTTTTCCAACATGACTTTTTGAGTTAGCTCAGACTGGGTCTGAATCCAAAAAAGAAACATGGAGGGGGAAATCTGAAATGAAACGGATGATTGAAAGTAAACTAATTATCCTCTGATGTAGCTCTCCATATCAAGGTGGGAGCCACTGGGAAACAGTAAATCACTTACGCCTTAATTGTCTGGCCCGAGTGTGATACTTTCCCGTGTCCAGAGTTATTTTCCCCACGTCAACACCACGTCAATTACAATTTGCAAAGAATATTCCCTGCAAATCGGGCTCAGATTTGGTCCCTGAGTATCATCTGTCACCTGCTCACACACATTCATCCTCCTCCCATTTAGCTTCCTGTTTATCAAGTGGATGAAAAACTCATTTAGTATAATGTGAGACATTGGCATGAATCTGTGCATTTGATGGATCAAAATAGAGGCAACCTCTAGCACACACACATACACGCGCACGCACACACACACAGGTTCTGTTGTTTACCTCTGCTGGGGTTTTGGTCAGTGATCCTGACAGTGGCCCTGAATCACATTCTTTTATATTAAGTCTGAACAGCTCTGCTCTCTTCACTTCATTGATTTGAAGGTTAACTTGTCAGGTGAGTTAAGTTAAGCCATTCGCTACCTGGTGGGGCTGTCATGTTGGTCCAGTGTCTGAATACTGAGGTTCTTGACAGAATCAGTGATCTGCCCTCACGTGGCTCGCAGATCCTTCATCTTCGCTGTGGATTACAAATGACCCCTGACCGTTTCTGAAAAGGCTTTCTTTGGTGTGCGCTTTCTGGGGAAGTGAAGAGTTTTTTGTCTCTATCAGTATCAGAGTTCCAGAAAGAAGTAGCTTGAACAGAAATTCACTGGCTATGTTCAGAGGCTTAGTTAAAGCAGCCTGCTGTGAGGGTGAAAAGGATAACACAAGTGAGGTTAGCAGACTTTAGAACCGGCTGTTGTTTACCTGACTGAAACAAGCAATTAAAGCATGGGTCTATCAGTAGAGAAAGATGCCCCCTCCTGAGCAACCTGAGACAGCCCCTACACCCAGCCTGACTACTTCTCCAGGTTCGGAGGAAACTAGTTTTATGAGCCAAGGTGAATCCAACTTCAGTACACGGAGATAAAAGTACTGATGAAACGCGGTGCACGGAGAAAAGGTCATTAAAGAGGAAGGCGTAATAAAAGAGAAAAAATAAAAACCTTCAGAGCAGTGTGAGGCATTTGACTGCAATAGATCTAATACGACTGGACCTCTGTGAACTGTGTATATGCCAACTATATATATGACACTTTACTATGAGCACTCACAAAATATAGCTATACTTTACAAAAGACATTACATAGGTGTATAAAAACCACAGAGATGGGGTTTTTTGTGATTCACTTTGTTCTTTCTGTTCTTTTTTGGATGCTGGACATTAAGGGCCTCTTTTTATTAAATGCTTGATCAGTGTAACCTTTCTGCTTTTTATCACAGCGGGGTGAAAAGAGCACTTTTTACAGCTTGTCTTTAACCCTCAACTTCGCATTTTCCAGCTCTTTTTACCGAGCGATCATTATAGTCTATATCTTCCTTATGGCTCATTGCACTTCAAGCCAACCATTAGGCTTTGGTCTGACAGTAGGAGAGTGAACAGTAAAGGTTATATAGTAGCCTACACAGAGAAATTAATTAGATCCTGTCAGGCTATTACTTAGAGCAGGTTATAGTCCTCCCACACCATGGAAACTTATAAAGGTGGATCCCATTGAAATGCATCAGGACACTTTAGGTAGACATAGTGTGACAGGTAGAATCATAACAACCAGCTGTGTCAGCATTCTTTTCAAAAGTGACGCCATACACGCGCCGACACTGTCAGATAGCGCAAATCATTAATCAATTTCCTTTTACTTTAAGTAAATTGGTTTTTAATGTCGACCTTACTTATGTTGAATACAACAACATTCATAAAAAAATAAGAAAGCTTCAAATATGTCCTCTGGGACCTTAGTTTAAGTTTAAAATCAAGAGATGCTGGTGTTCAGCAACACAGCAACACTGACTAATCATGATGAGTGGAACATAGGTTCACACAGACAACACAGGACCAGCCTTTATATTTAATTCACTGTGTTTTCACCGTAAAAGCACCCTAGTCTGTAGCAAGTTATTTACTTTAAAAAAAAAACAAAGAAAAAGAAAAAAACAGCAGAACATCAGTGTTTGGTTTTGGACCAGTGATTTCAAAAATTGAATTCCTGTACCATACAGTTGCAGTGAACAACGTACCTCTGCATCCCCCTTATATCCTGTACAGTCTACTTCCTATTGATTTGGCCTCTACAAAGAAACCCAGAGACAAGAATCAAATATGTAGGTCAAACTCAAGATGAACCTGCTCAATTATATATCATCTTCTCTCCAGAGCTGTGTGGAGATGGTGCTTCAGCTTCTCATACGTACAGAAGCCTCAGCGAGCAGAGTGAACGCACAGCAGACACGCACATCAGTTTATAATAAGTACCCTGAAGGCACTGTAGCAGTAACTTCTTAATTTAAGACACTGATGAATAATGTAGTGAGCTGCACAGTTATCCACAACAATAAGTCTCTTCCTTTTTCTAAATGAATTAATGTATAGCTGCATTTATTTCATATGCATTTACACATAAATACATACTGTGCAGTATATACGATGACAAAAAAATAAAGCTAATTACATAAGCTGTGTAATATGACTTACATCATATATATCTAACTACTGACATATAATTCATGTAGTCAGCTGGAGATAAGGCTTTTCCAACACACAAAACTACAGTAGTGCAGTGCTGAGGAGCTCATCAGAGCTAATGGTAAAGTCTGTAAAGTCTGTATTTGCACAACCTCTACACACACTTCACACACACAACTCCAGGTGATGTGGTGCAATAATTTTACGACGATGCATTCATACGAAACATTTTCACAAACTATCTGGAACAATTCCAAAAAAAAAGAAAGGGAAAAGTTTCATGCTATGAGCCACAAAATAACAACGGCAGCGAATAAACTACCTCACGCTTGTGAAGCTTTCTGTACAACACATACAGCAGCATAGGCTGTCCGCTCCTGGTCACACTCATCAGTTTGCATTAGACTGTGAAACAGCTTCACAGTGTGCTAGTCCCAGGAAGTTCCCAGTATCTGAACAGAGATGATGGTGAGCACCAAGGATACAGCTCATAGCTTTTATTATTATTATTGTTGTTGTTGTTGTTATTATTATTATTATTATTTATTTATTAGGGACAATATTCTTCTATGAGCCATCCGTGATGAACTGATGAAATGAGGAAAAGCCTTCTGCTAAACTGGCTTTATTGATTTATGTTGTGTATTTCAGAGATGTTTTACAGTCACTTTTTTTCAAAGCTTCTTTTAGACAAACCAAATTAAGGATTTTTTTTCTAGGTGGGTCTCACTACGGTCGGACCACTGTGCATAACTTTACCATGCTGACTGAGTCCAAGGCCGGATCAGATAAATCAGATAAAACCTGCCAAATGTGTGCGCGACCTTCCTCGCACTGGTCCCTTTCAAATACTTCTGAAATACTGGTACACAAAAGGCTCAATACAGCAGCTCAAAGAAAAGCTGCCGAGCACTCTCCTGTCCCCCAGCAATCACCAACAATGTGTCCTTGACCGGAGGCCTGAACTCCCGACTGCTCCACCGCTGCTGCTCACACACTGACAGCAGACTGAGACTGCAGCTGCACAGGACTTCTCTCACATGTCAGCGTGTTGAACTGTGTACGTGTAGCACGGTGTTATGAAGTTGTTGTGCTGTATAAAATAAATAAATTCTGCTTTCTTTAAATAAATATCACTAATAATTTAACATATTTAATTTTTAGATGGGTTTTTTTTGTGGAATTTGTTTTAACATTAAACAAATGAAAAGCTAAATTATTCAAACGGTAAACACAGATTCAGTTCAATTCATTTACAATATTTCATAATTCATAATTGCACAAATTGAAAACATGGAGACGATTGCCAAATGTGATTAATGGCACAGAGAGGCGGGGATCAATATGCGAATCAATTCATCGCAGCCAGCGGTTTCAGCCACTTATTTGTCTAATGTGCTATGACATTCTTCCCCCGATGACTCCTTGTCAGGTTTATCCATATTAATGAGCAGCATCAACTGGCAGATTGAAACGAATTCCCCTCTTCCAGCCTTGTCCTCAGACAGGGAAATCTGGCTGCAATAATAAATCAAGGACACTTGTCAATTCCTGCACGTTTAAACCAGCCACATTAAAACACTGCGCGTTAAAAACTGTGATATGGCAGTGAGTGAGGTGAAAAGTTTTAACATACAATAATCATCAATATCCTGCTGGAAAGAAGAACCTGGCAATTTCATTGCTCTCAGATTAATACTGAAGACAGATGGGGGCACCACAAATGGCCTCAGATCAGAATACACAAGTTGCTAATCTGAGGATAATCACTGTAACACACTGTCTGGTACATGACAGACATGTTCATGGGAAGCCTTTCACTCCGATGAGCTCGTAAGCTGAGGCTGGCAGCCAAGTCCCATAAACGGCCATATTTACCACATTCTGCTCCAAAGTGACAACCGTTGCTGCGCAGTTCATGTCGAAATTGTTCCATCAGGATTTGTTTAAGTCTTGTGGCTGCGTTGGCCTTTTAGAGCATTTTGAACAAGATAACAGAACAAGCATATCGTGTCAGCTCCATCCGCGAGTCTAAGTATAGTTCAGCTGCACTATCCTTGAGGCGCCATTGGCCAGGGATCAGAATCAATGGGAGGCACTTCCCTCTGCCATATCCTTCCATTAGGGGGATCTGTTTTGTTCAAGGACCTACGTCTGGGATCTGGGGCCTGAGGAACGGCGGGACAATTAGGAATGATTTGTCTGCTCGCAGGAGGCCACTTCTCTGTGCTGACAGATGGTCGGAGACATCTAATTTCTGAAATGAGGGAGATCTCGGGCGCAGAGGAAGAGCGTAGCATATGAGATTTCAAGAGCTCACTAAAAGTGCATCAAGTCATATGGCACAAGTTACATGTAAAAGCCCGCAGTGAGCTGTGCCAAGGCTCTGCAACAAGTATCACTGTCCTGAACCTTAATACTCGAGTGGCCACACTAAGTATTATTTTTGCTATTTTGGTTTCCACTTTTGCCATGACTTTGATTTGCCCCTGACTTCTCAGACCTGAAAGTTTCCACCGCTCAGCGTTGTGCTTACACAACCTTTCCAGGAGAGCCTCGATCACCTCTGAGAGGACGCCCTACTTTATAGCACCTGATTCCTAAAACAGAAAGAACGGTGACAGCAAATGAACAAATATCAGCCATTACAACAGGAAACAAGACCACATGAGCGAAGCCCCCCACCACCACCACCACCACCACCACCATCCTAATCACCATGATATATTAAACATAACCATTTATGCAACGGAGGTCAGTAATTAAGCAAAGTAAATCATTAATTAACAGATCTCAACATACTTATCTTTACATAACACATGGGAAATTAACTTCCATCTTTGTAGCCCGAAGGATTTAAGGAAATGACTTTTCACACATTATTTTTGCAAAGATATTGCGGCAGATCCAGAAGCACTTTCTTTTTTCTGTGGAAAAACACAGCAGCTATCGGAAGACAAGCAGGGAGATTCCACCACAAGGAGACACTAATGTCTGCCATGTTGTAATTTAACTGAAGCACTTTGCACGACACACACCGTTCTACTGCGGCAATCTTTATTCCTTTGAGGTTTTCGAGGTCAGATTCATTATTGCTCTTTTGCCAGGAACTGCAATGCTGATATCAGCTCTACCGTGTTAGGAAAAAAGCAGGTGGATATGAGAAAGAGGATATTGGATGGCTGTAGGTGCTTAGAACAGGCTGCTTTGGGACTGTCCTACTGTATGAGACAAACCTATAGGTCAGACAGCAGCCTATTTGGATCCATTGTTTATCATCAGGCACAATAATTATGACTTTTTGAAGTGAAACGTTGACTCAGTATTGCCTCTTTTTGACCACTGCACAGCCTAAATGTATAATTCATTTCAATTTATTTATTTTAAATCACCTAATGGAAAAACACTTTTCAGCCAATCCCAGCTGTTTTTGTTCCTGAACCCGAACAATCTGTGTATAGGTTACCTGCATTGTTCTGTGCAAAACCTTTGAAGCCCCTTTAGGTTGTTTTAATTGTGATGTTTTTGTATTTAGATGTTGGGATTCTAAAAATGACTTCATCCAGTGCAATTAAGTTGAAACTACATGGTGGGTCTGTCATTGTTTTCGATTTATTCGACGTGTTTGCTGCCATCAGCTTTGATTTGAGTGAGAAAGCTACACAATGGGGGGAATAATTAGTCACATCGCTCGACGAGCCCCGAAATCCCACAAGAGTTTTTGACATCCATCAAAAGAAATGCTTTGCTAATTTATGCTGCACTTTGTGCAGAAAAGTCAAAAGAGGACAGATGCAGCATTTGGATAAGCAACACGGGCTTAAGCCTTGCAGAAAGATCTGGGGCCTCATGTAAAAAACTTTGCGTAGGATTTGCGTGAAAAGTTTGATCCGAGCCAGATTTGAGAAAATGGCATAAGCAAAAAAATATTCTGATTTATAAAAAGATGAAAGATGAATGATGTAATATGAAATATGAATATTCTGATTTACTTTACATTACTTGTGGCATTTCAGACTGTTCCCCGCGTTTCCTTCTGAGGTCGCCCTTTTTCCTTTTCCTGTTTTTGTGCGTACGCATGGGTGAAAGTTTCCGGAGAGCTGCGCACATTTCCCGTCAAGTTTGTTTTTTATAAATCCCAAACTTTGCGTATAACATGGCGTACACAATATTTTGTGCATACGCAACGTTTATAAATTAGGTCCCTGGAGGTAACTGACCTTCTTGAGAGCAAGGTCAGGTTTAGCTTAATTGTGTCACTGCACCAAACCCCAATGGAATGTAGTACAAGATAACAGCACATTCTTTAACCTGCAATTTTCTATTTTTTTATTTGTAGTATTATTATTATCATCACATGCTAAAATATCCACTTGAAAATGTGTGAAATCCCTAATCACTGCAAATCAGCCCAGACTGTTTCCACCTGTACAGACTTGGCCCTTCAGTCCTGATGCTAAAGTCACGGCTGCAGTATAGGAGCCTCAGCAGGCTTCAGGGAAACTTTTTGTTGATACAGAATCAGTGCAGGCATATAACTAAGAGAGGTAGATAAGTAAGAAGAATGGGCATGTTAGTAGAAAGGGGAAGGATAAAAGTGGGTAGGGGAGTGCGAGCAGTGGAGCACAAATTGCCTGGCAGGAATGTGGCATAAATGAAGGGTGCTGCTGATGAGTATTGATGATATCAGAAAGGTGCAGCCAAACATGCACAGATAGGGGACAGTAAGGACAGACTGTTATGGATGTGGCAGGGTCTAAGAAGTGTAGGGCATGGTAGGGCTGCAGCATGGCACATAGGTTTTCTGGATATTAAAAATGAATGACTATCTCTGTGATTTACGGCAACACATAGATGCCGAGAGCCAGCCAGGGCAAGATGGATGTCTATAGGAATTCTCCACTGATGCAACCAAGCTGGACCCCTGGAGAACCAAGCCTTATACTCATGTATGTACTCAGCTGCTGTGCAACTGATTATCACTATGTTAAAGTCATACTGATCATGAGGTCGAACATACATGGAGCACTACTTAGAACCAATTGAGCATTGTAGCCTGACTGTGTTACATAACCCTCATTACAATCTTATGAAAAAATGCACTCCACTTTCAGTTGACTACACAGCTGGGTGCCGAGTATGTGTTATGTTGTCTGGAGAGAAGAATTCCTAAATATTCAAATGTTCCGAAAATTATATGTATCTATGATCAATTGATTTATCTATGACGGACATATCTGTGTGTGGTCATGGAAATGATATTTGTGCAGTGATGCTTCTTAGGACGGCCCATGTGCGTATACATGATGACCTGGTGAGTGGTTGCTGCACACAAAGAAAAATGAAAGTCAAGAAAAAAAAAAATAAATAAAAGTTGGTTGTTGCAGTAAAAGGTGAATTTCCCCAGTGTGTGATCAGGGGCTTTCCTTTAATTACCCTAATAATCACTGCTTATTGATTGTAAGTAAGGAAGTTGTGTGAGAATTACAGTCCTAATATGCTTTGCTCATTACGTCTCTGAAAAGATAAAGGAGATAGTTCAGCTCGCGCTGACTCCTCTCTTCTACCACCGCCTGGGAGCAGAACCCGTGCATCTCGGTCCACCTCATGTTCACTTCAGCTCCTGTGTGCGGTAAATGATTTCGGTGTGCTAAGTGTAAAAAGGAGTCAGCTTTCATTTAAGGAACCTCTGGGTTGACGGATTCCAAACTATTAGAGAATTAGGTATGATCAAGACCTCATGAAACAATAGGAAACATATTCTGTACTATATACATATATATATATATATATATATATATATATATATACACAGGGGGTCCTCGTGTTACGACGGAGATCCGTTCCTGAGAATGTGTCGTAACCAAATTTCGACGTTAACATACATTCATTGTGCCATTGTGCATACATTGTGCCAGTAGATGTCGCTATAACACCACCCTACAATAAGAGTTTACTATGGTGAATTGCCTTTTGTCACTGTAGGGGTTGATATCGCGAGTGTAATGAACATTTCCTTTAGATTTCTGATATCAACCTTGTAGACCCTGTGTTGTGAATAAACCTACGGTATCGCCACAATCCCGAACGCATCTGTATCTGTGTGCATCTCCTTACCGGCTGCCGCTGCCCGCCAGCCGTCCATTTCACATAAGTAAACACAAGGCAGAGTAGCCTAGCTGTGCTGTGGAGGTGCTGGAGAGCCGGCAGGCGCGCTGAGAGACAGAGAGAGCGCTCACCAATTAGTTACCTTGCGAAGTCTGTACGTATTTACGAGGCAAACCGCTTAAGCCGAAACAAGGAAGTTCACGGGAGATGTGTCTTAACCACGAAAACAACGTATCTCGCGACCGTCGTAACACGAGGACCCCCTGTATATAATTTGAGTGGCAGTCAATAGAGGTTTGAGTGGCAGTCATTAGAGAGCATACCTCCACCAAGGCCACATGCGATTCGTAGGATTTGTGTTATCCTGCTAACAACTAAACAAAGAAAACAACAAGCAGGTAAAACTGACTGGAGGTGTGAATGTGAGCGTGACTGGCTGTTTGTCTCTGTGTGTTGCCCTGCAATCAATTGATGGCCTGTCCATGCCACACCCTGTATACATAATGGATGGATGGATTATTCATATCTCTATCTACATACTTTATTTATTAATGTCATTTTCTACGATTATTTCTTGCAGTCAGTCTCCCGTATGTTTATAAATAACATCTATCATCATTTTCAGTCAAGAGTACATGTTTCAGCCTAGGGTTCCTTTAAATTTTGGTTTATTGTTTATTGTTGCACAGGACGGTCCTTGAGTACTGAAAACAGACAGCTCATTATGTCCTTTCCCATTATCTTAGAATAGAATTTACTTTGAGAGTCGCCCCCGCCTGCCCACGAGCCAGATATCAGACGTTGCTTGTAACTAACTTCCTGTGTCACAGCTGGGGGCTCTGCAGTGTTTCGGGTCAGTGTCTGAGGCACAGTTAAGCAGAGAGCTAGTTAGCTGCGACTTGCAGGGATGATCAAGTGATCGGAGCAGAAAGGAACCATAAAAACGAAAAGCAGAACACAACTGGTTCTTTGATGTAACGACTGCAGAGGGATGGAGGCAGTGTAGGACATAACATTTAGAAGGAAGGGGGGAAAAAAACACCACTCAACTTCAAGAATTTTGCACAATTCAGCTGACGTTTTGAAAGATCTATTTACTGTTGCTGGAGTCATGCCCGTTTGAAGCCTACTGCTCCAAACTCCAAAACACTCTCGTCGAAATACACAGACCTGTGGAAGTCTGTTCGCTGAACACAGTAGCTTGCGTTGCTCTGAATTATTCACTGTGGCTTATTTCTTCTAAATCCTTCATCTTGTCAAGAAACAAAAGCCGGCGTCGTGTGTTGTGTGTGGGCTTGGATTTGAAAGAGTACAAGATGATGGGAGTTTCTTTGTATTTGAATGTTGTTGTTTTTTTATGGCTCATATATTCTCCTTGCTTTGGGTTGATAGTTTCCAAACATGTTGTAAGTGGAAGAATGAGAAGTGTGTGGTAAAAGCAGAACGCTTGTCATCCTGTGTCTATCGTTGGCAGTCTGTCAAAGTTTTGCAGATGGAATGACATTCTCGACGGAATAACAGGCGCCAAGGTCCGACACAGCTCTCTGAAAAGGCTACAATTAAGTGGCGGCATTTGTTTTATTCCCTTTGACTTGAAAACAGCCATTCAATCAGAACAGAATGCACCAAACATTTCAAGGAGACTGGACTATTAGTGCTGAGTGCATTTACGATTAAACATGAGAGGAATATAATGTATAATATAACCTGCCTGCCCACTAAAGGCGAGTGCTCCTGATCACGACGAAGTAAAAAACTCACTTTACTAATGCATATCAGAGATCCGAACACTTCCAATGTCATCACTATATGAGAAGAAGTCAAAGTACAAAAAATAAATACAGAAAAGAAAAGCAGACGGAAACAGAAAATATGTGATTTCTCCTTTCAGTCGTGTAGACTGGTGTCAGTTGATACGATGCACACACTTGGTGAGTCAATAAAAAACAAGGCAAAACTGATGTTTGCATGTTTTGTGGCAAAAAAGCTCTCCTTTAAGAACAGTCCAGTCCTTGCTTTTTAACTTGATAATAATTTTATTTCACTTTTTCATTTGTTTCATAATATCAAATTCAGTATTTTCAGGAGGTCAAGCAAGATCTGACTGAGAGAAGAAGGCAATCCATTCATTTATCCCTCATTTCCTTGCCAGCAGTGGTCACTAGAGCCATAAAATCTAAATCTGTGCTATGGTGCTACGTTCTGCTGGAAGTGAGGTCAATTGGGAATGTTTGCAGGGATACCTGTCACCTGTGAGGAATCACAGTACGCTCACTCACCAGAAAGTGGCCCACTTCCACCGCCCCAATATGTCCCATCGCAGCCTCAGTGTGAAACAGACAGTAGGAGATGTTGATTTTAAATGTGATGCATTGTCCTGTCGTCAGTCATGCACGCTTGCCAAACCCTGATCACATGATCGCATCTGCAACAATCTCACACCCACTCATCTCCCTCTGAGAGAGAGTGGTCTTAGAAGCACAGGAGGTTATTCGACGCACACCTTTCTTAAAGAAAGAGACGGGATTCTGGTGTGATGGCAACCTCTTCTGTGACAGGCCTGCCATCAGCTGATACCTGGCTCTCCACACGCTGGTCTTACAAGGTTTAGACAGCACCTCAGCCACCTCGGCTGCTAAGCAGTCCACCTGGGAGAGGGAGCCACAGGGAGCCAAATTATGAGGCGCCTGTCACTGACAGATTAGCCAAATCAGTGGCACCATGGGAGAGGAGAAGCCCACAGTTGGAGCTGACCTTTTCTCCATCATGTCAGTGTGTACCACTCCGAAATAGTTGGGTCACCAATTTCAACCAGGCTCTCAGAAAATATCCAAAACAAAGTATAACTTTAGTCCGTTCTCACTTCTGTTATGTGATATTATGGGTTTGCTCATGAAGATAATAGTAGGCGGTGCAAATTCAGACCAGCTTCCACTATACTGCTGCAGAGGAAGAGGATGTAATGGGATGATGAGATTAAACAATCCAGAGTAAACTTCAAATGAAGGTATACCACGATTGTATAAACTCTAAGAAAATCCTGGTGGTGGAGAACACACTGTCTAATCGATTTAATTAATTACCAATTTCCAATGCATTAAAAGAACTAGCAATCCTGCAAGGCAGCTTCGCTGTCAATAAGTCTGAGTGGTAGGTTCTGCTTTCCTTAGGGACGACAGAATAACAAGACTTTGGCCACTTTGCTCAGGGAGGAGGAATTAAATACACCACTGGTGCAAGCTGCCTGTACTGTAGTATAAGGAAGGAGAAGGTGGACCCATCCCAAAAGGACAAAGTCTCCACCAGGGTGCGCGACATGCAACCAAACCTTCAGCACCAAGAGGCTGTGTCCTATACAGTGTCAGCTGAGAACAGAAAGCCCCATGGATACTCCACTCCTCTGCTGCTCCAATAAACAACGCTGACCATAATCATGGGTCAGAAGCCAACGAGGGCTGTTGTCCACGTTGTCGGCTTATTGACCGTGGTAGCTTGTGGCACCTGTGTGGCGAGGTTGAGCCTGTGGGAGCAGCGTGATAATGAGGTGAAAGTAAACGGTTGGTGACACCGTGTGTCAAAGAGGTTTTTGTCTGCAGACACAGGTCAACCACAGTAAGTAACTTGTGTCAAGGACTGCAGTGTGGAAGACACCGGGCAGGCCACAGCCAGAGACAGTCAGGAACTGAAGACATGGCTTTTTACTAACTTACCTCATATGGGTCTAAACATGTCATCACAAATTCTTCAGAATTAAGATGTTGACTCATTTAAGTATGTTGATCAGACTTTTGATGACAATCACCATCTACTTTTTAATTTCCTAGAAACGTATTTCTCAACGTGCAAATAAAAGTCGTTTCATTGGAAAAATTTCACAACACAAACCTCTGAATGAATCAGAATTACAATTTACCGGCGTGCACGATGGTGAGAAAACAGGATGACTAATGCTACTGTACATGAATTAATAAGTGCAGGATACGAGCTGCATGTGCATTACTGCCTGCAGTGAAGTGTTTCTGAGGCTACTGACAGCCACCAGAGGTTGTTAATTGCACAGGTTAGAGCAAGTAAGGTCAGTGGAAGTGCATGTTGATTTATTTCATTTTTATAACTCCTGCACAGCAGGAATACAGTATTCTATTGACAGACAAAAGGAATCAGTGTCCTTTGGCTTCAGACCAGTAAATAATACTACTAACAGCACCAATATGATGGCATATTATTGGTGCTTAGTACCATGAGTCATTTATCATTAAATACACTTGGCTGCTTTCTGCCGCTTCAACACCATGTCATCCAACCTCCCACCTCTCAGCTCCTTCCAGTCAACAAATTTATTACAGCATTGGGGTAAATACTGGCAACAATCCAGCAGATCACAATCAGTTACTGTATCAGGTCAGAACAGGGATTATATTACCAGTTCCACCTCTGAGAAGCAGCTCGCTGCCATGCGAAACAAACAAAAAACAACATTCTATGTATCTTCTATTTATCTATTTCTATAGTGTTATGACCTGAATCTCATGTTTGAAGGATGAGGTGTGTGCAAACAGGCCGATCAATGTGGCTCGTTTGCAGGATTCGATTAATTTGGGTTGAGACATGGGGAGATTCCACTGCTATTGAGTGCTGTGTGATAAGTGTGTGTACGTCGAGCATGGAGACAGTAGAACTTAATCACATTGTGTCAATACGCCATATTCATTGATCCTGCACATGTTTTATCATCCACACATGAGATTCAGGATATAGTAAGATAGGAATTAATAGCATAACAAGACCTCCACATTATAACAAGACAAATAATATATTTTTGTACTAATACTATACATTTTTTGTTGTAAAATACATTTGCATACGGTAATTAATTGTAACAAAAATATCATGTAATATAATAGTGACTTCTCTTAAGGGACGCGTACATGTGCACATGTGAATAACATATTAATGCAAAATGGCACCAGATTCTTGTTCTTCTCACGTTAAAGTTTTCCACTTACAAAAAAGTAATATTGCTGTTAAAAAAAAAAGCTCAGTTGAGTGATTCAGGTCCCTATTGCCAGTGGCTTTCTTTGTGCGACAGAGATATTTCTTTGTGTTGCCATGTGTTGATAATACAGCTCTGTAAAAAGTCAAACAACACCTATTATTTTACCACAGGAATAAAAAAAAAAATCAGTCATATGCAGCAGTTAAACATATTGCTGGCATCACAGTGATGTCGGAGTCTTCTTTAAGCCGTGACAAGTCTGTGTGAAATGGATGAGGCCACATTTCTTCATCCTGCCTGCGACACAAATATCTATCGAACCAAGCTGGAATTAAACTTGTATGTCAACACTTGAAGCTCCATTGTCTCTGTGACTTGAATTAATCGTCATCTTAGAAAAGGGTTGCAAGTATGACACTGTGACATACTGTGTTTTAAAACAGCAATGATGGCAAAACCCTGGCAAAAGCCTGGTTCGAAACACAACTGGGCTGCGTGGGTAGAGGTGACTTGTGTCAGTGCTGCAATTTCATCCATACAATGCAACAAAAACAGACATTATTGCAGCACCTGCCAGTTTCAGCCTGTCTAGTCTTTAGATTATGTAGATCCAGTCGCACCACAGCAACAATCCTCTGAGAGGCTTTCTGTCTGAGTCGCAGCCTCACTAACCCGCTGTCCTTTACAAGCCTCTGCTTCAGTCTGCCACTCAGGTGATGAGGGGCTTACAGAGGCGAGGCAGTGGGTCTTCACAGCGTCAGCCTCAGGGTGCAGCTTGATGTCAAATGTGTGGACAATGCTATCATCCGCCAGCAACACAGGCCTTATTCCCATCCGCACATGCTGAGAAGCAGGATGAGGATGGTGTCCTTTGATTTTGATGGCGCTTTCAACCCCATCCAGCCCTTCCTGCTCAGAGAGGAGCTCAGGGCAGTGCAGGGGATAGCATGGTGTCCCGGATTATGGACTGACTGGCTCACTGATGGGGAGCAGCTCCTGTTCCTGCAGGACGGTGCCTTGGATCCAGTGTGAAGCAGGACAGAAACGCCCCCAGTAAGTTTATTGTCAGCTGTGTTCACTCTCCACACCTCTCCCTTTAAAGATCAAATCCACTGCTTTCTCCGATGACTCCTCTACTGTGAGTGCATAGGTTAAGACACGAAACGAAGAGGAGCAAGACCCCGTCGGCTGCTCCAGAGGCGGCCGCATGCAGCTCAGCAACAGAGTGACAAACAGGCAGGAAGTGGATTTCAGCCTGTCACCAGTCAAAGTGAGAGGAGTCAAATTCAGAGGATCCACATGGTTAAGTAACAATTTGTGCTGATCAGGGGAAGCCAGAGCAGATGTGTCCACCTCCTCTGTGCTGACCTGTTGACGTGAGAGCGGCGTGATCATCGTCACTCTCCTCCACCTGAGGTTCAGCAGCAGACCGCGCAGCTGCTCAGCTTTGTCGCCACTCATCAGACCGTGCAATACTTCTCATTCTAATACATCCCGTCTCAGTCGGCTTAGAGCCAGCTGAACTCTACTGCCCTGCTCTGACTGCTTCAGGTACTGACTGCACACTGGACACATTCACATTAATGCTGCAAATTAACGTGTCTGCTCATTGTTTGCTATCGTACTCGAGTAGCCATCACGACCAGCATTATCATCTTTAACATTTGTGCATGCCTTTTATTTTCATTTCCTTTTTACTGGCTGTCATGCCTGTTTTATGATTTTATTAATATTTTCTATAATTATTGTCATTGCATTTAGTTGTGCAGCTGCTTCACCCAGCGTTTACAATAATAATAACACCAAGGTGCATTGCATCATATTCAGCTGACAGTAACAGGACAATAAACAGTATGCAATAGCAAAGTCTGCACTCTATCTTAGGTGTGTGTGTGTGTGTGTTGGTGGGTGTGTGTGTGTGTGTGTGTGTTGGTGGGTGTGTGGGTGTAGTGGGGCCCTCCCTCACATGGTTTCACAGGGATTCTGGATTTCTCCTACCACACCTTGTCTTTTCTTATGAAATAAATAAATAAAGTGGAAAACAACAGGAAGCTCCAGAGCTGTTTATAGATGCAAACAAGCACAGTCCCAGTGATCAGAGATGATGAGGAGCCCAGGCAGACGTGCCAAGGCCAGTCTCTACACATCACACAGGAATGTCATGGAAAGAAAAGTGATCAAGCACGATAGTAATCGAGGTGAAGAGTTATATAAGTGATGGAACCAGATGGATGTGCACCCTGTTAAAAACATTCTGTCAAGTCCGACGAGAAAGGCGCAGAGAACGAGAGTCAGGGTGGCATCAGTGTTACCCAGTGCAATCAATAGGCAGAGCACAGCTGCTGGCGCTGAATGTGACCACCTCAGCCCTGTGCATCCTCAACAAGACATTAACCAGCCACATCAATAACGTTCAAGGGCAATGGGCAGGAGAGCCTCAGCACCGACTCCTGCACGGTACTACATCACAAGTTGCAACCGGCGCGCGCACAAATATAAATCCATGGATAAAGTAAATAAAATAAACACACACACACACACACATCTCTTCGTCTTGCCATGGCTCATCGTGACCTTTACTAACTCGTGGCCGTCAGTTGGGACCAGGAGTCATCCAGCCTGCTGCAGGATGAGAGTGACTGAATGAGTGAGTGAGTGAGTGAGTGAGAGAGTGAGTGAGTGGGGGGACTTACTTTAAGACGGCGCTGTCCCCCTGTCTGACGGTGATGTTGTCCTTTAAGACTGAATCCCCGCTCCTGGCCGGGACTCCTGCAGGCACAAGGAATAACAGTTTCAGTCCGAGGAATACCAGGCTTCTCCCAGGCACCGCCAAATGCCCACCAATTCCCATGTTGGTTTGTTTCTCTCTCTCCCTCTCTCTCTCTCTCTCTCTGTCCCTCTCTCTTTCTTTCTCTCTGACTGCGCAACTTCCAATGAAACTTGAAGCGTCAGATATTCCCTCTTTTCTTTGCGCTCTGATCTGCGTAAATTCCGCCGCGCGGAGCCAAGATGCGATGTGAGACGCTGGAGCTGCGCGCGGCTCCCGGTGAGCAGGCTTGTTATGAAATGCAGGAGAGGAGGAGAGGAGGAGGAGGAGGAGGAGGAGGGGACGTGTCTTTCCGGCCGCCTGCCGCTGGGGGAGAGAGACGCACCGCGCGCGCACCGACCCTGCGCCTCACTCAGCAGCCGCCGTGAAATGGACGCTCGCAGAGACGCGTCAGCCCAACTCTCCCTCTATATGTTTCTGTCTGCCCTCCGCGTGCTCTCTCTCTCTCTCTCTCTCTCTCTCTCTCTCTCTCTCCCGCTCTGTTTTTTCCCTTAAGTAGACTGTAACGCACTGTTCCTGAAATACCCTCCTCCTCCTCTACCCCATCTCCATCTCTCTCTTTCTCTCTCTCTCTCTCACTCTATGTGTATGTGTGTGTGTGTGTGTGTGTGTGTGTGTGTGTGTGTGTGTGTGGTTCAGTCCAGGTACAGTAGCATCCCTTGTTGCCTCCACCATCCACCATCAGGACCACATGGCTGCAGCCATATCATTCTAACAGGTCAGGGTTCTGACTATGCTCTGGGAGCGTTGGTCTGCTATCATCAGGTTAAACAGGATGAAAACCAGTTGTGTGTGTGTGTGTGTGTGTGTGTGTGTGTGTGTGTGTGTGTGGTTCAGTCCAGGTACAGTAGCATCCCTTGTTGCCTCCACCATCCACCATCAGGACCACATGGCTGCAGCCATATCATTCTAACAGGTCAGGGTTCTGACTATGCTCTGGGAGCGTTGGTCTGCTATCATCAGGTTAAACAGGATGAAAACCAGTTATTGTGACATCTTCAGCGTGATGTCAGGACCATCTCGCTGCTGGCTCAGTTTTGTCAGTGGTGTGAGCACACAGATGGTCAGACTGGTGAAGGGAGAATGTTCACTCGCTCACTAATTGGGATCAGATGGAGAGCAGTGACTCCGGGTGGGGGGTAGGGGTGACAGGTGGGGGCCTGGAGGCTAACATCTAAATTAAGGACTTGTAATATATCACATTTATTTCATTGCCTTGTGACACTGAATCGAGGCTCTTGCACGATGGACAGGTTTTATTTTTACTGTCTTTACTGTTTCCCCTGAGCTTTGCACTGCGCCATTTGAAACATATTGGTATTAGCTGTGTGTGATTTGACACAGATGTAAAAGAGAAAGAAAAAAAAAGTTGCACCTGACACCTGGGGACAGACTGTGCACAGAAACTGTACATGTTGCCATGGACACAGCTCCATGTTTTACCCTCACACATTTATCCCCACACATCTGTGTGCCCTCAGAGTCCAAACAGTCAAACAGTATATGATGAATGCTCCTATAGGCCACTCATCACTCCAACATACGTTTTTTCAAGTAGAGAAGCTTCCAAATGACACGAAATGGCCCATGTTGATACATGGTGTCTCACTGACCTCTCCCTGGAGAGACCTGTATTGATGTTTTAAAATCGGCACAAATGTCTTTAAGGTTTTCTTTTTTTTTTTTTTTAAAGTCGAAGCTGAAGCATTGATCGAGGAAGTCGTTTTCTTTTGTCTATGCCATCACTACTCTGCGTTGTTGAAAAAGTCAAGACTCTGACGTAACTGTTTCGAACTCTTTTTAAAAGCCGCTCAGATACTTACAGTAAGTGGATGCTTTTGTACAGTTGTTTTTGTTGTACAAACCAACGTGGATAATCACTAATTCATTCTAAAAATAAAAAAAAATCTGGTCAGGAGCATGATGGTTGGGTTTCGCGGAGGTATCGGAGAAACGTAATGTTTGGGTCACATATTGAGTGTGTTTGCTAATGCTGTGCTGTGTGTTGTGTATGCGCAGAGGAGCCACTGGCTGCCCGGCATGAGAGTCATGAGTCGTGAGGAGGAAACAAACAAAGAGGCACTGATTGCTTTGGATGCCTTCACAACGTAAAGTCGACAAGTCGACACACGGCGTTTGTTCTTGGCTGGTATCAAATGTTTGTGCGAGTGTGAGAGTATTGATGGCTTGTGGTCGAAGGCGACAGTCCGCATTGTGTTGCGTGTTCATCAATCTTTTCTCACGTATAAACAAGTTCATAGTAAAAAGCCTCTCCCGTTACAATAAACACACAAAGTGCACTGCACGTCAGAGTGACAAAGTGACACTTGTGTCCTTTAGTAGGCATGAGGCTTTTTGTCTAGGCTTTATTGCTCATTTTCTAGCAGCAGATCACAAACATTTCAGCACAACACATAAGTGTAGCATTAAGAATGAAACACATTATAGATGCGTTTCCCTGTGTAGCCGATTTCCCATTGTCTTGTTTTCGATGCCCCCAATTCTTAATTCCAGTAAATACACACAACCATCACTTGATAAATTATATCTTCGGTCAGTCCTGTTTACCAAACAGTGGTGTGGTGTATTTGTGGGTTATTATCGCTGAATTATGATGATGTCCTGTGCTGGAGACATTGGGCAAAGATAAGACTTAATTAAAATTATATCTGGCTGGGATGCAACACATGACCTGACTATGTGCACATCTTAATGGTTTTTAAATTAAAAACCCTCCCTGACCTCAGCAAAATCTAAGATATGTGGTCTTAATTAGAGTCAAGGGTACAGGGAGCATGGTGGGCTGATGCGCTGGTTCACAGATGACCCCACCCTCCCATTGTCAATTATAGCTGTAGTGTCTGGTCATGTGACATCATTTTAACACTTTAGTGGCTCCTGCTGTCGATGGATGAGGATGGGTTCACAACAACACCAGAGAGAGAAATGTGGGAAGTGAGGGCATCGTTTTCAGCAGTCGTCGCTGCACGGTGGTGTTTTTGAGGATAAGATAACATTGTAATCCATTTCAATCCATGTCATGTGCATTATGTTTTTGACCCTCATTGTTCTACTTTACAGCAGGTCGGCTACATCTGATGACCTTGCCAGAGCGCCACCGCGAGCGAGGGGGCCAAGCATGCAGAAATGACAAATTAGAATGGCATTGTGAGTCGCACAGGTCACATAAATCATTCTTGATGCATCACACAAACACAGACAGGAGAAGAGGAAAATAGGGGAAAAGGGCTTAACTATGCAGCATAGATCAACCAGCCATGGTCTAAAATATGGGGTTGAGGTATTGATTTTAACATGCTCAAATGAACAAAGCCATTTCACTTTAAATCAACATCTTTTTGATTGGTTGCAGCCGCATACAGTCCAGCTCTTCCTGGCGGATTGTGTTTCTCATTTATTTCACTTATACATGCAATGACATTCAGATAATTTCCTGCTGTGATGCATTAACACCAGACCCCCGGTGGTTTATTCAAACAGTTCATGCTAATCTTCATTCATATCATGCAAGGATGGGAGGAACTGGCAGACAATGGACCAGCGTCGGACCAAAGCAAGCTAATACCCAGGCAGAAACATGGGTGGACTAAATAAAAAGCGTTCACTCAGTGGACTCAGTCATCTGTAGAGGCTCAGATTCGACCGAACAAACACAACAAACACAAATGCTAACACAAATTATATGTCAATCTGAGGTCAGTCCTCCAACGCGTTTGTGAAATGTTTTGTGATATAACCTCTGTCTTATAATGAGTTTATTAATAACTTTTCTTACTACTCTTTCTTTTAAGAAAAGAAAGAGTTTAAATCTATCAATTTAAATTAAATAAAACAAACTGTGTGATCCCTCATTCAGTACAAATTATGTATTTTTGCCATAGTACACGCACACACACAAACAAACACACAATTTACCACAATATGTGGAATAATAACTTCACATTTGGAAATACTCTTAAATGAAATTGAGTTTAATATGTTATATTGACTTATAGGCTAACAAAAGTAAAAGTAAATTCTCATTTTAATCTACGACAAAATACAAACACACAGTCTACACAAGGAAAGAAATAGTTTATGTTTAGTCTAATGGTCTTACGAAGCCTGTCCTATTTATTATAGGCGGTTAACTTATTTTTTCCTATATTAAACAAAAATAACATACATTTACAATTAAATGTAATCACATGAAATGTAAATTATGGCTATTGATTAATAATATGTTGTTCAGCAATTTAAACATTTTACTGGAAGACAAACATGTTACATTGAATGTTTTTTTTTTCTTGCTTGGCAATTCTTTTTTAAAGCTGTGCCAAAATCAAAAAAACACAACATAGTTTGGCAGTTTCAAACCAACACAGTTGTCATTTTCTCATCCATTTGCCTTGTTGGCACATTGCTATATTGAGACAGTGGAACACAGTTTTGCTTTTGACCTACAACAGCCTGGACTCAAGTCAATATTCTGTGTTATTTAAGGGCCAATTATCAAGATATTAACATACACCCAGCCATGCTTGTTTATTGCAGCTTACACCCGAAACACACCTTTAATTAATTATAATAATAATATAACAGTACAACCTTGGAGCAATGGCCATATTTTCTGCTAACTTACATACTGTGTGAATTCACTGTTTTTGAACACATACACACACTAGGTAGTGAAAACTGACATTAAAAACAGATGTTAGTCCATCATCTATCTCATGTCCTACTTTCCCACGACACCCTTTAATTTTGTTTTTTTTTGAGTGACAACTGACAAATTTAGCACATTCACTTCACTGTCAGTTGACAATAAATCCAAATATGACACACTGAGTGTTAGCGGTTACTGATACACTGCATAATATCAATTTGTCTACTTGACAAATGGAAAAAGTAATGTTAAGTTTAAATTAATATAAATTAAATAACCAATCTAATCTAATATTACCTGTACTATACATAGTATAGATGGTAAAACAAATGCAGTATTATTAAGTTTCAGTTTCTCACAAAGTCATCACATCTGGAAGAATAGGAGAGTGTTGGTCGGCCTGTGCTAGTTTTTTGGCTTTTTGAATGTTAATGCTATACCCGCGCGCCCACATACACTGCTCCTCTGTGCTGTTGTTTCTCCTGGCTCCTGTCTGTACTAGCCACAGAGACATTCTTTCTATACACCATTTCAATCTAAGCAAACCCTATATCCTCATTCGAATGTGCAGTCATCGATTCAGGGTTAATTTTGTTTCAGGATATTGATCTGCCACAGGTAAGAAGAGTATAAGAGTACTGAAAGATGAGTTCAGTACAGAGGGGTTGGTGACCATTGCTCTCTTTTTTAAATTATATAACACAGAGCCTCTCTTTGGGTTTTCAACATCAAATAGACTTTGAGAGAAACCACATTTGTATCCTTTATTTATTTGTTTCTTTTTAATTATTTATTGGACGAGCTAATGCATTTCACATTTTGCCAAATAGTCGTATTATTTGTGGAAGTTTGGAACGTTCACTTCAGCTCATGCAAGTCATAAAACTTTTCTGCATGCCTACATGGATAAATTATGTGATTGCATGTCTATCGGCGGAGAATGGGTGATTCCACTAACACATTTCTTCATTTATTTATTTTCCAAATACTTCCCTTCCCATCTAGCGTATGGGAGATATTAAAATAAAGTAGCGTTATAATATAAAATTAATATTTCCTAATTACCTAATTAATAGGTCAGTGAAACTGAAAAATAATATTAATATGTGATATTTGTATGACCTCTCTTTACTTCTGAGGACCTGGGTTTAAGAGCAGCACAATGGTTTAAAACTTCTTTTTTGTCCTGCTTATTCCAGCAACACTTCACATCTGGATACGTGTGACTCTCCTGCATGTCCTCAGTGTCATCACTAATGATGTGTATCTTTGAAATGTATTACTATTATTTATTACTAATAAGACATATTCTTGTTATAACGCAATACTAATCAAAGTACATGTTACCTGTTCTATAATCATCAAGTTTTACTTTTAGTTTCTTATTTTTTAAGTAGAATATTAATATATTAATTTAAAAAAGATAATAATAATAACCACCTCTCCGTTATTTCACTTGTAGGCCTGAGGTTCAGCACTGGTTGGATTTTAAGACAGAGAATTCCTTTTGTCTGATGGAACCCCCCCTTTTTTTTTTTTCAGTTAAACACGGTAGCATCTTGATTCAGAACTACTTTATACCCGGAGGAGTTTAAGTGCCCCTGGCGTGTAGAGGTGCACATAACTTCCAACTTTGATCTCAGATAACTACATCTGTCTCAGTCTTGACTTGCCAGACAGCTTTAATCAGACACCTAAGCTGTAGTAACAGCTGCAGTGGGGAGGGAAAAAAAGAAAAACTGTTTACATCTGCAGTCAGGCTTTAAGATGGAAGACTGGAAGACTGGTCTTTTTTTTCCTCTCAAGGTGTTAGACTGCTTTTTGTCACATCTGATCCCATCCCAGTCCTTTTCCTCCTCACCCTGCTAATGCAGCGTGATGTGTTGCAAAGTCAGCCAATGAGAGCACAGTGCAGGACATGAATTATGTAAGCGGCTGATACCTTTTAAATGATTTGAATGTTCAGACCTGACCCTGTGTTATTAATGAGTGGAATATTCATGGTGCAACCAGCAGGGGTGAACTGAGCCGACATACTGATTCAGTATTTCTTAGTGTCTCCTCCGCTGACCTACACATGGCATTCTTCAGTCAGAATTAAATGTGTGCATGTAATAGTGTATTGATATATAAAACGTTAGAAGGGTTCCTAACTGCATATTTAATTAATTTGATTCTATTTTCTCTTCCAGCAAGTCAGTATTACAATCCATTTTGAGCAGCTCAATTGAAAACAAGTGATGAACATGAAAACAGCATCAAGGTCAATGCTCAATCTCCCCACATCAAGGTATGCAGCTTATATGAGCGCCGTCACCAATAAATATGGCGTGTGTTGTGTGTGTGTTGTCATGTCTTGTCTTTGTTTTGGTATAATTTCCTGTTTTATTTTGAAACCATACCCTCCTCACGTTAGGTCACTTCCCACTTCCCTTCAGGTGTTTCCCATTGTTCTGATTGTCATCACCGCCTTGATTGTTTCCACCTGTTTCCCTTCCTCAGTTTGTTAAATAGTCTGTGTTTCCCTTTGTCTTGTGCCAGTGTGTCTTAGTCTGTTGACCGATATCACGAGCATTCTGATTCCAAGCCATAGTCTTTGTCATCGCAATTCGTAAGTCGATATGTCTCTTTAAGAGTATTTTTGTTTTGTAAATTTGATAGTTTTGTTTCCTTATCATAGCCATTGTTTTGTACTTTGTCAGAGTGTTTTTCCTCCCTTATGGAGTGTTTTCAGTTAGAGTGATTTTGGTTGTACTTTTGAAAACAGCATGAAGGTCAATGCTCAATCTCCCCACATCAAGGTATCCAGCTTATATGAGCGCCGTCACCAATACCCTTTATATCGGCCTGACATGTGTGACACATCACATTCACAGTACAAAATAGAATGAATTTAGAATATCTTATTAAAATGTATTTCACTATAAAATGCACAAATGTGCGTTGCTCTGTAAATTGTGTGCATAATGATGGCTACAGTGCGGTACTTTACCAGATACCTTGGGGAGTGGATAAGCCCAAGTTTTCCCAGCGTTATATCACAATGCGATAAGACTAATGAGAAGCAAAACGATCCAGCAGTATCTGTTCCAAAGAAAGACCACCGTTAACAAGAAAGAATTAACTTTTATTTCTTTATCTATTGTTGATCCAATATTATGGGTCATTTTCGCAAAGTCTCTCTGCTGACTGTATTCATCAACACAAACTGTGGTTATCCCAAGTGATGGCAACGAGTGCTGCTTCTGCCCTGATGTCAGTTTCATCAACATTAAATTGTTCATTTGTATGTATGTAAATGGAGCAGTCTTTAACCCTCAGGTTATGAACAATTTAGATGGTGTCAATAACGGTGTCCAATCTGTGGACACTGAGAGGACCGGCTCCCATTCCCAGTAATGCTCATTCAGGCAGAAACTGTCATCCCAGAGATGGCTTCTGCTCACCGCTCAAGATGAATGCATCAGACTGAGTCATTTCCATCCCCATATTAGTCAAATGAATTCCCTGGGAGTGAAAGAATCAACAACCCAGATCATATTGGACGCTGACATATGGATGGTAGTTTGGAAAAGCTGGAAATTTGAAGAGGGGTTATGCACAATTTCAGATAGTTAATCATCCAATTTCTACATCAGCTTTGCTCAATCAGAAAGGAGAGAGAAAAAAATAACAATCATCAGCTATTTTCCAAGGCCTCTCCAGTTTCCAAAAAGTGGTAATTTGCCAGTAAAGTATGAAGTAAATATGCTCATGAGGATTAGTTTGATAAATCCCGTAACTGTGAGACATTCAGAGCTGAATGTTGCAGAGAGGTGTTTTCTCCTGCGCTCAGATGGTGTCCTTGGTAGCCACAAGCAACTAAATCAGAGTGGGCCTGTGCATATTCAAAATGTTAATGACTGCCCTTATTCGCAACGCAAAATTGCCTGAGAAACTTGCGAATAAGGCGGTTGTTATTCCATCTGAGCGTATTTACATTGCAGATGTTGTATGAGATCAAGCATGTGCAAATTAGAAAGTTGCCTCAAAATAATCTGCAGAAGATACTAAACACAGTGTTATCACTATCTGCACTTCAGCTCTCGTTTAAGACTATTGCTATGTATCATACTCCTTTCTCCTTCACCATCTCTACAGTGACCAACATGCCAAAAAAAAACTATCTGCAGAAAGAAAATAAATGTCCTGAAGAATAAATGCTGTTTGCAAAGGAATTCAGAACAAAAGAATTAAGCATTGAAAGTGAATATGTTACAAAGCTGCTTGGCGTTATTATTGATTTATCTTCTAAAAGACTCGAGCAGATAGCATCATGACCACAACAACTCAGACATAAAGTACAAAAAAGCATCAGTTCTTATAGATTTGCAGATTGAGTCCAAATTAATGTTCAGATAAAACAACTACATTGTGTCTTGTTTCTGTGTTGGTATTATTTCCTGTTTTATTTTGAAACCCTACCCTCCTTACGTTAGGTCGCTTCCCACTTCCCTTCAGGTGTTTCCCATTGTCCTGATTGTCATCACCACCTTGATTGTTTCCACCTGTTTCCCCTCCTTCAGTTTGTTAAATAGTCTGTGTTTCCCTTTGTCTTGTGCCAGTGTGTCTTAGTCTGTTGACCGATATCACGAGCATTCTGATTCCAAGCCATAGTCTTTGTCATTGCAATTTGTAAGTCGATATTTCTCTTTAAGAGTATTTTTTGTTTTGTAATTTTGATAGTTGTTGTTACTTTATCATAGCCATTGTTTTGTACTTTGTCAGATTGTTTTTCCTCCCTTATGGAGTGTTTTCAGTTAGAGTGATTTTGGTTGTACTTTGTATTTTAGATAGGTTGTCTCCCTTTATGAGCTTTTTTTGTAGATTTTGAGTTGTTACTTTGATAGTTGCTTTAGAGTCTAGAAAGATAGATTGTCGAGTTTCATAGCCTTGCTTTTTCACTCTGGAAAAGAGATCTTTGAAAATAAAAAGACTGTGAATCAAATCTCTGCTCCTGGGTCCTCTCTACATATCGACCTGACACATTGGGCCTTTCCTAACATCAGGTCACTCTTCTTGACCTGATGACCCATCACAAATGTTGAGTTGTCAACAAAGAGCAAAATAAACTTTTGGGGAAAGTATGTGGACGAGTGAAGGAGGTCAGAGGTGAGGTTAGCTTTCCCGAGCTGAAAGATGCACATTAGCTTTGTGATGTAAGATGTAAGTGGACATACCAGCCCACATGAATTAGCTAAATGTGAAGCTACAAGCTAAAGATCAGTTTGTGCACAAAATGTACTGAAACGTGAAAACCTTCATAGATGGACTTTGTTGTCTCAGCAAATTACAAACAAAGCAATACAGTCAATTGCTTTTTTGGGAGAAGAGTATATTTTTGTTTCCACTCTGTGACCGTGTGGTGAATAGATGTGAAGGACTGCATAACTTAATGATGATGATGAGAGAGCAGCTGGGATAGTATGTGGTCTGTTTTTTATATAAAAAAAAAACTTTTCTATTCTTTCCACTGTAATTTTACTATTTACACATTCATGCATGTGTTCATAAAGCACTTCTGTGACCAGTGCTTTCTCTAATTCAAACCCCGCTTTGCACTACTCTGGGCCCAGGGCACCATGCTGCCATGCAAGGCAAAAAGTTCAGTTCTATAAAGACTGACAATTTAACAATTTTTTTAGTTTGAATCCATTATTTGGAATGTCAATATTGAGAAATGCTGTATAACTTAACATTTATAAGGTTAAGTTACCCTGGGTTCCTTTGTGACCTCGCTGACTATTACACCTGTACTGTCCCACTGATTGAAAACACCTGACTCTAATTTCACCTTCAAACTAACTGCTAATCCTAGAGGTTGCCAATCAAAGATTTGTAATATTGGATCATTTTCCTCAATAAATAAATGAAAGTATCATATTTTTGTCTTATTTGCTTAACTGGGTTCTTTTGGATCTAACGTCAGGACTTCGGATGATGTTTTAGACCATTTTTATTCAGAAATATAAAAAATTCTAAAGGGTTTACAAACTTTCAAGCACCACTGTACCTACTACCGATCCTATACTCAC
The DNA here is from genome assembly GCA_016785345.1 of Trinectes maculatus. Classification (NCBI taxonomy): domain Eukaryota; kingdom Metazoa; phylum Chordata; class Actinopteri; order Pleuronectiformes; family Achiridae; genus Trinectes; species Trinectes maculatus. The sequence continues at coordinate 153,768 of JAFBJQ010000295.1, forward strand.
TACTGTAGGGTGTGAATATCCTGTGTTCCAACCTACCACTATCTAACACTACATCATGTTTTTATAAATATAATTTCAGAAATGAAACAGACATTTTCTCTTTTTTTAAAAAAAAAACTCAGACTGCTCCAGACTATTGCAAATGGATGTGTTCTGACTTAAAGGGGTTAGATGGTGTGAAACATGAGCTACATTTAATATAAAAATAAAATTTTAATAATAAAAAGTTTTTAAAAATGCTAACTATTAGTTGTAGGACAAAACTGCAGAATCCCTAAGGAAAGTCATGTGTTTTCTTGTATCACTTTATATGAATGACATGCCATGACATGACATTCCTCCTCTCCTGTCATGATTATTATTACAGCAGCTGGAGGTCACCTTACATGAAGACCCAACTATGGGTCATAACAAGCTGCTAGGCAGACGACCTATGTGATGTGCTCTATTTTTACACTACAGTCTCAGTGGAGAGATGCAGTGTTTGGTTCCGAAGTGAATAAATTATTTAAGAGTCGACAAATGATAATTTATCACTTACAACAACTTAAACACATCAAGTCATTTAGGAGAAATTGAGAGTTTGTCTAAGAACTGAGACCGTATTCCTGCATGTTACCAATTTCCTTATTTAATTTTCTTAACTCAATTAAAGATGATTGCTCGCCTGCATGTGTCACAACAGCTCCTGCAAACGGCTCTTTGGAGCATTCCGTTCAACCAGAGCTGTTTTCTTTGGCCAACCAATTTTTGTGCTCTGTATATAAAAGTCTTGAGGGCACAATTACCACTGGCAATAGAAAGGAAAATGTTGGCATTGAAAAGAAAAATGAGGTATAATCTTACTCATTTTTCTTATCAGTGGAAGTGCAAGCAGTCTGAGAGGGTACAGTATTTCCCCAGATAAAACCCCTAACGATATTCCACGCACACAAACAGCAACACAGTAGTACATAACAGGCTGCACTATCTCCACTCGCTAATCCCTGTGGGTTTGTTTTGAGTTGAAGAGGGCACGGGTGTTTTCCTCTCCATCAGGTGCATTTGGCCTTGCGTAAAAATTACTCATTTTTATTGTTATTATTTTCCATATTATGTCGTCATCGTCATTGTTCCTTTCACGGTGGTAAAAGTCCTGGCAGATAAGGCGGCGCAGGTCCCGTGATTGAAGACATTTGCTGTGGCATGACTCGATTAATTCCACACACTAGATCTTAATTAACTCAGCATAACCATACAGATGATTTGTGTGCCGATGGGATTCAGTCAATGGGGATGATTGCTTGAAGTAGATATGCTCGTTCAATATTCATTATCTCCCTGTCCCATTTTCTCATGGGGCAGAGCAGGTCCTTCTCAAGATCAAGATATCTTCCTTTAGTTTTCATATGCAGAAAGAGTTTGATTTGTGGCCTTCATGTTAAATTGATTCTATTAAATGAATGAACTGTTTTGGAATTATAATCAGTGGTGAAATATTTTCTGTCAGTCCATGTAACTACAGTAACCTGGTCTTGACCTTCCCTCTTAATCAAACATACACAAACACATTCGTCTGTTTATTTAACACTGTGAAAAGCGCTTTTGAAAAGAGCAGATTCTTTGCCGAGCCTCACGTGTCTAATTTCAGGGCCAGTGTGTTTGTGCCAAAAGGTATTACTGAGCTAAGGATGCAATGTGGCTGCTTCCATTTTCAGTACGTCTCTGAGCAAAGATGAGTGAAAAGGCTCGGAGGAAGGATTTATTATCCTTATCAAAAGCCACAGAGAGTACAAATATAAACCATTCTTCTGCCCGTGGCCCTGTAGCACAAAGCCCTGGGGGAGTGGCATAAAGACAGCTAAAATATGGTATTTAAAATTGTGTTGAAGGGAAACGCCACAGTGTTGCACCAACCCATAATAATATGATCAGGAGCGCAGCATAATAGGCTCTTCTCCGAACCTGCTATTGTTTCCGCATATCCGCATAGACAAACTTTAGCAGAACACTGTGGCCCCCGAATATTGTTCCTCCCTCCCTCGGCGTCTATAGAGCTGAATGGTTATGAAGCAGGTGTTCTGAACCAGAACAAACATGGAAACTGCAGATCGTTTGAGCCCATCCACATTAGGGATGAGTCACGGATTTGCATCAGTGCACCAGCATAAAAGTTCACAATGCTGCCCTTATTAAAACTGTGCGCCCTAAGTACAGTTTGAGAAGAACTCAGACTGTGTTGTTTTTAAAATCTTGGACTGCAAGAAAATCTCATTCATTTTTAAAAAACATGGCCAATAATTCAACATTCAGTTGGTGGTGTTTCCTGGTGAGGAGAAGCTACACATTCCACTTGATCTTTTACTAATACCTGATTTTCAGGGACACTTTGGATCATTTGAGAGAAGGCTGCATGCAACTTGCAAAATCTTTTCACCAAGTATGGAAACAGCATCAGCAGCAGGGCTTTCTGCTCAGTGGCCACCTGCTGCTAGTGAACTGCACATGCCTCACTGTTAATCCTGAGCATCACCAAATGGATGAGCGGAGACAGAGAACAAACACAAAGAACTGGTTAAAGACTTCAAGCCTGGCTTCTTTTCTCACAACAAAGGACTTGAAAAGGTCGGTTTGCTTGTGGAGATGCCAGGTTGTTTTGAAGACGTGAAAAAGAAAGTGAATGAGTGAGACTTTTGCTGAACCGCAGCACACGAGGAACAACATGTCTGTATAAGTAAAAATAACGAGTTGCTGCCTACTTAAGACAAACCACAAAACTAGACCCATATTGAACTGCACAGCATCCTAATCATGTGCATCCCTGTGTATTGCCTTGAACTGCATTGTGTGGAATCAAATAATGCCTCATGAGAAAAACACTGCCCCCTCTCTACAATGACAAAACAACAATAAGTCTTTTATTTTCTTCTTCTTCCTCTTTTTATTTATTTGACTTTATTTCCGCTGTCCTGGTTAGGGCCTTTTACCTCTGAGGACAGGAGACACTCAGCATCAGATTGCTGGGTGGTGCAATCAGCTGAAAGCGGGTTCACATCTTAACCCACCGTCCCTGTACACCAGAGCACAGGTCAGGCTGTGTTTGACTGTCTGAAGCTGAAGACAGTAAACCACAGGTCCCATCAGATGCAGATGGACTCAGGCTGGGTATCCTAGCTGCTCTGTACACCAGATGGATATATTGGATATGTAGCTGGCTCAATTTCACATGATGACTCCCACCATCTGGCCAGTCAACTCCAGTTTCTTCCGTCTGGACCGAGGTTCATAGTACCTAATTGTAGAACAAAGCTTTACTGAAATAGCTTCATTCTGGCAGCCATCACACAGATGGATAAGAAATGTGCAGGTGCGGTCGGAGATATGTCTATTCTTCATTTCTTTATTTATTTAGAGTTTTACTGGTGGATGTCGTACAGTTATTCAGGTTCATGGAAAGGCTGGTGCTGTTTATTTTGTCTCATGTTCTTGTCAGGTTCATTTCATTATTATGTGCGTTTTGTAAAATGTGTGTCCAACTGATGCCAACAACAAGCCCACAGACGACGAGCTTGTGCACGTCACTATTGGTCAGAATTATTTATGGCTGCTGGTTTGCAAATGAACAAGCCTGGGAATTTATGAACTGTGAACCATGAATGTTTGTGGAAATGTATTTAGAAGTCAAGTTATAGAAAAGAGTGAGTGGAGGGGTTTAATCATTTCCTGGGAACATACAGTATGCTGTGTGAAACTTTCAAAAGAATATTCTGCCAAATACAGGTGGGCTGAGCGCACATTCAACTGCACCATTCTTTTACAGTATATACTGTATATATTCAGCCACTGAAGCAGTACTCTCAGTGTGTGTGTGTGTGTGTGTGTGCGTGTGTGTGTGCGTGTGTGTGTGTGTGTGTGTGTGTGTGTGTGTGTGTGTGATCGATATTCTATGGACCGTATGTGTCTCAGCCAAATTCCACAGAAATCAATCTCACTTTTCTTTTTTATTTCTGCAAGGACAAAAGTGGTGGACAGACCCCAACACAGAAACTGACTGACAGGTTGGCACTAAAGCCACACTGAAACAATACAGCAACAGAGAATATTCTAATTTCCATTTTCATGTTTTTAAATATATTTGTTTGGCGGTTTGGGATATTTGTGTTGTAGGACGACTCGTATGTCCACCAAAACAATCTGTTGAGTCCTCTCTCTCAGTAGAGGCCATATGTAAGACTTAGTTCCAGGGATGTCAGTAAAAATATTGGGGCGGTTTGGATAAACAGATTGCGGAGGCACTGTCAACTGATCCAGGGCTTTTGAAAAGGTTACACAGCGTTCCAAATGCAACCTGATGGATGACCCTGCAGACGGCTGTCACTGCTACTTGCTCTAACAGCCACCATGTGCAGTAATATGAGGTTATAACACAGCAATCAAATATTGATGTGATGCCATGTGACTCAAACGTCAAGTGGGTTTGAAATGCTTGAATTCTGTGTATGAAATGATGGGGTTTTATATGAATCAGTGTAGAATGAAGATCCATTGACTTTACATGAAAAGGGGTGGACGTTCTTCTCTTAATGTTTGACCCACCATCACACCCACAGTCACAAGCCTATTAACCACTCCATCTGCAAGAGAGCTCACATCTACAGTATCTTAACAAGGACATACATTCTGCACATTTCCATCAACATATTTTAATAACTGCATGACTAGACAAACAGGTCATGTGTAAAAATAAGCTCTTTGGAAATACGTCCTAGCTTTCATTGCTTTAACGTACGTATAAATAGACAAATCAGTGGAAGATCACAACCATATGTACTTCCCAGCCTTTTTTTTTTCGTTCTGACAATTTTTGATGCTGTTGCATTGCTGTCCTACTTTGCCAAATCTTCTGTACCCTCTTCTTACTTACTCCACATCCCTGTAAGCTATCTTGGAACAGCTGTGATTCCCATGCAGCGTGCACAACCCAAAAAATGTAAGATATGGACGACACAATTCAATGTGTGTAGGGTTTGGCGAGCTGCATCCAAATACAGTATCATTACTGTTTTGGTACTGGTAATTCAGCAGGCTAAGAAGTCTCTTGTTTAAAACTGACTTTGATTTCCACCTTTTTAGTTTGCTTATAATAAAGTTCAAAATATAGTGTCTCATGCAAATATAAATGCAAATAAGGTCCTGACCATGAAAAGACACTGTAATTATTTCTTTATGCTTTGGCAGTTCTGCCTTTTTGTATTCTTGACATTCAGAGAAACATAAACCATAGAGGGAAAGACGAGTCAGTCAGTCAGTGTAGAGGGGGTGACCTGCAGCATTACAGGACACTGCAGTCTAGATGAAGCATTGACCCGAGGTATGTGCTTAATTATTTTTTTAAAAATATGACCAATAAGGAAGGATTCAGAACTTTGGTTTTGTCTCTACTGTTGTACAGAAATTTGATGCATCCACTTTCATTAACATGTATTTCAGTGTGAGACGGGAGGCACCGAGTCCTTGACAGTATGTTTTTGACAGCGGTGCTAGAAGCCACCAGTCATTAAAAAGTAAGGTCACCTGTGATGTAACTCCAGCCATCGCCAGCTGGGATATTTTACTTCCTTTGTCCATAAATATTCCAATCCTCCCTCACTCAACAACAGTCTCTCAAGTAAACTGATGATGAATATCCAGCCTAACCCTGAAATGACTGAACTGGCAATGATGACTAATATCACAGCAGGAAGGGCATGTAGAGCCACAATCCCTCACTGTCATTAGCCTCAGCTAGACGACCCGGCCCTGAATTTTACTATGGTGGTCAGATATGACTCTGAGCCCTTGTGTCATTCAGCATTTATAAGATTAGAGGGAATTTTGAGAAGTGCTTGACAACATGCTGTAAATTATAGATAGATAGATAGATAGATAGATAGATAGATAGATAGATAGATAGATAGATAGATAGATAGATAGATAGATAGATAGATAGATAGATAGATAGATACACCCATGACATATCCAGACCATACTAAATGTAAAATCCTGATTTTTTTTTTAATCTTTGCACTATTATTCATTAAAGACGCTTTTAATTGGTTGCTGCTAAAGATCATTTGAAAAAGACCTAAATGTTTAATCACCATCCGAATTACCTGTAATTAATTCTTCATGTTTCAGATGAGTAAGTACAGAGAAGAGGCTGTCAGGGATGGTTGTCAAATTAGCCCTCATTGACATTAATTGGATGCACTGCACCCAGTATTAATGTTTTTTTTTTCCCATTTCCCCCTCGGTGCCTTTGCTGCAGCATCTAAAGGCGTAAACAGGTTTCATGCGCGCAGATGTGCCACTGATATCAACAGTCCAGTGGACATTTCAATTTAATTAGAAACAGTGGAACTGCTCACTTAAGCAGTCTGATAAAAGAAAAGTTTGTCTCCTCATAGAAATGCATGTGCATTGTTAAAACATTACCTCTCCCGTTCCGAACTCTAAGGACGTGCTTGATCTTCAAACTGCATGTGTTGCTATCACTGCTGCCTTTTAACAGGGATCTGTGTTAGGGTCACACAACCTTCAGTGGGACAAAATAAAAGGAAAGCCGAGACAGACTTGGAGCGAAGGATACTGAAGTGAACTTCCAACAGTAATGCTGGCAAAAGCAGCAGAGCTTGCTCAGATAAGCAGCTGTCATTTGGAATGTTGCTATCTACTGACAGTTTGTAGAGCTCAGCGAAAATAAGGAGCGATGCTGGTGCTCTTAGAGAGGACGGATTTTCTGCTTCTTATCAGCGACCGGACAAACTGACAAGCTGCCCGCGTTAGGAAAAAACCAGGGGTCAGAGCCAATCAAGTTCAGTCTTTGTGACAAGCCACTCAAGCATGTTGTCATGTGATTTAGTGTAATAGCTGCTTATAGATCCGCATCCCTCCACTGCAGGGAGGTGAGTTAATCCAAATCTTACCCAGAGTCTTAGTCTGGCAAACCCAGAAAAACATATTGCTAATGCAGATTTATGTTCAGATGAACGCAGGTATGTGATTTTGAATTAGTTTGGTCGACATAAAGTTTCTTTGTGTGATACATCTGTTTAATTTTATGTTATTTTATTAAGGGGCTCTCCTTCATGTAAAGGTAAATAAATGGTATTCATGTCCATGTTTGATTGTCAGTCACCTCCGACAGAAGCCACACAAAAGGTGCTTAAGAGCAAAATATCCTGGTCTGGTTCATGTGCGCTGCATAAACAGCAGCAGAACAGATGGAATGGGATAGAGTGTGTTGTCCTGCCAAGCATCACATCTGACCTCTTTATTATATATTCATGCAGGCAGCATAACAATGGCTGTATCCAACAACTCATCACAAATCTGGACTCAGACTCTCTAGTTTTCACTGGAGTCTCTCACATCGCCACAGCAGTCAGACAAGGCAAGGTGAGGCGTTTAAAGGTATTCTTTCTGCATCCACATTTATGCTCTCAGAGTAAATGGCTCAAAGGCTTTTAAATGTGTGGCGCACAATTATTCCCCTAGTCTTCACTAAACCACAATTAAAGCAGCTCGTAGACCAAAAAGCCAGGGCTAATGAGGAGCTGGAGTTAAATGTGAGAGTAGCACAGTGTCTTATTGCATACAATAATTCAGAGGATAATAGAAGAGCTGGGATTGTGCTGCAAGTCGTGACACCGAATTCGCAAACATGCAGAAGTTTGTGGAATAAACCTGGTAATTTAATTTGAGGTGAAATATGTGAAATGATTCCCCTCATCTCTTTTTTTTATTGTGCAGCACCCTGATAGTTAATTGCATTTATAAATCACCAAAACTTTGTGTACTATGACTTAGCCTCTACCTCTGCAGTCAACCAGGGTACCACTGAAGGGGTTTGTCTCTACAGATATAAGTCTTTTTGCCTGTGGAGCTGAAGACAGTGTGTTGGGATTTTCGTACAATTTCCCAAAAACTTTCTCTTTCAGCTTTCACCTAGATAAAGTCTGAGTAAATAATTGCTGGTGTTTAAAGGTCAAGGTCAAAGGTCCAAGTCACCATGACCTCATGTTCTTGTGATTTTGACATAACAGCAACAGAACAGATCTGACTATACCTTGCACAAAGTGTCAAGTGGACTCAGAGATGGACTGATTGGATTTTGATGGTCAGTGATCACTAAGATGTCACAACTCATTTTCTTCAAGAAAACTCAACAACTAATGTGAAACGTCTGATAAAAAAACGCTTTCATATCCGGCCATTATTCAACACTATGACTCAGGAAGAGAAGAAAAGATTCTGACCAACTGCACAGTTTCCTGTAAGTGGACTTCCTGGTGGAATCAATTATATATCAGATTATATATCAGATGTCAAAGAGTCACCCAGTGCAGAAATTGTACTGTTTAATTGCCATTCTATTCACAGTGCACTAAACATCTGTTGCTAAGTTACATGCTTACCGACATACAGTATAAAACCATACATTAAACTGCTGCCGCTTGTTGAACCTGCAGATCATCCAGTCATCACGCTGAGATGCAACTACTCAGTTTACATGTAAAAACCCTGCAATATGATCCATGACTCATGTGCATATTTATCTACTAAGAATAAATCATAGAAAACCAGCCCACTGAGCCACTGTCATGCTACATGTAGCAACAGCTTAAAGCAACACAATGTCGTTTTTCAGCCTTCAAACTATATTTTCAAGATCATTCTGATCGTACAATGACTCACAATTACACCTTTGTCATCGCTTGAGTGGGCCTGTATTGCCTACACTGGCACTATTCGGGCCTCGGGTAGGAAACACATACGTCACCAAAAGAACTACACTCTGGGATTTGGGGAAGTCAAAGACACGTTATAAATTGGAAAACTTAAACACAACTTCAAACCATAGGGACACCAGAAGACTAAACTGTCTAAAATCTTCCAATTATTTTCTTCGATTCAATTAATTGAGTATTAAAATGGATGGAAAAAATAGTAAAAATGTGAAAAAGACCCGTCCCGATAATGACAGCTTGTCCTTTATTCCAGAACCAGCTGGAACAATAACCACAAAAAGTCTAAAAGTAAAATGATGTATAACAAATATCCATATAGAAATGACAACAACAATAATGACAATATAAAAGTTTGTATAAGAATATATATTGATTTATATGTTGATATTTGACATTGACAAACATTTTGTCTTTTCTTGAGGTAAAGTTAATGACATATCTAACAACTGCTACTTACAGTACGTTCTGAGCGTTCATTGACGTATTAACTGACGTATTAGCATTAGCATTAGCTTTAATAGTATTTGCCTTGTGTCGGCTCTGCTCTCAGCAGTAATACAGACCTGCTGTTTACAAACGGTGCATCATGGAAGTCGTGCTCTTGTGATAAATGAGCTCCGTACCACACTGGATTCACTGTACTGTATTTTTTTTCTCACTTTAAAGTGTCAACACACTTTAGACAGTTTCTGCCTTTTTGTCTCTTTTGAGCTCCTCTGCTGTCCTGTCATCATGTGTGTCACAATAAGCGCTGTGCAAAACATAACAGCAAATCCAATGTGTAGCAGCAGTGAAATTAAGGAAACAAAGCTTCGATTCAGAAATTGTAATCAAATGTTTTTATAATCGATTCGAGTCGATGAATCAATGAATCGTTTCAACTGTAGAATCAAGTGTGAAACACCTTAGATAAGGTTCAACTGAACTAAAATAACAGTCACTTATATGTTGTCATTATTATCATTTGAAAAACAGGTCCTTCCCATCACTGATGGACACCGGGTTGAATACCGGTTACTGATACAAGTGGTAGCAATCAGTGCACATTGTGAAATGAACACGTTGTGCCTCTGTACACCTAATATGTTGTTTAAAATACATAACTTGAGATCACCGCAAGTTGTAAGTGCAAATCAGACCACATGGGGAACACTGAAGTTAAAATATGATCACATTCATCATAGTGATATTAGTCTAATTGCATGGCACTGGAGAAGGAAATTAAACCCTATACCTATTTCAATGCCCCATTTGTCAGGAAGCGAATGGCACTTAGAGGTTTCGCAAATGCTGATGAATTATTGCTGTTAAGGTGGAACGGTGAAATGCTCTATCGTCTCAGTGGAGTATGGGGCGGATACCAATGCCATAGAGGCAAGATGGCAGCTGTAAAGAAAAGAAAAGCGAGAAAAAAAATTTGTATTAATTCTAAAGAAAAGAAAAGAAAAGAAAAGAAAAGAAAAGAAAAGGGAGCCAGAGGCAGGCCAGTCCAGAGATGGAGTCTGGGATGTCTCTGGTGGAATGACCTTGGCTAATACAGCCAGGGCTAAACTGGTTGCCAGATCCTGTCTGATCCAATCAGCATCCAGATTCAGGGACTTGTGTTTTCCAGTTTCTCCGGGTTCGAATCATTGCCGTTCGGTTTGTGAGCCGCAGTAGCGGCTGAGAGAAATTCGACTCCTCTGGGGTGACTCCCTCATGAAAGCCATATTTTTGTCCTTGAGAGTGAAAATGAAAAAGATTCAATATAGATCTGTTTATTCCCTCCCGTAAGTGCAGCCCCGTCTTTGATCTTTCACGCGCACACATTTCACAGGCAGTGCTGTGAGATACAACAAAAGACAAATTGAACCATAATTTTCATAAGTGGCCGGCTCCTCACAGAGTATTGCAGTGATCAAGTCTTCTTAGAGAGGATAAGACAAAAACCTCATGTCTCTTGCTTTGATGCTATTATTTTAATTTTTTTTATTCTACAAGACTAAATTAAAAAATAATGTTTTATGAAGTAACACAACTCTTCTGTTTTTTCTGTGACAATATATTTTGGTGTTTCCACTTAGCACACGTGCCCAGTTGCAGACATCTGTCTGTTTTTGTATAAATCCTTTAATCAAATACATGAGAGCAGGAATGAAACATAGCAATAACAGGTTAATAAAACAGAGCATTGTCCTGGTTACTGATAAGGAAGCAGTATAATGTTGTTTTAATAGGTCATTTTTTGTTTCACACTAAATCTTGATGAAGTTGAAATATTCATTTGTAAACTGGCACCTAAATAACCTACAAGCCAGAAATCCACATGCAAGGTGTCACATCAATTTGCCTCAGACCTGCATGAACAAACTGACAAACTGCATTCTTTGGTGATGGCATTGTTATTGAATACAGTGTTCCCTGTTCCCATCGGGGGGTTCTGGAACGTAACCCCCGCGATAAGTGAAAAACCGCGAAGTGGGGACGCTATATTTATTTTAATATTCAAACATTATTTTAGTAGTTATACACTATTTTTAGTTTTTATAAACACTCCCCACACACTTATACACGACATAACACTTTCCAATTCCCTTAATAACTTTTCCGACTTTACCCGTTTCTTTTAAAACACTTGTTAAATGTGTATACAACTGCTTCCATCAGTCGACCAATCACGTGTCGTTTACGATCTCACATCGCCAAGTAGCGTCTCGAGAGGATGCTGGGTATGCATACGCCGAGTAAAGCGTTATTTACACAGTGCTATACTGTACTGTAAATGGAAATTTTTATGATTTATAATATTTATATATTTTTAAACATTTTGTGATTTTTTAAATGCAAAATTCATCAAATATATACATTTCTGTACAAGACGTACTACGCATGTTACGACACGAATAGCGCAAAAACCTGCGATATAGCCAAAAAACGCAATAATATTTTATATTAATATATTTAAAAAACCCGCGATATAGCGAGTCTGCAATAAGTGAACCGCGAAGTAACAAGGGTACACTGTATTGTTGTTGTTGTCATATAATTAATTATATTATGATTATATTTATATTGTATATTGTTATTCTGTTGATGTGTTCTGGACTTATGACACGTCTGTTGCACTTCCTTTCAGCTTGGAACAGAATGTGACTGAACCTGAGGTTCCTATGTTTTTTCCCCCGTTCGAAAAGGGGAAAGAGGAATTTTCATCTTGTACAAATTGTTACTACCTATGGGGCAAATTGTTATTTGTGCACGTGGGCTTTACGAATTTGATTTGATTTGATTTGACACAGGATCCATGCTGTTGAATTTGATGGAACTCAGCTGTAATATTGAACTGATGCACACAGTTTTTTAGTTGTTTAGATTCTGCCCACATGCATACAGTTCTGACAGTTATTTAATCAGCAAATAAGCCATTTCTTCTACGCTTTCCTGTGATTACTACTTATGACATTATGTATGTCATAACTAGTATTAACAGAATGTAATGTTGTCGACCAGAGAGGGCAATGTTTTGCCTATGACAATTCAAAAATGAACATTTCGGTGCATGGGATCACTGGTAAGTTTGGAAATAACTGCATTTTCAAGTCATACATAGCAGTACCGAAGGTGAGGAGTAGTTTGAACAAGCTGCTGTGACTATCATCATGTTTGATGTATCACCATCACCATCATCGTAGTGTCCTTATACATAATATATTATTAGCAATACAGTTGATTAGCATAATCACAAACAATTGTTAAAATAACAATATCTATCTATCTATCTAGCTATCTATCAGGTCGTCTGTGCGTAGAACAGAACAGAACAGAACAGAACAGAACAGAACAGAACAGAACAGAACAGAACAGAATAGAATAGAATAGAATAGAATAGAATAGAATAGAATAGAATGATTAATGAATATGTATAATGATCATGAATAAAATGATTATAAGCAAGAAGGCTCCCACTTCACTCCTGACTCCTGGAAATCTGCCATTTTGACTTCAGCATCTGAGGGTCTAGTGCTTATACTGTGTTTTTCTACGGCAGGGTCCTATTTCTACTTGGGGAAAGATTGTATTTTTCACTAAGGCGTGGGCAGTAAACATGCTATTTGCACTGTCCCTCTGTTTTTGAAACTCCTCCCACTGAATTCAACTGTTGTCTCCTCTCCACTTGTGAATCTTCTAAGCAACAATCGAAGAAATTTTTCTTTCCCTTCAAACTGCTTTTGATAAATATGCAGATGCACGCTGCTCAGTCATTCTGTATTTCTATGTGTGATAACCTATGACTTCCAGCACTTGATAGTCAGCTTGCACACTGTAGCTCCTTTAAACAATAATTCACATTGGTAATTTGGACTTGCTTCTGATTCTGTTGATGACCCGTGCATAAACTATCGTGCAGAAGGCAACTGTGGCAATGACATGGAAATGTTAATGCTGGACATTGTAGGCAATGGAGGTATAGATCTATGCTCCACAGACATCTGTAAACAAAGCTAACATCTGACTGACTTAACAATGTGTAGCATCATTCAAGTGTTAATACCCACATAGCAATTTTATTGCTAGTATGAGGAATGTTTAATCTGGTGCATGGCTTTATTGGTAATGTTGCATATATATCAGTAGTAAAAGTATGTAGGTGTCATTGTAAATAATAGAACAGTATGACAAATGATAATGATGATATGATGATAGTAATGTAAACTGTCATCACAACACATTGTATATTGTTAATATAGTGGTTCTTTGGTCGTTTCAATTATAAGCTTGACTAAGTAAGAACTTGTTTTAGTGTTTTGCTGATCTGTGTATTTTGCACCTTTGTGAGTTGCAATCTCTCTCTCTCTCTCTCTCTCTCTCTCTCTCTCTCTCTCTCTCTCTCTCTCTCTCTCTCTCTCTTTCTATGTCTCTCACAAACCCATTGTGTTGTTGCCCCGATGGACCATCCAAATATCTATAAAGCTTTTACTGCCTTCAGCAGGCAGCAGAACTTGATATAGGATTGGTAAATTTGTAATTTAGCTGTGCACATTCCCGCAACACTGCTGCACTTCCCAGCAGGCAGTAAGACTTAACACCCCTAGTTCTCTGTGTACCTGTTATTCCAAAGTGTGCAATGAGACCAGAAGTCTTTAACTTTAAGTATGTATTAATGTAGAATTGACATGTTAAAAATCCACTTATTTCATTTTTTCCTTTATGAAATGCCTTGCCATAGATGGTGTGTTATTAGCATTGCACAGATTTATCTCGGGACTGCTGTTGCAGGTAAAACTAATGTAGTTAGCCGTATTTTCTGTTCATAAATAATGAATATTGATAAATAAGGTTTGGATGATTGGTCCAGTGTGAATCCGGGCCAAAATTGTGCTGGAGCTTACATTTTGCAAATGATAAAGGTAGTGAAAGAGACAGTAATGTGTGAACTACAGGTGCATTGGCTCCTTGTTACAGTGCAGAAGAGGCAGCCAAGAAGAAGGTCAAGGTACATCTGCTGCCTGCTCGCTTTGTATTTCATTAAAATCTCTCCCTGTATCAGTCCTGGTTACACTAACTGCTACATAGCTTCAAGGAGTAATGAAACAAGACAAAGAAATCTCTGCTATAGCCACTTCAACTAAGTTGGTGTCAATTTTCCATTTTTTTAAAAAAAGGAAAAAGAAAATCTAAAATGTAGTTTCACTTTTTCATCATGGGGTAGTTGATATAAACTGAAGGAAATAATGAATTTAAATGATTATACCATACTATTTCATGTAGAAATAATCAGCCTTAATAAATATCAGCTGGATGGAGAACCAATAAGTCTTAATATTTGTGTCTCCAATTGATGTACGTAAAAAATATGCTTATGTAATCAGTATTTCTGTTCCCCCTAAAGATATTGCTTGAGGGCAAAAAGCAAGTATCATGGTACAAGAGGCCTACACATGTTTATGCCCCGTTTGCACGTCCCAAGGGTCTGGTCATCTGTCACACACAATGTTGCCACTCATAAACTGTCATCACCCGCAGTTTTGTCCCATGAACAATTTTTTGGTGCGTTATTGACATGAAGTCATAGCAGCTGCTGAATATGCCTTGACCTGCTTCCTACGCCTATCTGAAGGACAGAAGCAGGAAAGAGGGAAAATCCGTCAACATATGGTAGAAAATCTGCAGCATGGATGTAGAGCTATTGAAGATGAACTGGGAGAATATAGTAACACAAGATTGCTTCTTTGAAGGATGGATCTCTGTTATATTAGTTGGGGAAATTGGAAAGCACTTGACAGATTCCCTTGATCTCCACTGACTTTCATCAAAGGTTCTGGTCTGCATAGGAAGATAGTGGGATTATTTCAGTGTTTGTAGGCCTTGGTGCTGAATTAGTTATAGCTTAAGAATAGCTAGTCTTCCATTTAAAATTACATTTGTTCAAGAAGACTGATGGGTATGGACTAATGCTGAGGCATAGATGGAGTCAGATCATTTGGTGACCTGAGATCGTATAACATTAAAGCAGGAATGGTGTGAGTCATTTGCACAAATCTCCACCTAGAGCCATGAAGCATGCTGTTCAATATAAAAACGCCACTCATACAAGTCAATAATTGGCATGCAGACATTGGCACTGATTGGTTAAAGATTCCATTTGCATCATAATCCTGAACTTCTGGCTGTAGTACAGTTCTTCAAGAAAACTTCCAGCATGAACTCAAATATCTACGTGCAGAAAATGTACGCAGGGGGGCAATCAAGGGCTTTGTTCAGGCTGAATTTGTGCATCTCTCATTTTTATGCTAATCAGCCCATGGATTTCCGTATCAACTGTGATCATTGCTTTAGCTGTTAATTACTGGCACACTGCCAAGGTTTTCTTTTTCCTTTTAAATGAACAAACTCATAAAAAAATTGTGTCCACATATGACACTATAACAACATACAGATTATCAGAACAGTGTTTTTTTTTAATTGTTTAGGTAAATATCTTCTAAATCTTTAAAATCTATCGAAAACATATGCTTATTATATATAGGAACATTTATATGTGGCATTTTTCTTCTCTAAACACACTGATGTTAACAATATACCGGGTACCTATTGTTGTTGGTTGCTGTCAAAAATCTTAAGTATACTATTTTTTAAACGTGTTCATCTTGCATTGTTTCTGCTGAACTCTGAACTCTGAAATCTTTAGGAGAACCCATAGAGTAGAACCTGTACATGGTATTGAAATAAATGTACTCACACAAACCTAAGAGAATTCAATGCTCTAGAAAACTAGGCTGTTGTGTTTTTTCCTTATGTGAATGAATTGCAAGCATTTAAAAGGACTTTATTTAAGGTCAAAGAAATTGTTTCTGTTAAGTGATAATAAGTTGCAGGCGTCTGAATTCCACATTTTTCTGTATTAATCCAGACCAGTCTAAAGTAAAAACACGTAAATAGTCTTTACAACGTAATGCAAGTGAGATATTTAGCTGGAAAACAAATTTGTTCTCTTTGAACTTTTCACTTAAACATTTGGTGACAATATATTTCTGTTTTCTCAGATACAGTAATTAACAATAATTTAACTTCATTACAATATTAGCAAATGTAATCTGGTCACAATTACATGTCATGCCAAACACTTGCAGTGGTAATGTACTTACATTATTTTGTACATTACAAACATGTAATTTGTGGACAAGGCTGCTAAGCCAAAACCTAACACACCACAGAGTGGCAGTCATCTGATTCTAACTGCTATTGTAGTAGGCCTATGTATGCCAATACATTTAAGTGTGTCAGAGATACAGGAAGTTGCAATGTGTTTGTATTCACTTGGATACAATCTATATAATTAGGTTTTTTCTGCAAAAAATGTCTTCCCAGTCTTTACATCATCCCACACCAACTCCATAATGTTAACTTCCGGTCTCTGTGGGGGACAGAACATCTGCTGCAGGACTCTTTGCTCTCATGTTTAGGCTCTTTGTCTTGTTGCACAACTGTTTAGCATACTCTATGGTGAGGCTAATAGTGGATAAGAATTTGCTCAAATCTTTAAAAAAAGTAATGCTATCTCTTTATCACCCTCTCTCAGTCCAGACGTGCCCATGCAACAGTTCAGCAGGTTTCAGAATATAGCTGGTTATACCGTGGGCAGTCAAACCTATTTCAATCACAGTTTGTGGGTGGAACCAAAGTCAAAGAGAGGGCTTGCACATTGAATCAGCAGGTCGGCCTGCGAGACCAGCCTGACAGTGACTAACAGCTCTGACACCTCCACAGTCTGATGTGTGTTTCTGTACCTATCAACACAATGCGTGCTGATTCACAGATCCGCTCCCATCTGATCCGCTCAGACCCGATAAACACACACTGGCTGTTGCGAGGGACATGGACGACTCATGCCACCTAATTAACGGTAGTTAGAAATGTCAAGCAACAGTGCTGGTGTCAGCACTTACTCACAGTCAGTGTGACTTCACTGATCTCAGTGAGGAGGCAGAGGGAAAAAACAACAACTTGCATACAAGTTTTACAATTAAAGGCTGATCTCTGTCCCTGTTATATATTTATATGTTGCCTGAACAGCTTATTATTGTTATTCTTGTTTGTTTTATATTTTCTGCCTGAGGCCATATTTAACATCCTGAGGCTATGAGTCTATGAGTCAGTCCTTTTTTGTGGTCTAACAGGAATCCACAAAGTATAAGTTAATAATTAATTAATGGAATAAATAAATAATTAGGAATTAAACCTCCTAAATTCAGAGACTAGATATATAGTGGGGCCAGAGAACAACGACCTGCTCACACCTAATTAGCTGCTGCTGCTGGAGCTGCTTTATTGCTGCATGTTTTATTAAAATACACAGATGTTAAAACTTTAAAGTTGTGTGCACTCTCTGCAGCTTTGTCCGCTGGTCTCAGATAGACTGGCTATGTACGCTGCTTTACAGAATCCAAATCATCAAATCTTGTCAATTAGTACTTCAGACTGGTGTCAGAAAAACAATGACTGACTGCACTAATGGGAACATAACAGAATATGCACCTGCTACTTGAATATACTGTACATGCGTATGTGACGTAACAGTTCCTTAGCTTGTTTTTATTACAATGGCCCCACAGTTTGCGGCCATCAAGCTATATCCAGCAGGAGGCAAGTTTGTAGTCGACCTGCTCAGCACATGACACCAGATGATTACAGTTATCAGTTAGCCGAGGGAACATAGTGAAGCATCTAGCAATTAACATTCCTGGTTCTTGGGAGATGGTGGAGACCAAAAACAGAGTACAAAAGGGAGTAAAAATGTTATTACGTTCTTCGTAAGGCTTGTTAATTGTCACAAAGCACTGTGTGCGAATTATTATAGTATATTCTAATCGCGAGAACGAAAGCAAAGGGGGCAATGAAAGGTTCAAGTGGGTTAGTAAAGCCTGTCATCCAATTTCCTTTCACTGTATGGTCGAAACCGTCTTTGCGTGCACCTGCTTCTAGCCTGACGTCTGCCCAGCTCGGCTTTTTCTGTATCACACCATGGTGACAAGGAAAGAAAAGCAGTCAGCTTCGATCTGTAAATACGATGCACCATTCTGTTCGGCAAACCCTCCTTTGAGAAACAGTACCAGACCATCATGACTAAAGCCATCCGTCACCTCAACAGCTTCTTCCCAGGAGATGTCCCCACACCTAAACACCTCGGCGAAAATTTACTGCGAACCTTCCACAACCCTCACTCTTTCTTCAGTGTCTGTGGAGGTGTCGTTAAAGACACGTTTTTTTTTAATCGTGTTGTTGCTGCAAAAGCATTTGTATGGTAAACAAACTATTTTCTACACTGTCATACTTTTACCCATTCACACAGACAAACAGAGAGAGAGAGGGGCAGAGAGAGAGAGAGAGACAGAGAGAGAGAGTTTAGGGTTACATACCCTGCCCGAGAACACTTAAATTAGTAGAAAATGCATCTCCTCCTGAAGAGGTCCCTTATAGCCACGAGTATATGAACATGCCACGGCTTTGCTTTGCTCTTAAAGCCCTTCTTCTTCTCCCTCTGCCGCACACACATTCACAAACCCTGTCGGGGTTATGATTGGGCGATATAGCATTAGATGTCAACTGTCAAACATTGAAATGAAAGTACTTTGTATTATATCTGTTTAGAAACCAACATAACTTGTTTGCTATAGGCTTGGATGCAACACTTGATGAGTCCATCTGTAGTCCAATAACACATACTTTAATAAATCTTAGACATGAGTCACTACAGTGTGCTGTGCAGGAATAAAATGACTGACACACATGAATCTCGCAAAGTAAAATTGGCTTGATACTTATTCCTGAAACTGCTTATTACTAAACTTACTTATGCCCTTTGCAGTATGTTCCATTACTTTCCTTTGTAGAGTGTTCCAGAGGTAGTGTATATAATATTATTTGTCCTAGATGTCTTGGTGCGTGATTTGTATCTGTAAAAGCAATGTATCAAATCCTTCTGAGACTTGAAGGAGGAGAATTTCTATATTTAATCTTATATAAATAAAATCTTTACTTTTATTTAAGAATCTGCAGCATGTTGATGTTGATGTTGATGTTGATGGTGATGGTGATGGTGATCTTGTTGTTGTTATTGATGTTGTTGTTGTAGTAACAATAGTAAGCAGCAGTAGTAGAAGTAGTATCAGAATCAGAATACGAGGTATTATATTAATCCCCGGGGGGACATTCAAAAAGTTACGCAGCTCCCGAGTCATAGAATTTTTAGCACGTAAAGATGCACGCATGTAAAGATGCATGCAAGTAAGCATGCAAAAAATAAAGAATAAACAAAATCTGAAACAAAATCTGTAGCGATAAAATAATATGAAAATAGGAGTTGTAATTATTTACATATGCGTAGGCAGTTGAGGTATACACAGTATACATAATGCATGGGATTACAGGTTGTTGTTATAAAGTTTAACAGCTGTCGGCAGGAGTGATTGGCTGTGTCGCTCTGCTGTACACCGTGGATGTAAGAGTCTGTCAGTAAAAGTAATTACTCCTTAACTAGGACTTGTCCAGCCTGTGTCTCAGCTCTACCTTAGTCTTAGATTAGCCAGCCTTACATTTAACTCTGTGAACCATATGTGCCCCGTGAGATCTAACTTTAGCAAACATTTGTTCACTTCATCACCTAATTAGTCCAGTGTGTTTACTGAAACGATCAGAAGCTTTACACATGCTGCCCGAGCTAAACACAGTGGTCCAGTGCACAATGCCCAGATCTACAACATCAGCTTATTTGAGGTAAACCTGCCGGCTGGCAGCAAAATTCTCTCTCATTTATCACAGTGTTTGCTAAGTAGTTGGCAGGTTGGGGAGTTGCTCAGCTGAGGAGTCAACACATCCAGGACTCCATTAGAGTTTACTATGACTCTGAGGTATCTGCCAACAAAACATCAGCCCCAGTGTCAGGATCAAGATACCGATGCGTTCGGTAATAGTAGACAGTGAGAAACAGTGGCCCTGCATTATGTGGCACAGCTGGTAAACACACAAGTCAGACATAAAAAAAAAAACAGGCAATGCTGAATGATGGATTTTAGTATTTTCCTCGTTTTTTATTAAGATGCTAATTTCTTGAATCTGTTTTATAAATCAGTCATAGTGGAACTGGGCAAGTGTGCATGACGAATGATGAACATATAAACACTCAGCTGTTTGGACATTGATACTTGTGCCCACTGCAACACTTTGACAGACATGCTGGAAGACGAACTGCAAAAACAGCGCACAACAAGAGGCTCAAATGTTTGAAGCTTTCACACAACACCAGACTGACACACTGTTATTGTTTTGTTGTGCCTGTAATTCATCACAAGATCCTGTATATAAGTGTATATAAGTATAGAACCCTTTGGGTTACAATGATAAACTGCTTCCTTCAGGAAAGGTGTTTGAGGTCAGATGACAGTGATGATGATGATCATCAACCAGGTCCATTGTTATTGGAAAGCATGGATTCTTCTTGTCACCTCAGTTTCTTGACAATCACCATGATTCTGTTCAGCAGTGACATGTAACAGCTACAGAACCTATGGGCTCCTTTCATTCTGACATAAGAGGCTTACAGCCATAAGAGAAGACTCTCCAGGTCATAGTCCACTGTTTAGTTTCATTTTATCACAGAGAAAATAATTACTGCCATGAGAGGTTTGAGTTGCCTCATGGGCTGCACATGGCCCTGAGGCCTCACCCCTGCTATAAACCATCATCACTGCTACATCTCCATCAACCTTCATCGACAAACAGAGTTTGACTGTCCCAGAAACATAAACGAGTTGGTTTCTTCCCTCAATGGTAATTAATTTCCTAATGTCCCTATAGAAGTAAATAATCCAAAATACTACATGACAAATGAAACTTAGGCTCAGGAGTGTGACGTTTACATTCAGACATTGCACAAAGCGAACTTGGATTTGAGGAGACCGAGGGTCAACGCACGAGGTGTGTTCCTGTCAAGAGGTGCACTGACGGAGAGGCAGTGGCACTCAGCAGAATATCTGAAAGGTGGTTATTATTTAAAAGCACTTTTCAAGAGACTTCGTTTTCCACCATAACCATCGACTGCTCTTGTTTTGGTTGCTCTAAATAAAGAAATGTTCATTACCTTCCCTCAGAAATCCACTGGGATGTATTGATGGAAACTCTGTTGTTCTGTCAGGGGAGCAATGCTGTCTCCTCACTGGGCATAAATACCGTATTGATTTGCCATTCTACACAGCTTTCATTGTCATTTTTTTTATAACCCACTCACCATGAAGAATTAGTGGACAGTAATCACTCTGAATCCTGCAGGCAGGAGTGTCCACATTAGAGATGGGCCTGTAAGGATCCCATAAATCATACTCACACACTTGATCCACCTGTCACCATGAAGGATTCAGCAAGCAGAGCATGGAAATACTGCCTTTGTTATTCATTGCTCTACAAACACACCATATTCCCTTTGGTGTGCACTGCACCCTTTTGTTTTTAAGACAGGTCTGAGAACTAGAATGCACATTTTCCTCCCATAAAGCTGGACAGGGTTATTACAAACCGTGATACAGACATTTAAACTAAAAATACAAGCAATAAAATATAATAGAGTGACAGTATTTACACTTGTGTATATGCCCATCATGCTGATGGGCATATATACATGTATATTACCCATCACATCCCACCCGTAATGTGAACATGTAACAAATGTGAACATGTAACATTAAAAACAGTAATTAATTGCCTCTAAAAGATGAAAAAAATGCCCAGAATTATTCTTTTAGCGATCTGATGTTATCTGGTCTTGATATATAAAACACTTGTTAAAACAGGTTAAGACAATGCAGACACTCTTTAGTGGAATTTGTGGTTGTTTCTAAAAACATCAGTCATCAAGCCAGTCAATCACTAACTGTTTTCTAACCTGACACAGTGAAGCTTCAGGTGCAGACCTGGTTTAGTGTGTGGGTTTTGTGTATTTGTGTACTTCCAGAACTTAACTTTCTCCCTCTGCAGATTTGTAGCTCTATAAAAGAGTCACAGTATATTCTCCTTTGTCGCTCATAATTACTACAGCTGCTGGACAGCTTGATCACTTCAAGGTAAACATAGCTTGTTTTTTGGGAAGCTGAGGAAACTGGAAGCCATGTTTCTTCTTGGGAGAATAGTTTCATTTTTATTATTTTTGCCTTGATGAAGACTTTGATGGGTCAAAGCAGGTCTGTGTTTAAACCCTTAGTATGTGTGACTAAATGGAGTGCATGTTCTCTTCCATAGAGCATGAAGGATTCTTTTCAGGAATCAGTATTTTCAACCCAGGAGCACGTCACAGTTCATCTTGTTGGCACAGTGCATGTGGAACTGATTGCGAGCTTGTTTTTCTCTGCCTTTCCTAATAGAAACTGCACCATAATCCTCCTCCGTTCTGTCTTTTTCCAGATGTCCGTGTTTGTTTCAGTTTTGACACTGGGTGATTTCATCTGATGTGAAAATTCAATCCTGTGTAAATGAGGACGAAAAGAAATGACCAAAACAAGTTGAAGAATTATGCATATGAGTTGCCCAGTGGCTGATTTAAAATGATGTCTCCACAGTTCCAGTTTTCAGTCTTCAGTTTCAGTGAAGACTGACTTCATTTGCATTAATTACATTGAATAAAGACATGTTACTATTAATAACTATTATGATCAATTATTGTTGTTGAATTTTTATGCAAACAGTATCTTTTAAATGACTGGAAATCTCTTTACTTTTACATCATTTCTAAAGTGTACTCTCGGAATGGCTAAAAGGATGTTTCCATGTTGTTCCACTCTCAGACTGCAACCTCAAACTCCCAAAGCTACTCCTCCTCCTTTCATCCTTCCCCACCTCATTTTCCCTGTTGCACAGACAGTAATTTCATGTCGTCATGTTAGCTGCTGTCCTGCTCAGGCAGAAGATGAGAGATGCTGCCTGAAAACATCCCTTGGTGCAAGATGCACAGGAATATCCTCTCTCTGGAATTCTGATGTGCCAGTTTCCACAAATTGTGTGCTTCTAGCTTGTTTATGAGGTGAACCAAATATTGAGTTAATCGGAACTTCCAGCTTCCAGTTCAACTGTGAAGATCCGTGTGTTGTCGGTAGAGTAGTGGTGCATTTGAAATAAAGCAAATGTATTGCATGTTTACCTGTTTGGCCTGATTTAGACAGAAAGGCGAAACTGTCAATTAGGTGTTGAAATGGAGTCACTGGGAAAGAATCCGGAGGGAATTGTTGAAAAGCTGCTGGAGACTGTTTGTTGTCATTCCAGCGAGTGTGTCCGTGTGAGTGAGTGTGCAGAGCTTATTGTTCTCCAATCTTCTATCTCTACATGCCAACACACCAGATGTATACAAAATGTGTATATGCACAAACTGATGCCTGATCTCTTGGTATTCATGAAAACATAAATGTGTTGTGTTAAAGTTTTCATTTTACACACTCTTCACCCAGTTTACCAAACTCCAGGCATGGGTGACATAATCAGGTCGACATGAGAATGAGATTAGAGACATAGTCTAAAAAATACAAAATTATTTCATTAACTGCGTGATTTTTTTTAACCTATATATATGTATGTATGTTAATTTTGTTTAAAAATATTTTATGAAATTTAGACGTTTGAGAGATATTCTCCAGTGGCCTAATGGATGAGGCACTGGCCTCCTAACCCCCCATCTGGGGTGTGGTTGTTTTTGAGAGTTGTTGTGTGCTGTTAAATCCTGATCTCTTCACCTAGCTGTTTTTGATAATAATAATTCATAATTATTATTTTATTTGTCACATGAAGTTTTGTATACAATGTTGGCACATCCAGTTTGCAGTTTGTCACAGAACTAAATAGACTGATGCTTTGTCTGTACAAGTCTGTACAAATATCTATACAGCCCAGCCCTCAAAGCAAATCATGACACTGCTCGAATTGTTTTCTTTTTTGAACATGATCATACATGGGATTGTGTTCATCTGTAAAACATTTGTAAAAGCAATCAAAGAAGAATCTCATATTGCACATCTGTGTATGATGCAGGCCCCATTTACAAGTCCATTACCAGCATCCAAATTATGTTTCACAGCTCTCTTAGGGAGTTCAGAAATCGTAGGAATGTTTTTTCACAAGTGTGTTTACATCAAGATAATTATTTCTAAAATATGTAAATAACGGTATAATCCAAAGTTAATGTCTTTCATCCATCTCTCTGTACGCGGTTGCGCATTAACAACAGTTTTACTTTGAAACCATTTGGCTCAGTGAGATGTGCCAAAAATACCTCACAATATTGGCAAATCCTAAATGTTGACATCTGGGGCCACTAACTCTCTACATCAGTCTGTTTCACAAATAAACAAATGTAGTCCACTTAAAAATAAACGCATTTTGCAACAGAAACAGTGGGTGTCAAAGGATCTATCGAATCTACTTAGTTAACTCAGAGGAAACATGTTGGAATTTAATATCATCATGCAGAGAACACCTCTTCTGGTTTCAATGAGTCACTGTAATCAATTTAAGAATGGACGCTGTCCAAATGCAAAACAGAATTATGCTAATGACACCGGTATCTCTTTTATTCTCATACTTACACATTCCTCTGCAACTCCTGCAGGTAATAAACATTTTTCATCGTCTGCGGGAGATGGTGAATGTTATCTCATAATCATTGCCAACGACTGTCATTAGTTTTATTTTAAGAAGCGGGAGCTGTAGCATTGGTATTATTATCCGATTTTTCAGCTTTTGGTCGTTTCTATGGTAATGCTATACTCATCATATTGATTGATGAAACCAGGTAGAATGGCAGCGTCCTGATATGATGCACGGTTGTACCTGTAGTAAGCACTCAGATGAGATTCCCCCCAAAAACAACAGTATTTATCAGTGACTGAATGCATATGTATATGCCCAAAACAACGATCTTTAGTTAGGAATTATGAACTTCGCCAAAAAAAAAAAAAAGAATTAATAACTTACTCACTGCACAGCAGCTTAGCCAAAACTATTTTCTTCTACCCTCATAGAAGATCCAGGGTGTTATTTGTTGGCCTGTCTGTCCCTACTTGATTAGCAGACTTAACACTGCCTCCTCATCAAACACAGTAAAAACTGCTTACCCTGGCTCAGAGAAACTTGTACAGATATAAAATCCTCCTAAACGAGGCCAGATTGGGTTGTTGCCTGAGGGGAACTTAGTAAAGCCAAAGCGATTGCTGTGGTGCTGATCACAAAACACTTGACGTGCAGTTCTGCAGATTTGCCACAAACAGCGCTTTTTAATTTGATTTGGAGAACTTTATGTCATCAGACAGGCTGTAAACAAGGCAGATATTTAGCTTGAGTACCTGAACCTCTCTCTGCACAGCAGTTACAGCTAAAAGTGCACTAGAAATGTCAGTAAAGTTTGTCCTCAATTTTCTCTCCCAAATAGTTTGTCTCAGCAGGGATTTGTTTTAAACCTGTCTGATCATCTGGCTGATTGGCTGTTTTGCTCATGTCTGACTTCTGTTTATCAGTGACACCGCTCACCACATTCCCAGATCAAAAGTCTTATTGTCCCCAAACAGTGTGATCCAGGAATCTTCTTGGTCATTTGTACACCACTGTTGATAGGAGACTTAACCACAACACGGTCATAGACAGACACACTGATTTGTCAGCAGTATTAAATAACTCAAAGGATCCAAGGCTCAACCTCTACCTGAATGTGCTTTCTTCCAACATATGTGCCATGGCCATTTTAATTCACAAAAACGGGCCCTAAGTCTTTTTTAGGTGACATGCACTTAACATACAAATGGATCCAGACAGTGGCATTTGGTAAAATTGCTGAAATACAGTGAATCCCATGTGGGCAGTATGCAACAGCTGAGCATGCTGGGAAACTTCTTAATGTATGCAAGATGCATGGGCTGGGTGGAAGCTGCTAGATCAACAACACTTTTACAGAAGAGTCTACACCGTGCAGCACCGCACAAGCCAGCGTTAGTATGATTTGGGATGGATGTGAACAAAAGGAATGTGCAGTGGCACTGCTATTGAAGGCCCTTTTTATTGAATCCAATACAAAACGGTATCAAAGCACACCATCTAATATATTTGGACATTGCCTCAGCTCCTGCTGTATTATCCCTGCGTTGTGGTGCAGGGAGCCTTTTCCTTTTGTCTGCGTCCCTCCACTTGAGGGAAAGTCCTGGGTTTAAGTCTGCCCTTCAGCTCACAGCTGCGATCATGGAGTGTTAGAAATGCGTGAGTTACACGTGCATACTTTGAAATAGCAACGGGCGAGATCAGGAAAAGCTTTGCATAACATTCCTGTCACCGGTGTAAGTAAAGGTCAGATTCACTCCAGTGTGCACAGGTCGCAACAACGTGAGCCATTTTACAATTTAAAACTGCAATAAAAGACACGATGGGATGTATCTGTGTCAGCACCAGCACTGCATGCTCTTTCACATTCATAAGCTTTAGCAAGAGAAAAATGCTAATTTATTTGTTTGTGGCGTGTGGATCAGGCTCTGACAGCGAGGGGCAGAGAGGATCTGAAATCAGCAGCTCAGTGCTGCTTGCAGGCTTCAGGTTTGCTGGCGTATCCCCACTGACAAGAAAAATAAGAATTTGTACAAGATAAGTCATAAGCCATGGTTCTCAAATAATTAGAAGCATTGCTTTTTACATTGCCTTTGAGTCTTATAGCTCTAAGTGCAGCAGACAGCGAGCGTCCTGTGCATATCTGTGGCTTCATAGGTTCACAGTAATGGCCTATACAGCTGATTCTACAATACAGTGGTCTTTGCTTGCTTTTGTGCACAGAGAGTCTGAATGATTCATATACGTGGGTAGATCTGAACACTTCCCCGATCTGCCCTGTGTTTACAAAACCCATGATTTAGCACATACAGTGCTGCAGCTAATTTATAATCTGCCAGGGTCATTGGTTATTTAAGCACAGCTACCCACACTAGACTAGGCACTTTGCTCAGTGGTGGCTTGATTAACCTCTCTTGCTGAGAGAGGAAGTAGAATGGGATTCTGCCTGGGTTATGGGGTTAACCCAACACGGCTTGTCCCTCTGCTACAGTATCTAAAAGGGTCAGAGGTCAAAACCTCCCACTCGGCGCCCAAGTCGTACTTCAAAACTGCAGCAGGAGCCTCACCAAAATACACACGTTGGCACTAAATCTGCAAAGAGAACTAATGCACAGGCTAATTTAAATATTAACCCTGGCTGTGCTGCAGCTCCTCCTGAGCAGGCCACCAAAGACCAAGAAGAAACGAAAAGAAAAAAAGAAGTCACTTTGAGTAAAGATAGGTAAAATACTTGCTGTGCTGTCGCTCAGCACAATGATCTGAGTGGAGCGACACCGAAAGGAGTGTTGGTGCTCTTAGGTTGCCTCATTACAACTTTCAAGATAATGAATGTCATCGCTTGTTGTGTAGCAAATAGAGCATGTCGTGTGTGTAAAGAGGAGTTCAATTAACTTGAGAAACAAATGAAGGTCTTTCACCTAATGCCCTTTACAAATAGCTTAAGACTGCACCTGAAGAGCGGATCAAATTGAAAACACCTGGCGTCACTCTTAACGCACTTAACCGTGACTTCACCAGCAAAGGCTGGGTCGTACAGTTTCAAAAGAAAATCAAAAAATCAAATAAAACAAAGAAATAAAACATATCCCTGCACTCAGTGCGAGTCATATTTAACCTTGAACCCATACCAATAGTATGTAATGGAATAAAATGTTATATTTGAACAAACAACATTTGCCTTTTATCGTCAAACCATCAACGTGCTCTGTCATCTGTGGTCACATTTTTGCAAGTAAGTCCACATTAGCAATACTGCAACACAGTCCTACACATATGTACTGTATAGTGTAACTATCCAGCTCAGACTGATTTAAATGCTCAGCATTAGATCCTTGACTTGGTAATTAACTGGCACAGCGATTATTTGAATACAACTATAGAGATCACAGGAGAAATATTGTTTAGCACACGTACTACCTGAATCCATGATGCAATTTGGAAATGTTAGCCATTATTACGTCCCTAAATGATACGGTTTAAGCTCCTTAGCGGAGCATTAGCTCTCATTGCATGTGAATTATTTCCATTGGGGCAGGCTCGAGTATCAAGGTGAGAGTGATGTTAATTGCAAGTGATTGCATTCATCAGGAGTAGCTTTTTGATTTGCATTACCATTTCACAGCATAATTCACAGATAATTGCTCTGTTGTTTTTAGATTTTTTTTTTCACTCTGTCAAGAAACAACACTTTATTAACTGTCACAGTTTTTAATTTGTTGTGATCATACAGCATTGTGAGTCATAGAAAAGGAATTGGCCAAGTGAAAGGACTTATACTTCTTCACTATTTAATAGCGATCACTCCAGTTACTGCCCATTAAAGTGAGGAGACTGAAAAACACTCCTCTCAAACCTGAAATACCTCTGTGTCACATTTGGGGGGGGGAAGAGAGTCGGAACAGGAGGCTGATCTGGAAGACGCTCTCCCTTTGCATCACTGTCGAGGTGGAAATGTTCAGTGGCCTCTCTGTTTTTTATTCGATAGTAATTAACTGGGAGAGAAAACAAAGAAAGGCGAGGGAGGAGACGAAAAGCAAACCCTGGAATTATTTTCGCAGTGCTGAGAGCAAATATAGCAGAACAGCCACATGCGGCATGACTTGCTCGGTTTAATCAGCTGAAAAGCGCAATCCGTTTGCGTCTCGCTGTTACAGAGGGAGGAGCAGTCTTCCATTTGCAGGCTCTTTAAACATCTGCCAGGAGCCACATGAGGAGTCTATATTGTCTCGGCTCAGTGTATATCCACCACATTCTCTGACTATTTCCTTCCCCCACTGCTATCTATTTCTTTTTCTCTCTATCTATCTCTGCTTATTGTATCTCCCACTCAGCGTCACCCCCCCAGCCCACCCCTGTCTCCAGCCCAGCTCCCCCATCACCACCTTCTCTCTCTCCATCCATCTCCATCTCAGGACCCACACTCGTTCCTCTTCCATCAGATTAGCTTCAGCCGGGTCGTCTGCCTCCCGTCTAATTGCCCAGCGGTGGCTGATTGGCGTGCGAATTGAAGCAGCGTCAGAGCTGCCTAAATATTAATTGTGTGGGAGATGTGGGGGATGTAGGTGTCTCTGCATCACATGTTCGCTTTCATTACACAGGATCATTCCAGGANNNACCCCCCCCCCCCCCCCCCCCCCCCCCCCCCCCCCCCCCCCCCCCCCCTCAGCATCCCCCCCCCCCCAGCCCACCCCTGTCTCCAGCCCAGCTCCCCCATCACCCCCTTCTCTCTCTCCATCCATCTCCATCTCAGAACCCACACTCGTTCCTCTTCCATCAGATTAGCTTCAGCCGGGTCGTCTGCCTCCCGTCTAATTGCCCAGCGGTGGCTGATTGGCGTGCGAATTGAAGCAGCGTCAGAGCTGCCTAAATATTAATTGTGTGGGAGATGTGGGGGATGTAGGTGTCTCTGCATCACATGTTCGCTTTCATTACACAGGATCATTCCAGGACCCCCCTCCCCTCCTCCTCCCCAGCCCCCCTCGTTTTCTCTCTGTTCCTCAGGCAGATGAGGAAATATCAGCCTTATCCTGTGCTGTGATGTCAGAAGCACACACACGCGCGCTGTCTCCATTTGAAAGGAGCAGTTTTGGGTGTCACTCTCACATGCATTTACCCACTGCCATAAATGTCAGCACCAGCAAAGATAAGTGGAGCGCTGTAAAACGTACACGACGTTCAAAGCAGAGGTAGCATCCATTCCCATATCATCTGTCAGCATTAGTTACATCAGCTGAATTCAGATAAATTATCTCCTCCTCCTCTTTCTCCTCGGATAAAGTCTGCAGCGGGCCGGCTGAGTGCTTGATGGACTGCTATTGGTGCATGATGCGAATACCCTGAGCAACTATTTCAGTGGCAATATATTGTAAACAAATAGCCAAGATGGAGCGATTCTTATGAAGTCTTAATCTAGCCTTACACGTCTCAGATAGCTCAGCGCACAGGGAGGCTGTGGCAGGATGTCAGCTGCAGGTCAGCAGAGATTTTGCTTGCGGGAGCAATCTGGCTACCAAAACAGCTTATTGCTCATGTACTGTATACACATACACACACACACACACACAAAATAGACTTTGACACCACAACACTGTAGCTGCTGCCTTGGTACCCAGTATAGAAAAGAGCTTGTGTTATTGTCTGTGTTTGTACAAATATACACAGGGGGGATGTTACTGGGTTTTTTTTTTTTTTGGTTTGGTTTGGTTTGTTTTTTTTATGCAGGGGGGGATGTTTCCTGTTCTGCAGTAAGTCAACTTGGTGTTTTGTTTATTGCTCTCTCCTCTATCTCTGCACTTCCTAACAATGGCTGCTTTAATTTTAGCATCTTTGCAAATGAATTCAAATGCAGGCCGCCAGCAGTCAGCAGATGCATGTTTGTGTTTGTGCACCAGACAGTGTGCTGTGAGAAAATGACCGGTCTCAAGGTGCGGCTATCTCTTTCAAAGTCAGAGGTGACTGTTTGGCTCGGGAGTCAGCAAGCCTCTAAATGCCAAGCTGAGCGAGGCAGAGATGACAGTCAGGGAGCTAATCCTCTGAAATAATTTTTGTTGGCAGTCTCTGAACTCCCATATTATCTTCCACTGCATATGGCTGATGATTTACAGAGCCGCAGCCCACTTCTGACAGGTGAATACAAGCCTGAACCTGCTTTCATAATAGGCAAATGCCATGGCTCCATGTTTTGGCCTCCACTTTGAATGTCTTATATACAGAGGGTGCCGGGGACCTTTATTTTGAAATAAGGGAGACAAAAGGAGTCAATG
Source organism: Trinectes maculatus (assembly GCA_016785345.1). Lineage (NCBI taxonomy): Eukaryota > Metazoa > Chordata > Actinopteri > Pleuronectiformes > Achiridae > Trinectes > Trinectes maculatus. The sequence continues at coordinate 184,897 of JAFBJQ010000295.1, forward strand.
CCACAGAAGTAAAATATGCTTGCACTGCATGATTCCATGATCACCTCACATCTTCATTTAATGTGTCCCCCTCAAACACTGTTTATTCAGTATTATTGTTGCAAATAATAATGGCAGGTTCCTTGAACTTGTTAATGGCAGAATAATGTTATATATTATTATTACGATATTATTTTGTTTTTCAGCTGAGTGTCTCTTCGAGCCAGGCTCGATGGAGAGATTTTCATTAAAAGCACCCAGGTCAGCTGAGCTGCTCTTAGCACAACACAGTCATGACACGCTGTCTGGAAAGTGACACATGGTGTTAACTACATGGCATGTTTATTTAAAAGGCAATTCAATGTTATGTGGAATGTGACTATGTACAAGTTCAGTATTTCAGTATAAACTGAAAGTATTAATGTGTTGGGCTGGGTAGGTCAAAGTATCCTTTGGTCATTCAAGATGCCTTTTCGAAATAAAATATAAGCTTAAAATAAGGCCATAAAATAATATGACCATGATACAACCCAAAACCTATATTGAGAAACAGAACATGAGTGGTTTTAAATTTGAAATTAAAAATCTTTTTTTTTTCATCTACTTCTCATTTGTCCTAAAGGCACACATATTCAACTAGACCCTCCATGGCAAATCTTTAGCTCCACATAATTATTATCAAAGATGCAAATGAGTTTTGCTGTAGGCTGTTATTCTTTGTTGTGATCTACTGATCATTTGGCCTCTTTAGTACTGTCGGTAAAAAAACAATGGCACACTGACCTATTGTCACCTTTTAGGCTAATATGTCCACCTATTAGCAAACATTTAACAATATTTCCGTTGGTTTGTACAGTGTTTGATAAACCCACATTTACTGCCCTGTTATCTCTCCCTGTTTGTGATCCCCATCTTCATTGTAAATTCATGCTGGGCACTTAAATGATGACACCAGCATTTGGTTCTGTTTGTTAGTTGGGTGTTTGGACTGGCTTGCTCATATTCAGAGTGATTCATGTTTTCCTGTGTTGAATCACCTGACCACTGTGACAAGTTCACTTGTGCCTGATTCATAAATTCATTGTGAAACGTAACATTAGAGTTACTTGAGCCCAGGCTTTAAACCGCCATTTACGACTCTTCACACTGTACATCTGCCACACTCCACTTACAGTAGTCAGGTCTCTGACTGAGGTCAGAACGAGACAACATCACTTTCTGTGCATGCTATATTTTCTAAGGTACATACATTTATTCTCTTTTATTATCACTGATGACTGCGTGGCAGTAAAAACCCTGCACTATACACCAGGAGCCCTGATTCTCATAACCAGTCTGTCTGTACATGTAAGCCAGGTACAGCTTGGAAACAGCTTGGAAAATGTCTCCTTTTGTGTATGTAATGTTTGATGAGAGTAGGCATCTTTCTGTTGTTGCAGCAGACACAAGCTCATAAAAAACTTGAGTTTGCAGACCTTTTAAAGCACCAGGCATCATGGGTTTTATGTATCAAGTAAAAGATCTTGTTGCCAGTCAGACGCCACCTCGCGCTGTCTGCTTGGCAGCTGCTGTTCTCTCCGTCTCCTCTGCCGTCTCCTCTGCTGTCTCCACTGCCGTCTCCTCTGCCATCTCCTCACCTCACCTAGGCTTGATGCTGAGTAGGCCGAGGTCCGTGTGAGGTCCCTAAAGTAACTTACAGGCAGTATCTCAGCATTATGGATAGAAACCAGCCTCCCACTTTGCCCACACGATTCCGATTTTAATCTTGTTTGGTTCTCTGTAACTTGCGCTGCTGCGCACGTGAAAAGTTACATAGGTTTTGTTTTTTTGGCAGAGGCACCTCCCACCACTGAGCTGAATTCTGAATCACTTGCTGATATCTGCAAACCACCACTGTACTTGTTGGTAAGTGTTAATGTTTCACTTCAGGTATGCTCAGTTTGTAAATGGTCTAATATCATACTACTTTTGTTTGGGTTTACAGTCGGTTTTGCAATAATGAATACTGTGGGTTTTTTTTTACACACATAATCTTTACATTAGGATTAAATGCCAACACGGAGCAATGAGAATCATATCAGCACAGTGGAACAGGAGGCTTTTGCACATTCTGCACACTTCATCAATTAATCCTGAAAAGTTCTGTCTTATTAATGTGCAAGCTCATCAATACTTTAAGCTAGAGGTAATGAAAACATGATGGCAACAGAAAGAATAAATGTATTAGCTTTTTATTTTTCTGAATCTTTTTTTCTTTCAGCTGCAAAAGTAATTAATTAGCTTCGTTTTAGTTTTAATTTATTTCCAATTCACTCAGAATCTCTCATGTTGTTGTCTGTTTGTGTGGTTTTCTGGTTTTACTCCTGAATACTTCGTCATTATTTGAAGTGGGATTCGTATCCCCTTTCAGTGCATCTCGAAAACACAAACAAAAGATGCTGCAGCCTTGAGTGGCTACAAAACTGTGATAAGCAGAACAATCTTTCCCTGAAGCAGTGCAGGCTGGGTACACTTACACATAGACACGCTGTGTGCACTGCGACAACTTACACCTATTGTAGGTAACATGAATAGTTTGTGTGGGTTCAATTTGAGGAAGGTTTAAATATGTTTTAATCTACATGCTCTTGCACACATACACAAACTCAGGCTTTTTCTTTATCTAGACTCCTGCAGGTTTCTTGCTGTGATATCTACCATTCCAAAAAAAAAAAAGCGGGGCGCATTTCAATGAATCCCCAGGAGTAGCTGATGTCTCATCAGTACTTCACGGACAAGGAGGGGAGCAGATATTGGGTGTACAGTAAATCGACAGCAAGCCCAGGGGGAGATGCTCAACCGTCTCCACTGATGCATTCGCCAACATCCAGACAAAAACAACTCCCAGTCCTCCAACCAAAGCATGCTATCCCCCTTCCAACACAACTATTTTTAGCCACTTTCCCCTCACAGTGCAGGCAAAATGCTAATCTCCAGCCTGCATCTCTTTGAAGTATAAGAGGATACTTGAGGTGGATTATTTATGGCCACATAGCTGTTCTCTTACATCCTGTTAAGACTGCCAAGAAGAGCCAAGTGTAACGTTAGAGAGCTGAGAAATAAATAAAAGTGTGTAGCAGTGGCGTGTCACCCTGCTGAACACATGACACTATATACTGAGGATAATAATCAGGCATGAGCACTTCTGAAAGCTGTGATGATGTTATTGCCACACGCCCCCCCCCCTCTCTCTCTCTCCTGATGACAGGAGAGGAGGAAAAACAAACGCGTGTCACACGCTTGGCCTTTGCTTGTGTGACGCAGCATTCGGCACCGCCGGCTGATATGGTAATGCATTGTGTGTTTATGCTCACATGCGTGTTTTTCAGTTCAAAGGGAGGAACAACAAATGCACAAGAGGAGCACAACATTTGGAAAATGGGTCACTGCTGCTAAATGTTGATAGTGCTACTTTGCCCCCCAGTGGCACACAGACTCAGTGCAGATGGGGAACGTCTCATTCCAACCTTCAGGCTGTTGACTTTCCTCTGCCGAGTAGCTGGGATATAGATACGCTGCATATATGCTCTATTGAAATACGTTTGTTTGGTATTCTAAAAGCGACTCCACAAAGTGCTGCAGATATCTTACACCTGTATTTGACTGTCTTGTAGATGGGATAGTAGACACCCCCCCCACCCCCCACCCCTCTCACATTTGGGATGTTTTTGCACTGGTGAGTCATTTTTCAAACTGCTGTGATGGATGACTCCTGTGTTACATTCACTTATTTCCTTCTCTCAGAAGCTGCTCTTAAATCTCCACTGTTTGTTTAATTCATCACTTATAGTCATATTGTATCCTCGCAGGTAAACCGGGCTTTGTGGAAAGCCAAAACAGAACAGGTTTCTTTTTGAATAAGTGATATGAATGGTTATTTACCTCGCAGAAATGGAATCTGGCTGGGATGCATGCTGTAAATGTAAATTGTGTCCCGCAGTGGAGAACTTGGCAAATTATCCACATGCTCTGCCCGAAATTCAACAGGCCTGTTCACTGACAATAGGAATTGATGAGTTACTTTCAGTGTGTAAATGAAGTGGCTTGAAATTTGCCTCGTCGGTGTGAAATCCTATTGGGGAAAAAAAAACCTACTTCCCCGTCTATCACATCCTTAGCTAATTACAGCCTGAAGCTGAAGCAGAAGAACCACATGCTGCAGGATCTGGATGTACACACATACTGGAGCCTGGTTTCAGATACACTTTATAAATCACAGTAGGGGGTTGGAACTATAATTCATATGAGCTACACTTTGTTTTTGTTTCTAATGTGATCTCATACTACCATCTATATTCCTGTGCCACTCTCCAAATAATGCCTTAATAATAGGGTGCATGAAAAGATGTGACCTTAGAGATCTGCAGAGAACTCCATTCGTTTGATGAATATGTGAATGCAGGAGTCGTGCGAGCATCTCGCTGCGCTGAAACACGCAGTAATGTATAATGGAAATTAGCTGCTGTGCTCATTGTTATGTTGTGACTTGGTGCTGGTATGAAAGCTCATCTGATTCTGCCTGAATCCCGTCCCCTATTGTACTGACTGTCACACTGATCGTCTCTGTGATCCCCACAGGCGACGGAGAAACGGAAGGAGACAGGTCTTGCAACCCAGGGCATGTCTCACACACGCACACACACACACACACACACTGTCTAATTACTTTCTCATTTGCACACACATCTGTGCAGACGCGCTCAGAAAATACACAAACATGTCAAAGCTGAGAGTCATCGTTGCCTCAGGGACTCACACAGCCAGGAGCTGCAACATTGTGCTTTACAGTGTTGTGGCAGTGACAGCTGTACTGTATGGCCAGGTGCACCGGGCCATGGATACCATGTGGGAATTTGGCCTCGACTTTGTTCATCCATACAGGACTCATGCACGCATACTATATGCATGGACATTCACATGGACAAGATAAAGTAATGGTCTGGCTCTGCTAACTCTAAGCCTATATACACTGTATATACTGTATATACTGTATACACTGTATATACTGTATACATGAATATACTGTACATGTATATACTGTGTGTGTGTGTATGTATATATATATATATATATATATATATATATATATATATATATATATATATATATATATATATATATATATATATATATATATATATATATATATATATATATATATATATATATATATATATATATATATATATATATATATATATATATATATATATATATATATATATATATATATATATATATATATATATATATATATATATATATATATATATATATATATATATATATATATATATATATATATATATATATATATATATATATATATATATATATATATATATATATATATATATATATATATATATATATATATTAATCACTAATATTAGTAGCTATGGGCACAAGTACTAGTGTTATTTGTCATAACATTCTGTCAAGTAGATTTACACTGTTTTTTTAAATGAGCCCAAAGTTGGTGAATTGTGATGAATTAATACAAAGTACAACTGTGAGTAAACACCAAAGTGAAGAGCATTAGATAAATTATATATCCAAAAAAGTAACCTGGCTGCCTTGTAGAGACTGAAGAAATATGATTACTGTTTTGTAAAGACAGCTTTTATTGCAATGTTTGCACCACTGAATCAATTTAAATTTGCTAGTTTTATCATTCTATGTTTTCTCAACAAGATGTTTTTTTGCAATTCATTTATCAATGCCTCCATTGTTATGGAAATGGTGAGGCTTCTGAAGAGAGATGAAGACCACAAGCAGAGAGACACGGAGCCAGGATGTCTTAGGTCTCAGGAGATGTGACAGTAGTATCAAGCAGGCTGCACCACGGCCAGTTCTCCCCTCTCTCATACAGGTTGGGATTATATTGGTTTCTGGACAATGCCCTACATAGATTAGATCCTACAAGGACACAAGGAGACAGTTATGGCGAGAGGCTGGAGACAGATATGCTAAAAGAGCAGAACGTGTTGACCGATCAGCAGAGGTGAGAGCTGACAGGTCCAACTAGTGGACATCATTTTCTCCCACATCCATAATGTCAAAATAAAATTCTGCTTGAGGAGTCAGATAATTGTTCAAGCAGCTGAGACATCTTATCTTGCCTAACTCAACACAGCAGCCAGGTTGCAAATTACTTTAAGCTGAACCAGACGCCTCATTTCAGATCTGATCACAATTTGGATAAAACAAGTATCTATCAGGGGACTGTAATTTTCAGCATGTTTGATGTCCGCGTGTGGCAAATAAGGATTATGATTAGGAAACTCGGTAGTCATCAGATATTTGAATATCATCTCTTATGCATCCATCCCCCTCAACTGTTATTTATAGCTACAGTATCACTGAACAGAATCGTGTGATCACATTCACCATATCAGTACGCTGATCAGCTGCCAGTGTGCTTCCTGTCCTGTTTTTACCGTATCCTCAAGACAGTTTCCAAATTTTCTCTACAAATTAAATCTGATAATTTGTACTTTTGCACCATGAATTGTCCATTTGTTTCTCTTTGATTAATGGGAATAGGTTGTTTTCCAGGCATAAGCATACCAGCCATCTACAACATCCTGCGCACCATTAGAGTTTGAGGGACAAGGTACAAAAGGAATAATTGCAATTGCTTGCCATTGTTAATTTGAGTAAAAGAGAAGAGCAAGTAGTTGCCCACTTTGTGCCATAAACGACTTGACAGCATATCACCATTACTTATTTATCCACATAAACACATTCAACATACAAACATTTAAAACAAATGATTCATTATATTTTATGTTTTTTTTTTTTCATATTTGTGACAAAGATATACTGTCTATGGAGTGGGACGCTTAACATTGGAGAAATCTACATCAGTGCTCTCTGGTGGACAAACAATGGAGTGAAGACACTAAGATAATATATGAATCATTTATCAGTGTAACAACTGGTTGAAGAACTTGCAACAACAGGTAAATTCCATTGCCACTACTAGGAAAATGCATGAAAGAAAAGAATATTATTTCTATGCACAAATGATAATATATATTTTTAACTGATAGTTGTTAAAAATATATATTCATGTCATTTTAGTAAAAACAATAATTGTAAAAAATGTTGTGACTGATGTTTTGACTATGAAACTATTAAAAAAAGCACACAATAGCCATAGGCTTTGTGTTAAGTGTGCCTGCATACAAAAGAATTAACCTAATTAACATGCAATCAATTTCAGTTCAGTTATTGGCTGATTGGCTATGTCTCTACATTTGCCAAGACAAGGCAAGCTATAGTAGTCTATAAGTGAGACGATACTGAAGGGTGTTAACAGCTCTGTCCTTCCAGCTTCTACTCTGCTTCTTTACCTGCTGTAGTCAGTCTTGGGAGACTTGAACGCAGCCCCATGTGTAATTTTCACAGACTGCCATGCATATAAAACGAAAGCATTTTCATTAAGTGATTTCCAATTGTTATCCTTATAATGGCTTTTGTTGCAGGCTTAATCCTGCATCTCAGTAAGGGTGGTTGCACCTATCTTAAGATGAATTATTTTCAAAGAATGAATCAGTCAATGCACATTTGCTCAGTCATGTAATTTGCATTTTCCCATTTAACAAACTGAACTAAGCTGTAAGCCTTTTATGTGCTCGCCTGTTTTTATGAGTATTACATCTAATTTGCACTGCATAAAAACAGCATTTACGGGCAGAGATAAATAGAAGAAAATATGCATATACAGTGTA
>JAFBJQ010000298.1:0-166868 GCA_016785345.1 Trinectes maculatus
GGTGGATGGTCCCAGATCTCGGATAGGCAGCGAGCACATACACCAAACTGCTTGTGAAAGTTTTGGGTCACGTCGGCAGTTTTGTTAACGAGTTGGGTCATGTTGCTGTGCAGCTACGTTCGTATATCAGTCAAGCTAGCTGCATTCTACTTCCTGTTTGACTCTTTGTATACACTCGGTGTACATTCATGATTTTACGCTTCACATTTTGTTTCCATACTGGGTTCACTGTCTGTTGTTATGTTTTACTGCTCTGACATATACTTACCACAAAGGATTCAACACACTGCAGTGTATTACATACAGTTTTCCATGTACTGTACGTGTAACTGATTGGACACGGCTAACTAGATTGCGCTCCTTAATATTCATCAGCCTTCTTCAGTGGCTTTAAATCCATGAGACATCGTCGGATCATCGGATTCCAACTCCTTGGGGCATGTTTGTGGGGTGAAGACATCTGATGGTGGACGTATTAGCTGTGTTGTATTGTGGTCATTATCAGGCAGGTGGTGGGGGTGGTGGGGGGGGTCACTCCTCAGGAGAGCTGTGGGAATACTGTCACGGAGTGAGTCCTGTCACTCTGGGCATCATACAAGTCACCAAACGGGCTTACCTCCTCATATCCGTGTTAAACACAACACAACAACACCTGGACTAAGTTTGTGTGTTTGTGTGTGTGTGTGTGTGTGTGTGTGTGCTCTGGCTGTGTAACTGGGCTGCAGAAGCTGTGGGGATAAAGTGAGGGATGAGTTAAGTGGAAGGAAAGCATCTCATGAATCCATTTTCCAGGGTTTGTGTATGGGCACAGACGTCTATGTGGATCCTCTTTGTGTGTGTGTGTGTGTGGGTGTGTGTGTGCGTGTGTGTGTATGTGTGTGTGTGTGTGTGTTTGGAGGGCTTGGAGCTGGCAGCGACACTGATGTGATCTGACATGGCTGAGGTTTGTAACGGGGCCTCTGTGGCTCCCAGTGCAGCGCACACCAGCAAGATGCAACACCCCACCCCCCCATCCTCCTCCATCTTTCTCTCCTCTCCTTCCTTTTGCAGCATCCCTCTCTCCAGCTCCGTCCTCTCTCTCTCTTTCTCTCTCTCTCACTGTTTATTCAGGCATTTTGCCTCACAACTGACTTGCGGGATCATTTCATGACTATTTATTTATCGGGTGTTTTCATCAGGTGATGCATCTGTGTGTTTTTCTTTTTCTTTTTTAAAAATTCTCCATCTTATTTCTCATCTACCACCGACTCTCTCCGCTTCGCCCCGCTGCAGCAATCAGCCGCTGTCAGCTGGTGCGACTGCTGTGCGGTGATGAGAAGGTGCAGGCCTGCTCTCCTTGGTATCATCAGGGTTCATCATCATGGATGTGATGACATGAAATGATGGTCTTTGTTTAAGTCATCCATATTTGTTTTTAAGACACATCAACAATCACAACAATACAACAGTCTTAGTTGCAAAATAGACTTCCTGCGACATCCTTCATTACAAGGTTAAGTCAATGCAATATAACGATTAATAATATATTACATAATATATGACTATATAACTTGTAGGATATGTACTTGCATGTTTTAGTTTTTTTTTTATTATTATTGTATTTTGCCGATTTGCTCTAAGTCAGTCCAACACCAACCACACATTCTTTACACGAGCAACAATTTCACTTGGATTGTAACTATCTGAAAAAAAATCAACCGTAAATTGAATTCTTTCACGATGAAAGCAGGAACCTTGAACTCTGTTTTAAACCATCTACCTTCTCTGAATGTTTGATATTAAAGAATATAAAGAATAGGCCTTGCCGCTCCGTGGCCGTCAGCGTAGGGTTGGGGTCTGTCACCTCAGACCTGTTCAATCTCCTGCCCGTCGTTGTCATCACAAGGATAAACACACTGATCCTTTGTGTTTGCCTTTTCCCCCTGCGTTTGCTACTGTATCTGTTGTGGCTGAAAGCTTGGCTCCGGGTTGGCATGAAAACAGGATTAGCTCAGCGCGGAGAGTGGGCGACGTGGAGCGGGTGCCTTCCTGACCCAGCACGCCGTCGGAGGCAGACCGGGCCCCGCTCGCTAAGCTCTTTAAAGGATTGCTTACTGGTAAAGAGCGCACCTTCTAATCTGATCTCCAGATTGCTGCTGTCAGAAACTGGAGAGGTGCATTTAAAGTGGCATCTGCCACCAGGATGCCACCAGCAGGCTCGGCATGCAACCGAGTTGTTTCCGCTTGTGTTTGAATAAGTCAAGGACAATGTCATTAGGATTTGAATGTGGATGATTTTTAAAGCGGCAATTCAGTTATTCAGATTTAGATAATTGCATTTTCATAATCTTGTTTTGCATATTAAAAAAAAAACTGCATTGGGTGGACGTTTGGAGGTTTCACTTGCTAAACACCTATAATATTGGCCGGTACAGAAAACCAACAAATGGAGATCTTCAGAAAATATGTTTTTTGAATGAATTCTTATTTGATTTTTTTTTAAATACCAACCCCTGAAATTTTTATTTTTCAGATATTAGCGTTGCTAGATTCAGAGTTGGACTGTTTACATTTGTTACTCCATATACAAGTACTGTGTAGTTTGACCTCTGTCCAAATCAAATGCTAGTTTCGTTGAATTAAATTTATTTTTGGCAGGTTAAGCCTTGAAAGAACATATTGATTTTCAAAAGGATCCAGAAATATATCAAGAAAAACAATATACAGTACGTGTATATATATAAACAAATCATTATGAATACATTCACACATACAGTCCATTATCAAAACCTCTCTCAGGAATCATGTTTTCCTTGCATGCAGCTTCCACTGTGATGCTAAATGTATACAGTTCATGTAAATACGCATACCTTGCTGTATACATACATACATATTTATCAGTGTTGGGTGCATGGCATCTCCCTCAGGATAAAAACACATCAATATCTGCCCACTGGCCAGCAGCAGTCCTCCTTCACTTTATTCTTAGAACGTAAATCCACATCTACAAATAGTGTTTTGTTGCATCTGTTGCACTAAGTTTAGCCTCCTCTGGCGTGCAGTGGCACAAAGGGCGGAGAAAACATCCACATCTAAACGGCGTGACCTTCGCCCACACCCTCTCTCGCACAGCGTGAGAATGGGAAGACTATCGTGGCCAATGGCTTTGATCCCCGTGCGTGTGTGTTTGTGTGTGTGTGTCAAGTCAGATTCATCACAGCCAAATTGGATCACGCTGGAGTGTGGCAAGGACGCCGTGGACCTTTTTTTTTTTTGGTTTTATTACAGGGGATTTCCGCTCCAATCCATGGGTTTGGCCAATTAGCCTCCCCAAGTTGTGAATCTGATGCTCGACTGCCAAGTGCTGCTGTGCGTGTTTGTTTGTCGTTTCACATCTGAGCCCTCTGAGAGCTCGGCCCGTAAAGACCCACACACAAACATGTGCGCATACCCTTCACACGCGTAAGCACATTTGTAATTCCGTCCATAAGTTGCTTGTTGAGCGGCGCACGGGCCGGCTGCTGTTCTTTCTTTTAGCCTATTAGAAACATCCCCCGCCAACCTCCGCCAAATTAGAGCCTTTAATTGCGATTCCGATATGTGGCTTGCAGTCGGTGTGTTTCCTTTTCCCAAGCTGTTTGGCTTTGAACGTTTAAAAGTCCTGCATTAAAACTTTTTTTTTTTTTTTTACAGCATTTCATAAAATTCAGTTTGTAACCCTTAAGTTTCCATCGTCGAGTCTGGAGGCAGGAAATGAGGCCTCAGGCTTTATTTCCTTTCCCTGTAACAAATACGTTTACACCGGGATTCTTTATTTGTTGCATGTTGTGGTTTTTAATTTCTTGTTTGTGCACGCGGGGCCTCACAGGAGCGTGGTGGCGCCCCCCACACGACTTGTCTGTTATCGCTATCCTAACGCGTCGTGCGTTTCTCCCTGTTAAAACAGGTGTGTGACGACCTCGCGTCCAGTTTGAATTTGCCTGCCGTAAAATAACCCCCTTCAAAAAGCGCGTTTTATTGGCTTTACATCATGTTGCTAGCAGCGTTAGCGATCGGATGGAAGCCGGGGGTAAGTGGGGCCGAGCTGGGTGGGCAGCACTTGGCAGCACATTTGAGCTCTGGCACCCTGCAGGCAGAAACTGGCTATAAACATGATGAGTGGTTCCCCCAGTGATGTCAGCTGGTCAGGGGCCAAACGCGCTGATACAGCGTGTCGGGTTTGGCCCTCTGCTGCCAAACTATGGATGCAATCAGAAGGACATCAGATTGTTTTCGTTGAACAATTACGTCCTCTCGTCCTTTCTTCACAGAAAGCTGTGGCTCAATAGCTGTTAGCTTTGCTATTCTGCAGCATCAGGCGTTCCTGCTAATAGTTGTGTTGTGCAGGTCTTTTTTATGTGTTTCAGTGGTTTTATGACTCGCGCTAACCTGCGTTATTACAAGCATCAGAGGTTCAACAGAAGTATGAGAACACGAGTCGATAAAAACGCCTCAGGGCTTTAAATTAACGCGTGCACCGACAACATCTCGGGATACGATGGCTACTACAGGTTCTCAGTGATATTTTTGTAAACATATTTGTAGAATAAAATTCCATATTTCTGTTTATTAACATAATTTCTCTCTCTCTCTCTCTTGTTTCCTCTCGTCTCCTGCTTCCCCTCATCCCTCCCCGTGCGATGGTGTGACCTTCTCGTTGCAGGTAAGAATGGCTTTTGTTTGTGCGCTCGTGTTTTCGTTCCCCGCTGCTGTTACTAGGTTGCTGCGTTGCTTTAAGATTCAGCTGTGAGTTTCTGCCAAACACCGGGTCTCTCGACGCAAGCACACATGTGTCTGCCAGATGTGGGTCTGAGCGCGGTGCGAGGGCGCTGCGAGATGAATCTTAAAGTGTGTGTGTGTGTATACACACTGATTCACCCAACTGTGCGTTTTTATTTGTCTGTGTGTGTGTGTGTGTGTGTGTGTGTGTGGAGGTAACGTGATTATAGAGTGAGCACAAAAAGTGAGTTCAAATGTTTTGTTGCCGATGTCATGAAAAGAAGAAAAAAAAACAGTTATAACTTGCATATTGTGGATGCAGATAACAAAGTGTTATCTGTGAATTGAAAGGCGTCTATACGGTGCCACCGCTGTGACACATGTATAGTTTGAAGGGCCTTAAATTAAAGGGCTGTACGTGTTTTTTTTTCCCCAGGAAGAACCATCCTAAAACAGTGGCACGAAAGTTCAAAGTTATAAAGGTTGCTCATGAGGCCTTTGATGAAACCTTGATCTCTTTGCTAGGATCAGGTTTTGACCCCACATGATCGTTGAGTTTATGTGTGACTCTTATAAACATACTGACGATGTAGGATGGGAGAAACATGAACATGAACATGTGCTGCAGGGCTGGGGATGGAGGATTTCTGGTTTTACTGCCCTGTTAAACTGCCCCGCTCATATTGTGCACTGGAGCAGTGTCCACTCCTCAGGTTTATACGAGCAAAAAAAAAATTAAAAATATAAAAATCTGATGCTTTTATTGAGTTCAAGAGCTGACTTTGAACATGAAGTCACCTGGAAAAGAGAAACGTACCTGACTGCTAATAACCAGTGCTGGCAGGTACAGTACATCAGACCTGCAGCCTGTTTGTCTACATTTCATTCATTCAGGCTACGACTGTATTATTATTATTATTATTATTATTATTATTATTATTATTATTATTATTATTATTATTATTATTATTATTATTATTATTTCCTTCCCATCGACATCGTCTTCCTCCTGCTCTCGTACAGTATCTGCCCTTGTCCTTCTCCATCCCTTGTCTTATTTCGTCACCGGGAAAACTGCATTAAGTGGTTTCGTGTCGCAGCAGTTGGGGGGTAGGGGGTGGGGTGGGGTGGGGTGGGGCGGGGTAATTGCTATTTAAGCCTCGGGGCTGCCGTTACACCGGCTGGTTTATTGCAGTCTGTTACGTGATGCGATTTCTTTTTCTTTTTTAAAATCTCACCCATCGAGTCAATCGAGTCAGGTGTCGTCGTCTTGCATCGTCTGCTCAGCGGGATATTATCTGAACCCTGGAGGTCAGATGGACTAATATTGACTCGCGGAGATGAGCGTTTCCTAACATCAGCGAGGCTTCCAGGCTCTGAGACGTTGTCCTCTCCTTCACCCTCCATTCATTCATTCATAAAATATTCACCGCTGTCCCCTTGTGTTGAGTAAGCAAAGCTAACGCTGTGCTTTATGTATGAGGATATTAGGTTTTCCAGGAGTTATGGCTGTTGTGCAACTAATTACTGGGGAGAAATATGTCGAGTGTAATGTGCTTATGTGTAATTCCACCTTTAGCTAATAGGTGTTAAATAACCTTTTAGTGCTGCTTAATTATGCAGAATTCTCCAATAAGTGAGTTAGGAGGCATTTTATAGTGTTTCCCAGTATGCACAATACGCACACACAAACACGCCACACACATGCAGACGCACACACCTTCTCCTGAGGAGGAGGTCCCAGATGTGTCACCTCGGTTTACTGCAGAGAGACTGTTGTTTGGGTGCTGCTGTCAACTCTGTCTCGCTTTTACCAAATTCAAGTTCATCCTTTCATATGAATGCTTTTACCCCGTGTGTGTGTGTGTCTGTGTGTGTGTGTGACTGTGTGTGTGTGTGCAGACCTGATGACTTGTGTAACTGACATTTGATGACAGCAAAGTGACAGGATGCCCCCACCCCCCCCTGGCCCTGAGACCCATTTAGATCACGCACATGCACAAATGTGCCACAGCTGGAGCTGGGAATGAGCACAAACACAATCAGCAGGAATCGAGCTGACACACACTCACACACACGCACACACTTGGGCGTGCGTGTGCCCCTCTCTCTCTCTTGTGTGAGTTGACTCTCCCTCTCATCTGTGTAGCTCAGTCTCATTTCATGTTTTTCCTCCTCCCACTCATTCTCCCTGCCTGATTCCTGTTGCATGTGTAGTAGGTGTGTTGTTATTTATTTGTGCGTTTGGCCTGACATCACGTGTCGTGTTCTCCACGGTGATTTGTGCCATGCCAGAGTCCTGCTCTGCTTCATGGACTCAGCTCCTTTCACCTGTAATCCAGCCTCACAGCAACGTCACTGTTCATTGTGTGTGTGTGTGTGTGTGTGTGTGTGTGTGTGTGTGTGTGTGTGTGTGTGTGTATAGGTGTGGGTCATGTTGTAGATCCGTGCTGTCATGGTGGAAATGCCAGGTCGTTGCTCCAGTTAGCAAAGCTCTTGTCAGTGAGAGCCCACTTGTTCTGCTCTGCTGACTCTGTTAATGAAAACCCTCGGCATAGGAGTGGTGTGTGTGTGTGTGTGTGTGTGTGCGTGCGTGCGTGTGTGTGTGTGTGTGTGTGTGTGTGTGTGTGTGTGCATGTGTGTGCATGCAGTTTAACTTCATTTATATTCCATATCGTCACCCTCTAAAAATAATGGCCTAAGTCATTTTCATCATTTTTTTTTTGAAAAACGTGACTTTGGCCGTTGTTTTGAAAATATTGATGTATTGAAATATAGAGGAAAGGGTTATGTAGGTGAAACAATGCGAGGGTTTGAGAAGAAAAAATAACAAACATCAAGTAAGGGCTCTGTCCAGACAGACAGACAGACAGACAGACAGACAGACAGACAGACAGACAGAGAGACAGACAGACAGACAGAGAGAGAGACAGCAGCAATAGTGTATGTTAAAATAAAGCAGCGCTCTCATTCATGTCAGTGAGACCACAGTGTTAACACAGCAGGATGCAGCACAGAGAGAGAGCAAGAGCTCAAATAGGAAAATGCAGGGTTTTCCAGCAGTAAAAAGGCGAACATGGCTCTGTTTAAAAAAAAAAACAACAACAACAAAATAAAAGGCGCGCTCTGTGTTTGCCAGTCTGTTAGATCACTTTTTAATGTCGGTCACTGCCGTGATGATTTTCCAAAGTTATAAAAAGCTTTTTTTGTACTTTTGCTAACATCAGAGCCTTGTTTTATTTTATTTTTTTTTAAAATGTCTGGATCTTTGGTCTTGTTTTTGAACTGACATGGGGCCATCGTTCATGGCCACTGTATGTGCCCTTACAGATGCACTTATACCTTCTGGTATGATGATGATGACGATGATGATGATGATGATGACGACACATTGTTTTGTCAGCCTCCACTCAGTTCATATAATATCTGTTGGCATTAATCGCTCTCCATAGCTCCAGAGCCTCCACCCACCATCCACCCCACACGACTGTTTGTTATTGTGAGGAGAAATACGGTATAAACACAGAGCCCTGCAGTGGGTGTCCTAGTTATTACTGTCAATACGGCCATTTACAGCCAAACCAGCTCTATTATTAGCCTCCACTGGACTGTCATCAGGTATCTTCAAACACAGCCGCATAAATCATATACGACAGCCCCACCCCCCCCACCACACCCCCG
The DNA here is from genome assembly GCA_016785345.1 of Trinectes maculatus. Taxonomy (NCBI): domain Eukaryota; kingdom Metazoa; phylum Chordata; class Actinopteri; order Pleuronectiformes; family Achiridae; genus Trinectes; species Trinectes maculatus. The sequence goes on from JAFBJQ010000298.1 coordinate 8,419, forward strand.
TCTGGGACATGTTTACCATTACAGAGGGGAGTCGGAAAATAACGAAAGTTTCCCTTGTTGTGCTAAGCTTTGTGTTTTTTTTTCATTTTCTACATCACGGAGTGGTGTTTGAGGTACAGCGGCAGGAGTTTATGTGTTTTCCTATTGGTTTCAGTCAGACGGGTCTGGTGTGTGGTGATGTCACGTCAGGATACGGGTGTGTTTTCACTCAGCGCCAGTTACAGCAGTGTAAAATTATACAAATCTGTGGCAAAAGGCATTCAATCTATTATATAAGCAAATGTTTCAAATTGAAAATTGGATGCGAATAACTCACAACATGAACAATTGACAACAATAAAACAAGTCACACTGCAGGTCTCAGGACAAATCATGTGATATTGAAAACACACACACACACACAGACACACACACACACACACACACAGCTTCAAATCTTAATCAGATATTAGCATTTACATAATTCAGGATTAATGTAAGTGGATTAAGATTAATATGATCAACACATCCTCTCTGGATTATCTGTGTGTGTGTGTGCGCACGTATGCATGTGTGTGTGTGTGTTGGGGGGGCGGACTGAAATGGTTCAGTTTGACGTAGAACATTTTGTCAGGTCTTTAATACTTTAATAATAATAATAATAAAATTAATAATTTAAAACTTATTATTTCTGTTTGTTCAGGTTGTTTTTATGGAACGAGGTCGATACATTTTCAGAGTAAATGATGAGTGAGGAGGAAAAAAAAACGTTTCCATCGCCACAAAATGTCATGCAGACGCTGACGCTGGATACGTCCACAAAGGACACGTCCTCAGAGGACTGGTCCTCATGACTTTGTCGAGTCCCTGTCTTTCATCTCGGGTCACCAGAAGGTCATAGCTTTATATCTCCGCACTCACTTTGAGCTGCTCAGGTACAAAGTGTGGCAGAGACGGTTACCTCGACCATTTATCCTGAAAACTGCTTTGTGATTCCATTCCACCATGTGACTGACATTTCTGATTTCAAGTATATTTGCTAAATTTGACATCAGCTAATTAGATAATAATTATCATTTACCCATTATTGTACATTCTCTAATGTAAGGAATGTAATGTAATGTATCCTTACATTTTTGTCCTGTGGTTCGGCACATTGTTATTCTGGCTCCACTGCTTTTCACGTTTCACTATTTCCTGACACCTAAAGGAAGTTTAAGCCAAATTCAGGGTGATGATTTCACTCTTGTGTTTAAAGAAGTTTCACACAGAAGTTTTTTTTGTTTTTGTTTTTTAAATAGTGTGATTATAAATGGTAAGACGTTCATACACCACAGACTCATTAAACAGCTCCTTGCATGAAAACGCATGGAGCCCGCTCGCCACTGTTTTCTGGTTCTTCAGCATAATTTGAGCCACAGACTTGGCAGACCTCACTGAGCCTGCTGGGAGTCGGCCTGATTGGACAACAGTCCGCTAATTGGCCATTAGCGTGTATAAAAAGAAGAAGCTGCGTCAGTCAGAAGAAGAGGAGAATACAGAAAAGAGGGTCTAACTGTTGTTTCCTGTCAGTACGTGTAATATTGTACTTCCTGAAAGTGTAAAAGTGGAACTTGAAGCTTGATAGCTACAGGATACAGAAGAGGAAAGACTGGTTCTTTTAGATAAGAGGAGGAACAAGATGTCCACCATCGTCATTTAGCTGCTTAGTTTGCTAACATTTGCTGAATTTGCTTCATTAAACACACAGTTCAGTACACAAAGTTCCGAAATACCCACGACGACCTCATGGTGGAGCTGGAGGGAACATCAGGGGATCACCAAATGTTCTTCTGATCCATCCTGCAGTTTTTGCTTTGGATCATTTGAACCCTGAAGATTCAGGCGATCGCCCGATTCGTTCATCCTCTGGAGTAGAGATCGACCGATATGGGTTTTTCTATAGCCGATATTTTTAGGTCATGGTCAGCTGATGGCCGATATTTTTGACCGATATCTTTGACCGATATCTTGATGTTTTCCACTCTCTCTCTCTCTCTCTCTCTCTCTCTCTCTCTCTCTCTCTCTCTCTCTCTCTCTCACTCTCTGTGACTCGCAGAAGCGAGAAGACACAAATTCATTATTATTAGTCAGCACTAAAAAAAACAGGCATATCGGCTGATTTCAATAATTTTGTCAAAAATGGCGGCGATTAATCGGCCGGCCGATATATCGGTCGATCTCTACTCTGGAGAACATGAACATGAATCCTGAATCAGATGGTGAAAGGGTGTCATACTGCTCATTCCACACACAGTTACAAATCACTATTCAATATTAAACATCTAAAAACTCACAACTCTAGATGAGATCATGAAAACCTTCTGGTGCAAAGAGAAGCAGAGGAGTGATGCAGAGAGAGAGCAGATCAGGCTGGAGGAGCGCTCTGAGCAGATGTATTTAGCTGCTCTCCACATATGTCCGCCCTGATCTAAGCCACACCTGCTGCAAACCACGACTTAGAGGAGAGGGAGAGGGAGAGGGAGAGAGGCGGCAGAGTGCAGTGTGTCTCTGGCCGCACACTCGCTGAAGCAAACAGTCGCTGCGTGTGTGTGAGTGAGTGTGTGTGTATATATATATGTGTGTGTGTGTGTGTCGCTGCATCGCCGCTGCCTTCCCTTTTCTTTTCCCTCTCAATCTCTCGCTCTCCCCTCTTCGCGAATGAGACGGATCTGTCCTTTATCATCATCTGAAGCAGTGGCGCAATAACCAGGTTTCCCATTGGATCCTCCGGCCAATCGCTGACGCTCCCTCCCTCAGTGCTGGGAAAGACGTGGAAGGAAACACTCGCTCCGCTGTGAGGCAACTGGGGAGTCCTCTCAATGTGAAGTGGGATTTTTGATTTTTGATTTTTCTTTTCAACACTTTATTCCTGGACTTAAAAAAATTCCATCAGGAGATGTTTTTAACATTTGATCATTCCTACATGAAGTGAATGAATGACTTGAATCTTCCAGGAAGCAGGTTGGATGGATGGATGGATGTTTAAACCTCTCCAAACAAAGTGCCAGATTAAGCTTTTTTTTTTTTAATGTATTAATCTGGTAACATCTTCACACTCATCGACGCGCCTACGTCGTATGTGAGAGAAAGTGGAGTTTCACTTGATTCCCATCTCGCTGTGAAGAGGAGGGAAGTGCGTGCGCTCATTGGGAAGCTGGGGGAGAAAATGCCCGCCATCCTGGTGGCCTCCAAGATGAAGTCTGGTCTCCCCAAACCCAAACCGGTGCACAGTGCCCTCCCCATTCCCCAGACCCCCACCAGGCCGTCAGCTCTGTCTCTGCCTCCGGCACCCATCAAGACCCACATCCCTTCACTCGGCCAGCAGGTGGCCTCGGCACCCGCACGGAGCAGGGCTCCTGGGTCAGAGGTCGGAGAAAACACTCAGGTATAGTTCTACTGCGCTTAGGAAGACCTTTGTTGTTCATGACCCTTCACCTCATCATCCTGTGAGAGGAGAAATGTGCACCACTGTCATTTATAATAGTTCAGTCTAATTCCGACAGGTATCTGGATACATTTTATAATACTTTGTTCATATTTTGAATTCTAATATTTCATGTTTGTAGTTTGTGTCCTCGTATTGGAAAAACAAGGATGGCTTCAGTTTTTGTCCCTTCGTGGTCTAAAGCCTCTGAGTGACTCAAATGACAAAAATGAGATCAAGCAGGAAAAAAAACCAACTCTGCATATTTGGCATAAAAATATAAAAAGGTGTCATCTTGGCATGAAAGGTCACTTTATTGTTGCATGTTGTGTCACGGTGTCTGTGCCGTTTCAGTGTTTTTGTTTTGGGTTGAATGAAGCGATATGCAGCGTCTCTGTCAGGCTCAGTTCAGCATAACGGAAAAGGCAAAAGCCAACTGCGGCGAGTTCCTGGACGGAGCCGGAGCAGGATGGCAGCGGCGCAGGATATCACCGTGCCTGTTCCGCTGCGGCGGAGAAATATTGGCTGCTCTCAGCGAGCCCCACGCAAACGGCCGCAACGGCAACAGGGATCGTTTTAACGCCATGTAAGGCAGTGAGTGGAGGGAGGTGTGTGTGTCTGTGTGTGTGCGTGTGTGTGTCAGCCAGCAAGTGCATGCTTGGCAGTGTGTCTTTACAGTAAGCGTGACTCAGAGCTGCTGAGGCGTCCAGCACCCCGTTGGTTAAGAGACAAATCTGAATCCGGCGTTAGTGGTGATGGCGTGAGGAGGAGATAAGGGAGGCCGGCGGCGTCGGACGCGGTGTGAGTCCGCGGCTGGTGTCGTTTGTTTTTCGTGGCTAATCACGTTTTCTCACTGACCTACTTCCCGTGACTTTCGCTCTCTCTCTCTGTCCTCTTTTCTCTGACTCTCTCCATCCCCGCGGTGCTGATGAAGCAGCAGCAGCCGTCACCCTCAGCTGGGTTGACCCCTGACCTCCCTGACCAGCTGCAGTGATGTGAATATTACAGTCATGTACTCAAATCCATCACTGCTGACAGCGTATGTGTGTGCGTGTGTGTGTGTGTGCGTGTGTGCGTGCGTGATTGTGTGTGTCTGTGAGCTCTTAAGTCTTATTTTATAACACAAGAATGAATAAGACAAGATAAGTATCACTGTGTTTTATAAACCTGTCTCTTATACACATCTCCTGCAGATCCAGATGAACTTCCTCCTCTGGCTAAATGTTCCTGGTGGATCCCATCTGCCACTAAAGTGCTCAGCCTGTTCAGTGAGACATCAGTGTTAGAATAACTAATGGAATGCTCGTTTGTTTTTGTGTTGTTGCCATTTGGCTGATTGGCGAGCAGATAGTCCAGGAATGGATCTTTGGGTTGGACTCCTCGCTGCAGCACTGTCTGTGCGTGTCCATCCCTCTGTGGAGTCCCCCCCCCCCCCCCCCCCCCCCCCCTCCAAAATCAGCTGTGAGGCCACAGCGAGATGAGTCGAGGTTCTCTGGAGACGCTTTTGTGTGTTTCTGGTGTTTTACCGTTTCGCCTGCTGGTTGTGCCGCCATCACAGAGGCTCCAATCCAACATGTCACGTCAATTAAAAAAAAGAAAAAAAAACAGTTTATTGTTACTGATTACTGTGTAAGAGTGAGGAAATAGTCTCATAATATACAGTGTATCGTAGCTGTGAGTTAACGAGCTGAAGCTAAAGGAAGGAAAATAAAGACATGCATGTGACACGGAGTGTCCTGAACGCATCACAGATGACGGCCGTCTGAGGGATTAGAGGAGTCACAGCTGTGTGACACAAACATCCAGCCCGATGGTCCAGTTGGCACTAAACACACAAACATGTTGTGTACACCTTAATCCATAACACAACGAGAGCAGCAGGAGGCAGAGATAGACATTAACAGTGTGTGTGTGTGTGTGTGTGTGTGTGTGTGTGTGTCTGTGTGTGTGTGTGTGTGTGTGTAATTTTTTTTTGTGCTCTGTGAAATGAAAAAATGTTCTGACCTTTGACCTAATATCCCGTGAAGCCTTTGCTCAGGTACTCTGCTGCCCTCCAGTGGCTGTTTCTGCCTCTCACCCGATTCTCATTCACAAACACTAAGCAGACTCAGTGTAATTGTGTGGTCGTGTGTGTGTGCGTTCGGTTCATTTGAGGTCGTCTTGGATGCCGCGGCGTGATCCCCGACCACCTTCTCTCTCTCTCTCTCTCTCTCTCTCTCTCTGTTTGTTTTCTCTTCCTCCATTGTTCTCCCCTCTCACTCTTTTATTTCCCCCCCTCTCATCCCTCGTTCTAATCCCGGGGCTCAGCGTTGCCAGCTCATTATTTCATAGCTGCAGATGTGAAACAGCTTTCAGACCAAGAAATCTCTGCTTCGGCCTCATTCACACCAGGCGACCCAGAAAAATACGATTCTGACTGTTGTGAATGTGTATAGGCCTTTTATAAGCCGTCATGTAGAGCAGACACACACACACACACACACACGCACATTGTCCATGCACCAGTGTGATAAGGAGCTCCTATCTGCTCCAATCTTAATAAGTATCCTTCTCGATAAAGGCTCATAAGTGAGGCTCTGTGTAAAGACTGGCTTTATTATGCTCATTATGGGATGTCATCTCGCCCTGGGAGCCGAATCCAAATCACAGAAACACACACCGCCGGGAGTTAGGAGGTTCACTGGACCTCCTCGGCCAATATTTACAGAGATGATGGTGTTCTGAACAAACCAGAATCCACACATCATCTCCAGATATTAAATCATCACTGTTCAATTAGCACGGAATGATATGTGATGTTCACACCCCCCCCACCCCCACCCCCCATTTATTCCGCCTTCATCTTCTTCTCAAAGATGTGTAATTGCCCCAAGATTATGATTTTCCTCATTTGAATTATTTAAATTGGGACTAATTTCATTTTGGGGAAATCGGTTTGACCGAGAACTTAATACCAAGTGATTAATGTGAACTCGTTTAATTATAATAATGGATTCAAAGCTAATTAAATGACCCTTAATGGCAAACTGTTGATGGATGGAGGATAAAAACCTGGTTATTCGTGCNTTCGTGCATATATATATATATATAATTATTTATTTATTTATTTTTTATATAGAGTCACCGTCAACCTTTTAAAAGCACATTTCACTTGACCCTTTAAAGGGATTTCTCTCATTTCTCCTGAGCCTCTCGCCTCCTCAGCATCCTGTGAGAGACAATAATGGCTTTTTTTTTTTTAATGGCGTTTACATTCAGCCTGGCTCTCGTGAAGACACAGCCCAGCAGGTGAGAGTGAAAGGCAAAGCATTGGCGTGTTAATGTGCTCCTGCTCGCTCAGTGCTGATCGGGTGGGGAGGCCCCTGGGTGACTATATTGCTTCTTTTGTAAATTTCCATGACAAAGGGCCACACATAGACATATGTCTCCTCAGGAGGTGCTGCAAGTTAAAGCCAGATTTAATGGATGTTTTAGTGATTCATTGTCGAGGAGTCCTTTGTCTGGTGGAGTGAGACAGGTTTTAACAGACTGAGAGTTCAGATGAGGAGCGGAGGAGGAGGAGGGAAAAAAAAACGCTGGTGTCTTGTTAGGTCTCTGAGTGATCCTCATTGATCCAGCCTCTGTGTTTGTGTTTATCACTGCTGTCACGTGAGAGTCGTTCGCCTCCGGATCGGTAAGGCTGCCCGGGAAGTGTCAGGAAGTGTCATCCCGAGTTCTGTTTATCCCGAGTGTCTGGACAGAAATGACGGTGAGAAGATAAGGAATGTTTCACCCGGCGGCGGCCACATGTGTCTCGCTATCAGCGTCAGGCAGGAGGACGCACACCTCTGTGTCGTCCTCTCAGAGAACATTAGGATGGCCAGCCGGGGCTTCACACACACACACACACACACACACACACACACACACACAGGCAGACTGCGGTCAGATGATGAGATAGAAGTCTGTGCCCCCCCCTCCCCCCCACACACACACACACACTAACCACCCGATCAGCGTTTCAGCATGAAAACAACTACTGTTTGACTTTTTATATTTTTATATTTTTTATATTTTTATTCTTTTTAATAGACCCTGATTATATTTTTTTAAAGTTTTCGTGTGTGCAAAATCATGGACGTTCGTAGTCATGGTGGAAATTCCCTGTTTCCAGCTGTCAGGACTTTTTACCCTGTCAAACTGATGTGCTTTGATTTCATCTAAGCGCTGAATTAAACGATGAAACACAACTGGAAGAACCAGCTCTGATGTTACTTCTTCTTGTTGTTAATCCTGACGCTGGATCTTCTCTCGAAATACACATTTCCAGACAGGTTGAAGCCAGGTCTTCTGTGTATGGAACATGGCTCAATTTTTAATGACCTCATCTCTGCCTAATGCGTCTCGATCAGATTCCACTTCCTGCGCCGTCGTCCCCTCGCCTTCCTGTGTGAGGTCATGGCTGTGGACATAACTATATTAATTAAGGCCGGGCATCTGCCTCTCCTGAGTCAACATCCCTTCATTGATCTCCTCTGAAGGTGCCCTCCTCCCCCCCGCTGCTTTCTCTCCTTCTCTACTTCCCTTGCATTAGTTGTCACAGGGAAGCCGTCGCTGCAGACACAGAGGTCATTGTGAGCAGCGCCCCCATGGGGAATCTGCGTTGCAGAGGCGGTTTGGACTAACACAATCAGCTCCATCTCAGACTGCAGACAGGAGGCAGTTTGGAAAAACGAGAGAAGCCAGGAGGTGAGGGTCAGCCAGGCTGAAGTCACCCTCCCCAGAGGCCCGTGCCCAGGGTCACCAAGGGTCCACAGGCAGGTTGAATATCTCCATGACCCACAGAGCCAATGAGTTCACCCCATCATGCCGAGAAGAACAGCAGCTTTCATACACAGTGAATGGGAGGCATTGCTTGAACACGTGTATGTATGTATGTATATATGTACAGTATGTATGTATGTACAGTATGTATGTATGTATGTATATATGTACTGTATGTATGTATGTATGTATGTATGTATGTATGTATGTATGTATGCATGTATGTATGTATGTACAGCATGTATGTATGTATGTATGTATGTATGTATGTATGTATGTATGTATGTATGTATGTATGTATATATGTACCGTATGTATGTATGTACAGTATGTATGTATGTATGTATGTATGTATGTATATATGTACAGTATGTATGTATGTATGTATGTATGTATGTATGTACAGTATGTATGTATGTATATATGTATGTATGTATGTATGTATGTATGTATGCATGCATGTATGTATGTACAGCATGTATGTATGTATGTATGTATGCATGTATGTATGTATGTACAGCATGTATGTATGTATGTATGTATGTACAGTATGTATGTATGTATGTTAGTATGCTAAATAGCCACTCAGTGCAAAACAGGTCCGGAGCTTCAGGTAAAGTTCATGTCAACTATAAGAATGGAGAAAATAAATGGATGGATCTCAATTGTCTTTGGCCATGGCTTGACCATTGGTGTTGAAGAGGCTGGTGTGTGTGTGTTTGTGTGTGTGTGTTTGTGTGTGTGTGTGTGTTGCTTCGTGTGTGTGAATATGAATGGAGTGCTCTTCAATCACCAGGAAGTAGAGCGTGAATGCCGCCGTGAAATATTCCTTGGCTTCGTGTCAGCCAAGAAACAGTGGATTTCCACATCTCTTCATTCAGCTCCGTTCTGCTGCAGCTCCAGGGAATTTCCCAAGCTTGTTCTCGTCCTCTGATTTCAACCTGGATAGAATCACAATGAGTGAGTCTGCGTATTTGTGTGGAGGTTTTTTGTTGTGCTGCACGTCTGCACTCGTTCAGTTGAAACCGACTCTTGGCCTCTCTTATCGGTAATGAATCCTAATCCCGAACCATTCAGATGTTGTCCGATAAGTTTTTCACACCAACAACAATTGAGGAGTCGATTTTTTTTTTCATGTAAAGTTGTTCATTCTTTCTTTTTGTTTGTTTTATTTTGACAAAACATATGTGATATGTATAAGGTGTTTACCCATTGTCACTGAAACATTCCGTCTTTACGGGATCTGACGATGGGACAACATATTCCATACCGTGAGATGGTTTAGAGTTTCATCGGTGAGGTGGTCTCAGCTGGTAGCTGTGGTAACCGGGCCCAGATGGCATCATTGGATTCACTGCAAGTGTCCTAATCAGGTTTTTTTTTTTTTTAATTGGACACCAGATAACTTTAACCACATTATCTTTCACTATCTATGCTTGACAAAATTCCACACTTTCATCTAAATTAGAATATAAGAATATTACAAAACTCTTGTAATGGAGTTTTTCACTTGCAAACGTTCTTTCCTATTGTCGGACCATCCATCTGACATTTTCACATGACAACCTCAATTAATTTAACTTCGCGAATGAGTTCATATAAAAAAGGGAAGGTACGTAAATCTGCGATATAAAGGACAGGAGTCAATAAAAAGACAAATAAAAGTGGCGAGGTTCCCGTTATCCACTGTAGACTCTCCGATTCCTTTTGTGTGTGTCTCTTTAACCTCAGCGAGTCCATATGTCCCTCTGCTGCCCCCCCCCCCCCCCCCCCCCTCCCCCAGAATGAACCCACTCCTCTTCCCCCAGAATGAAACAGCCAAGCAGCAGGACCATCCCGCCTCCCCACCCCCACCACCATCAACCACATTCCCTCCCCAGCTCCAAGAGCTCGGAGGTATGAGTACCCCAAAACAAAGAGCCCTCCATGATGGGGTTAACCCCATTGTCCGCGGCACACTGAGGTTTATCAGCGGCTGTGAAAGGAACCGCACTCAGCCCATTCACCGCCACTGCACTTAATAAGCTTGTTGAAGGCCAGTACTAAAACTGTTCTACACAAACACTAAATGCTGACATCTTCTCCTCTCACCCAGTCATTAAATCAACGCTGGTTAGGAGCAACGGGGGAAACGGATGTCTCGTGTTGTGGTGTTCCATCTCATCATTTCTAACATTGACAACAAAGTGGTGGACCTACTAACCACTTTGGTGCAGAGCAGAGATTGGTTCATGGTGCCCAGAGGAGGCGTCCGACCAACATTTGTGATCTCATGACGTTGCACCACCACCGAAAGAAGCTTTACATCCATCCAGTGAAACATCTCATGAATCTACATGGATGTCCATTCAATTTCTTTTAATTTGTTTTAAGTTACCACATAACTAATGTCGTTTTTGTTTTTAGCTTTTAATCGCTTATCAACAGAAGACACCTAACGGGCTAATATGACATTGTGACCATTGTTTATTACATAAGCTATCGCTCAGCCATTATGGACCCATTTGAAAAACATTGATTAAGAGGGTTCAGCGGCTTCGAGTAGAACATTTGCGAGTGATCCTTCAGTTTCCTCCGTGCCCCGCTTTCGGCGTGTCGTTATGAAAGCCAAACGCGCCGCTCTCGCAGTTTGTGATGCGATTTCAGCGGCAAATGTGAGTTATTTCTAGTTTTACACAAACTGGGGACATAAAATGCGTAATAAAACCAGCCACGAACCAGCTGTGAGTGACTCCGCGGTTGTATTTCAGTATTTGGCAGTACACACGCAAAACAGACTTTTATTTCTCCCAGGTCATTGCTTTATACACTCGACACAGGCGCGGTATTATTGTTGTTTCATGAAGCTTAAAGCCTTTATGCTCAGCCTGCTGGATGTAATCAGGCAGCACCCCCCTCCACCCCCCACACCCCCCTCCTTTGTGGGAACTTTCTGTAAATCTTGGGTCTTTCCCAAAATTCAAATTCAGCTTGTAATTTGTGGTTGTTGGTGGTGTGTGTGTGTGTGTTGGTTTGGAACATGCTCAAACGGAGGACATCCTATGTAGTGGACTCTCTTACACACACATACACACACTCAATCACACAAAATGCTTGAGTTGTGAACCCGCTACATACACACACACACACACAGACACACACACACACACACACACACACACACACACACACACACACAGGCAGCTGCTGCAGTGTGATGTGGGTGACGGCTGATCAGAGACCAGACTGTCAGTCTTCGGTCAGGGAACATAAAGCTAAGCTTTTTTTAACGAACAGCAGAGGAGTCGGTTATAGAAATAATAAACAGAAAAGTGATGGCGGTGCGGAGTTCAGCGTGGTTTGGCCTCCGCGCTCTTGCTCGTCCCACCACGTCGTCTCTCTCCTGTTATCATGGGGGCACTGATCATCCTTTTTTTTTTTGGCCCTCACTTTTTTGCCTTGAAGGGGATGAACTCTCGGGGGAGGGGTGGTTGTAGGTTAAGAGGTCTGTCCCTTTCTCTTCCTTTCTCCTCCCCATATGACCGACGGTCCATTGAAGAGCAACAGCATAATGTGTTGCCATGGGCAAGGGGGGAGGAGGAGGAGGAGGAGGAGGAGAAGGAGCTCCTGCTCCTCTCAGCGTGTTTGGTTTGGCTCCCTCTGAGAGCGGTTGTGGGGCTGCTCCTGCTTTCACCTCCTGCGTTTATTTTTCCCTCCTCCGTGGTCCAGAGTGGGTGGAGAGAAGCTGGAGGCGTGGAGCTCTCCCACCCCCGCAGGCAGTCAGAGACCTGCCGGGGCTCAGGCGGCAAGCAGCAGCTCTGGATCTGCACGCTGCACTCGTTCAGGATCGTTGCCTCCAACCTGCTGATGCCTCCTTGAATTTCTTTGTTTTTTTTTCCCCCTGGTTGGATCTTTATGCTTTGTTGCAGCTCAGTTTGTTGCAGACTTGGTTGTGATGGCTCATCATTGGGTCCATCTGGCCAACCAGCAGTCCCCTTCCTTAATGTGAGGCAGGTGTCCCTGCGATAGGAGTCCACCACGCAACATGAGCTTGATGCTGTGCCGCTGGGAGCAGAACAACTTCAACATGAAACTGGTAGGCTGAAAACTTCCAAGGCGTCGTAACATTTGGAACCAAACATCAGAGGGGGGGTGGGGGTGGGGTTAAATACATTGCATTTCAGTTCTTTTCCAGGACCTGTTTCCTGTGGACGGTCCCGCTACAGATACAGGTTGTCACATCTTCATCCCGGCGTTCTTTCGCTGACGCTGCAGCTTCACGACATGCTTCACTTGGATGTTATTTTCCGCTGCGTGTTTATATGTGCCAGTGAAAACGCTGGTCTCATCAGCTCAGAGTCTTATCGTAGCCACGGCGACAGATTGCACGCACGCAGTGGATGAGTGGCAGTCGGTTTAATATCATGAGGAAGCGTTGGCGCGCACCCTTCACCTGATGCAGGCTTTACCTTTATGCCTTCAAGCGTCGCTAAGATGGGCTTAGCAAGGATGTCAACCACAGTTCTGTAGTGTGTGTGTGTGTGTGTGTGTGTGTGTGTGTGTGTGTGTGTGTGTGGAGGTAGTAAATATTCAACAGGATCTGGGAGAGTGTGATAAAGAACAGGGCTGGTCAGGTGCAGTGAGGTCATGTGGTGCAAACAAATGAGGAGGGAAATAAAAGATCTTTGTGATCGTTGATGTGTGTGTGTGATAAAAGAGCGGGAAACGTAAAGTAGATTAAATAAAAGTCATTTTGTATAATGAGCATCCTGTTGAGTTAACACATGGCAGGGCCAAGTCGTTTTGTCGACCATGTGCCTGGTGTGGCCTCACAAAGCCACACGTCTTTCATGTGCCAAACAGGGAGCGAGCGGAGACATGAGGGCTCGTTTGGAGCTGGCCTGATTCAGCTTTCTGCGGGTTAAAACCACTTTAGAGGCTTGTGTGTGTGTGTGTGTGTGTGTGTACAACAGAGAGCAGAGGGTGGGAAGGTAGCTGCCAGTGCCCCCCCCCAGACCAAAAAGCATCCAGGGTGCATCCTTCAGGGGCCCGAGAAGAAGCAGCAGCTCCAGATGGAGTGGTGATGGAGAGTAGGGATTAGAAAAGAGGCCAATGTTTCCTTGTGGCTCCGCATGGTTACTATATGGGGAACACACAACTTACTGTATATATATATATATATATATATATATATACTCTCTGCTCAGTGGGTTCCAACAAATGTTGCGTTTTAGTAAAACCTAAACAGGAAGTGTAAGAACATACGAGCAGCTGGCAGAGCCGTGCTCTGTGGTCATATCTGTATTATCAAACAGACCAGGGACAACGATTACCCAGAAGCCATCTGTCTGAGCTGTGCAGATGATTTATTTTACACGACAAGGTTCATGCACTTTTTGATAAGTGGGGAAATACCACATACCTCACCTTTGTGCCACTCCATCCCCTCCCCATATCCTTCTGTTGGATTATTGTGTGTGTGTGTGTGTAAATGTACCCATCAGTTCATCCATCATTTTCCCATCAGCCATCTGCTAGTCGCCCTCTGTCTGCAGCGGCACAGCATGATGCTGAGTCCTTATCGATGAGGGCCGGTGGGAATCAGTGGAAACAACACTGTTCGTAACGGTCTGGGAATCTTCTCACGGACTTAAGAGTTGGCCACGAGATGTTATCTCAATTAAAGAGATAGACAATTAAAGGTGTGGCTGATGTGTTTACATCATAAATCCCAAATGTTACATTCAAATGCTCCTCTGATTCTTTTTTGTTTTCTTAAAGCTTATCGCGGGTTAAACTTAAATCACCTGCTGACGTTTGAAGTTCTGAGGATCTGAGACCTCCAGTGTGAGTGACGGATTTTCTGTGTGTATGTGTGTGTGTTGGGAGGAGGGGGGGGGTCACCAGGTGTGTTGCAGGAAGAAGACGCTGAAGTCACATACAGTACACGCATCCACAGGTTGGCTGCGTGTAGACAGCGTGTAGACAGTGTTTGCTCAGAGCCATTATCCCCCTGCTGTGGAGTTCACTACAAAGAGCATCAGACACCTGTTAGATGCTTCACGATGAGCTCAGAGATATTTTCAGTTTGATGGTGCTCGACTGTCTCTCCACCAGCAGCAGCAGCAGCAGCAGCAGCAGAAGAAGGAACTGAGTCAGGGTGTTTGACTCAGAGAGTGTGAATGATACCCAGAGAGGGGGTGGGGGGGTTGGGGGGCGAAGTGAGGGGTGGGTTTACAGCAGTGTCTCAGTTGTCTGTATGGAGCGGTGAGAAGGGGGAGAGTGACGGAGGTAAAGAGGAGCGGAGCGGCTCATACAGGTCGTACAGATGAGAAGCAGGAACCAGGAACCAGGAACCAGGAGAGTCATCACAGAGCTCCTCTAAACTTTACCAGAACACCTGCTTGTCTTTGGGATTTCTGGACATTTATGGACCCTTCAGTTGTTGGTTGATCCTGTCAGTTGTCCCTAACAGGGTACCATGGCCGGCTGTGGGGGCCTCAGGGTACCGACCAGGAGCTACAGCCGCTTCTCCTGTGACAACTACAAAGTGGTGAGGAGGAGTAATTCGCTGGCTTTTTCAGGAATTCTTTTAAAATTTGGAAAACCTGACATGCAACATTTAACACGAACGGAGAAGATAAAGAGATAACCCTACCAGAAACACTAACCTTAAGGGGGTCTTGGTGGTTCTGAGAGAAATAGACGTTAGGTGGAAAGGTCAGACTGAAATAGACACGTCAGGGGTCGAGTTGGATCTCCAGGGATTATTTTAGAAGCTGGCTGACAGAGGCAGGTAACAGACACAGTGATTGAATGAGATCTTACCATTCAGGTCTAGTTCAACCTCGTAAACCTCTGACGTCCTAAACCTGCTTAGTGGAATAGGCTGGACCCGCACTTGACGTTCAAAAGGTAGATTTTCCTTTGAAAGGGCAGAAGAAAGCGCCGTTATCAGCGCGTCTTTTGTGGACTCAGCACTCGGTTCGCTTCCATTACCTGAATTATAGCGAGCGCTGTTTGAGTCCTGGCTCGCTATGAAGGCTTGTCGTGAGAGATAGCGATTTATGGCAGCGTCGCTCCTGCTGTTTTCTCTTTATAGTTCTGGCTTATGTGGGCAGATTAGTTCATAATGGCAGCGCTAAGTGCAGCGCTTTTTAAGGTTGCTTACTGAACCTTGAACAAAATAAGGCTAATGGCCCTGAAGTTATCAACATAATTGTTTTTTGGAAAACCCGGAGCCGTCAGCGCACGAGAAAACTCCACTGGCAGAGCTGAGGTGTTGAGTCGGTTGTGGCTTTGCATCGTCACACTCAACAGGTAAAGAAATTATAACCATCAACCTCAAACTGATACATCAAAACAAAAACAAGTTTTGTCATTCTCCTCAAATAGGTTCTAGGTGAGATCTCGTGGCGATGCTTTTTTTTTGTGGGTATATCAAAACAGCATCATCTTTAAAATCCAGTTAATCACAATAATATGCAACAGGAGGCGCTGTACACATGTACGAATTCAGTAGGACAGAAGGGAATTCCGACAGACGTCCATGTATAAACATATAAAGTTGGTCAAAAAGTTAAATGCACATCTGTCCTTGTTTCTTTTGAACTGATTTGATCGTTAAAAAACTTGACGCTAATTAATTAGTTTGTTCCACTAAGCTGTGCATGTGTGATCCTGGCAGCAGTTTCCTTAAAACAGACACGTAGCTATGGGATGAGGAGGTGCAGGTTTGGTAAGATTTAGCATGTTTTCATGTTTTTTTTAAATTCCAGAGGAAAACAGTCATTAATCCAAAACCAAAATCTTTTATCTTAACTTTTTTTTTTTTACTTTTTAAAATGTTTCACCGAACGGCAGTGATGAAAGCGCCTGCGTCGACATCGTCCTCATTGTTTGCTTAGTGGGCAGGTTATCACTTAGCTGAAGTCACTGTCAGCGCACACAACTGCAGAGAAGAAAAAAACAAAACAAAACCAAAGGCTTGCTGCAGCTGAGTGACACATAAAAACACAACTGCACACAGCCACAAGAAGTACAAAGACACATCTGCTTCACTGCTCCTACTGTATAATCAGCCTCTGTCATGATATGTCGTGACATTTGCAGCTGAGCCATTTGGCCGAAACACAAAACTCACTTTTCAAACCCCCCACTCAACTCAAGAACACGTTCTCGATGCGATGCCCCCCCCCCCCCACCCCTGGCCTGGGCCGACCCGGTTCAGTGGGGACGGCCCGTGTGCGTCGTGCCCTTCTGCAGTCTGCTGACTCAGCAAGCAGAGGCAGCGGGGGAACCTGGATGTGAAGCAGATTGGTGAGTTTATGTGAGGGAGGGAAAAAAGAAAGATGCAGCTGTCTGAATGAGTGACTCAGCACTGCTTATCACAGGCTTTGAAGAACTGTCCAGACCTGAACTGGCTCATCTGTGTTGACAGTGTTACAGAGAATAGGCTCTTCCCTTGGGTACGCGTTAGCTTCCGTAAAAAATTAGCTTCCGTAAAAATGAGCTTCTTTCAGTTCTCACGATCCACACAAGATGATAAAACCTAAACAAGGACAAACGTCCGAAAACTTGAGGGTTTTGAAATGTTGACCAAGTTTTTATTTCCGTGAAGGTGACAAAGGAAGAACCAGGAAGTCGAAAGACTCGACTGGCTGCATTTGACATTTTCCACAAGGCCCCGACACTGTGAATGACTCAGTGTCATGTTGCTCTCTCTGGTGATGGGAATGTCCCCGACTACACAACCGATTCACAGCTCCTAAAAAAGACCCCTGTTCCCACAAGGAGAGGGTCAGTGTTTCCTGGGAACGAAGGGATTTCCCCCCACTTTTTAAAAACCTATCTGTACATTGCATTTATAGTTCGGACTGTTGACAGATCCCGGACATGTGAAGGTAAATGAAGGTAGCAAGGGGAGAGCAATAGTAATAATATACCAAGACACAATAACATGTCGTCATAGTAACAGTGGTTGAAGGTTGATCTGAGAACAGATGAATTAATGGGAAGAGAAATTATTCGATGATGGTGCACAATTCAGTTTAGCCTTTCAGGTTGGATACGCAGTATTTACAGCTCAGTACTTTGCCGGGAGTAGCCTGAGAAGTCATAGTGCTACAATCTTGTCAATTCACTTGTGAGTTCAGTTTCTGGTATAATGAATTCATCATTTGTTTCATACCCAGGGGAGTTTTTCTGTATTTCCCTTAGAGTGGTTCCCTCTGATGTGGAGCTAGAGTCAATATGGAGTCGATATTCCTCTTCAGTAACCATAGATGTTATTAAAAAAAAAAAAAAAAAGACTCTCGGATCAGATGGTCGTCTGCTTCTCATCTTCCCCCCAATTGATCTTCATCTTTTCATGCAATTTGCAGATCACACAAGTTCTAATAAATCTGTGGTGGAACACACTCGATCCGTATGAAAGTGTTGGTGTTATTTTAGGTTCTGATTGGTAACACGGCCTGTGTATCTGACTGATGTTGTTAACATGTGCTCTGTGGCGGGATGGAACTTGGTCGCAGTTATTTATCGCAGTGGTTCCAAGTAATTTATTCCTGCATGCTCGCATTTTGTGTCCACATGTGAGGCATCTTGCCGCTGTCTACATGTGCACCCTTCAAGTGAGTGAAGTATTGGATGCCATAAAAACCACTTGTGGGAAATATTATGCAAGATTTTATTATTCCTCACTTGGTGCTGTTGTTTTCGATGAGACCAATCAGAACGGGCTGGATGCTCAAAGCGCCAGCGTTTGGAACCTAGCCGTGAAATGTGATGCACATTTAACAGTGGTTAACAAAAGTATCTTGTGAAGTGTAGTGAGTTTATTTGGTTTGTGTTTATTTATTTCTTTGCGATTTGGCTGTTGGGAGACGAACATTTACAAATCACACGACTAAGTGTGCGCACAGCGGGCGTTTATAATAATGTTCGGTTAACTTAGCCTGACGTCAAACATCGTACGTAAGCAGAAGGTGGAGATCCTCTTTGTGCGTTAACCTGAAGCCTCAGCTCAAAATGCAAAACGAATTGAAAAGTTACATTTTTAGGGCTTAAAAGGAACCTGTGGTGACTCGCTCCCACACTTCCCTGTCTTTCCTCTCACAACGCACCCATGCCCCTTCCTGTTCACCCTCAGGCCATCTGACCCCCCCACCCCCACTCCCACCTCCCTACCCCTCCCCCTCCATTTGTGGTTTCCAGCTCCGTGACTGACAGCTACCCATTTCACCTCGTTTTTAATTACACTCCAACCCCACAATTTACCTGCCCGAAACTACATCAAAGAACAGCCCGAGCGCACAAAAGCTCCACCGCGGTGAACTTCCCTTCTCTCCGTGAGCAGCCGAGAGCGCGGGTTGAAAGCAAAGAGTCCTAATCCTGCTGCTTAAAGGATCTTTTTAGCGCTGTGTGTCACTAAAGACTTATTTTATAAGTGTGCATTTGTGTTTGGGTATGCAGCCAGTGTGGGTTAAGCCTCGCTCCGAGGCGCTTTGTGTTGACTGTGTGGTCTTGTACTCTCGTAACCCTCCTGCGTTTGAGTTTGTGCGTGAAGATGCGTGTGTGTGTGTGTGTGTGTGCGTGCCTTTGTAGGGCTCACACCTGTTGTAAACCATCACAAGTGCAGTGATTCATCCGGTGAGTGGCGCAGCAGAAACGCTCCAGGTCTGTTTACAGTGCAAACAGAAAGAAGCAAGGGTCACGACTGTGCAACACACCCCACCCTGCATGTTGTGCGTCGGTTTTGGATTTAAGGCTTGACCTCAACAGTGCTGTGCATTCATTCAGCACTAATAGATGCACTTGAATTTCACAGTCATGACAGAACATCTGATAATATTCTAGTACATCAAGAAATCAATACGCATGTTTTGTGTACCTGCGATGTGGGGGGGGTCGGACTCCTCTGAAGTTGCACTTTTCAGACGACACTCTGAAGTTTGCACACAAAGCTGCGAATCAACGCGGATTCACAAGTATCTATGTCTGAAATACAAGACCTTCATTAATGAGAAGTAAAACCCTTTGTGTGCCCTCTTTTTAAAAACTGAAACTCGCTTCTCTTGATGATGGAGAGAGGGCGTAAAGGACAGAGTTTGGCAACTAATTATGAAGGCATCTATTCAGATTATTCAGATGCTTGCTCTGCCCTGCTCTCCTCCCCCCCAGGCAGTGAAGGGTCTTTTCTGTCCCCAGAGAGTGATGTCAGCACGGCCCATTGAAATCAGCCGCCGTGCGCTGTGAGATGAATGCCCCGCCACAACACAATGGCCCCAATTTGAATACCACGCGGATATATGCCAGATCGGAGCCCCAACAAAAGAACGAGGGCTCCTCTGCTCCCATTCAACCATGTTGTTATTTTATTAGACTCGTAAATTTGCTTCAACCATTTATACCTTTTGTATTTGTCAAGTGTTTATGGAGTTTGAAACACGTGGACGACCTGACGTGGTTGCCCCCGAAGTTGGACTGCGTTTTTTGGGGGGGGGTGTTTTCCCTCGTTGTTGGCTTGAAACTGAACGTCGTGGTTGTGTTTGTCTCTGACCGCAGATCTACACGGACTGGGCCAACCATTACCTCGCCAAGTCAGGACACAAGCGTCTGATCAAGGACCTGCAAACAGACGTCACCGACGGAGTGCTGCTGGCTGAGATCATCCAGGTCGTAGGTAAGGAAACGGCACATCTGATCCCAAAATCTGGAATCAGGTGCTGATCATGTGGTTGAACACATTGTATTTTATGTAAAGAGGCTTAGCCATGGAATAGCAACCTTCAAAGATGCAGAATTTGTTCAGTGCTGATCAAGTGAAATTATTTGCTGATATAGTTTGGACACATTTTTTACTGACACAAGAGCAAACTGCAAGAAGTCAGGATAAAATATTATTATCATGTTTGGAAATTATGAAAATCTTCCACAGATGAGATTGTGAGATTTAGGTTTATTTAGTAAATTTAATTAGTTTTCTTGTGATTATGACTGAAAGTTAATGAGACGATGTGAATATGAGCAAAGGGCAAAACCGAGAGTATAAATATTGAAATACGAGAACTTATGATGAAAAAAAAGCATATTTATGATCTGAACCAGAAGATGTTTCAGTAATTTCCTTCCATCTCTTTTTGGTAAACATGTGACTTATTTTCACTTTATTTACTGGCATTTCATGACCCTAAGAATCTAAACTGTTGAGATTCTTTAAGAGAAGTTCAGAAAGACCAGCTGTGTCCACATGACAGCAGACTTATGAAGACATTATCGGGGGCGGGGTGGGGGTGGGGGTGGTGGTGACTCTTTTGACCCTTTGTCTGAGTCGTCCTCAGTCTTGTCATTTTGTCTGAGTCGTCCGCAACCTGTCATTTCATCTGCCAGCAGCCGGGAGGCTGACAGGCCGACACCAGCTGACCGGTGACTCAGCAAGCCACCGACTCCCAGTGCTCTCAGACCCCCCCCCCCATCTTCCTGACACAGATTTCATACTTCCTGTTATTATGGACTATATTTGTCCCAAGTAAACATAAGTCATCTTTTTGCATACACTCTGCTGACAGCTGACCACTGCTGCCCTGCTCTCATATCAAAACAACACACCACCAGAATGGTTCACCTGTTCTGGCCTGCTTTTCTGTCCGGCGCCTCCCGGCCACTGGGGGGAAACCTCACACTCTGCTGGGGCCAGGACAGCCATACAGGGACAAAAGCCCGGTCCTACATGGCACTTGTTAAGCCGTTGGATCAGTTTACAGTAAAGATTGGGATTCTGGAGTGAGAAAACCTCCAGGTCGGAAAAAAGTCCTAAAAATAATCCATAAAGCAAATTTCAGCCAAACCTCATATATTCTGTTCCGTTCTCACTTTTCACTCTTCAGATGTTTCAGTCTGGCCTTGATCCAGTCTGGCTGCTGGCTTGTAACTCGACAAATTATGTCTGGTCACCGTGGGGTTTTTTTTGTTTTTATTTTGGGAACGTTTATTTAGTTTGGATGTGTAAGTGTGAATCTCACAATTACAGAGTTGCTGTCTCTCGTGGGCGTCTCGGACCAACACACAAACCATACTCAACAGTAGTAGCACTAAATCATCCCTCACTTAATTATGTTGACACATTTCTTTTGCTATTTTTGCAAGTATGAACTTCTGCTAACTGTGCGTTTTCTATAACATTCAATTATGATGATGCATTTTTATGAACTAGTTGCTGAAGCATTTGTTTATTTTTTTGAATGAAGTTGAATACACACAAAGTTATTATACAGTCTAAAATAAATTAAATCTAAATTCGTCACTTAATACATTAGCATATACAACGTGGGACAATGGGTCACATGTCGTCATATCTTTGTTTAGAAGGTTTACAATGCAAAATTCACCACAGAATGTCTAAGTGTAGGTGATGAGGCACGTGGTCCTGTGGTGGAGCTGCGCAATGGGCCCCACTGTGCCTCCTGACGGAGGAGGCTGTGCTTTTCGGCACAGTTGTCAGCTGTGAGCTGACAGCACTGTCTCAGCTGCTGTGGGCTGGGTCTAATGGACGGGAGGAATCCCTGACACTAAACACACACACACACACACACACGCACACACACACACACACACACCCTTTGAAAAGAAGCAGCACGGCACTCCCGTCCCACTCAGGCCCCCAGCGACCCTGCTCCCATTTGCTGTGACCAGATAGTGTTTCATGTCTCAGTGGGAGGGGGGGGTGGGGGGGTGGGGGTGGGGGTGTGTCACCGGCACGAACACCTCCGCTCTCCTCACTCAGCCTGAAACTGTCTGGGACACACACACAGACACACACACAGACACACACACCGGGATCTCCACTGGACATAAACAAGAGGATTAACTTCCCCAAACACAAAGTGTCAGGACTTTTCACCGCCGCCTCCTTTTACCTCTCTGTCTCTGTCTCCTCAGCCAACGAGAAGATCGACGACATCAATGGCTGCCCCAAGAGCCGCTCTCAGATGGTGAGTGACCACCCCCCCCCCCCACTCCCCCCAAGTTTGTTTTGGCAGAACGTTGTGATCTTTACCTCTGTGTGAAGTAACGCACTTCTTCACGGACTCGGTGTGGCCCCCGGCTCTGAGCTGTGGTGCAAAAGTCACTAGTGAATACTCGCACTGTGGCTGGGAAAGAGTTCGTCCATTTATTTTTACTCCTGCGGTGTCGCGGGCTGCTGTTCGTGAAACCTCTGGCTCGGGCTTCTGGCAGTTGGCTCCCGGTTGAAAGCACCACTGGCTTTGGTTTTTTTTTTTTGGCGTCTGGCTTTGACTCATCTTATTACACTTGCAAAAGAGAAGGCGCTTGTCTCATCTCTGGGAGGGAAGGCAGGCGGTCAGGCATCTGCGCCCATGACAAAGAAATTGTTTGCAGTCCGATGGGGACGTGTTTTGGGGTTTTTTTTGTTTGTTTTTTAGGTCTGCGGTGACATTTAGCAGGTATGCACGTAGGATTTCCTGCCCGACACCGCTGGTGGGATTTCAGTGCTTTCATAGATCTGTGATCTCTGTGGGAAATTAGCCGACGGTCCCGAGACGCGGCCGCCCTCGGCTGAATGTGAGGGGTCATAAATTGGGCCAGTGTGCCAGCTGAGGGGGCTATTTTTGGCCACCAGCCAAATTACTGAGCCCTATCAAAGCACCAGAGAGCGAGAGAGAGAGAGAGGGAGGGAGGGCGAGAGAGATTCACATCCATTAACAACTGAGGTGGAGGTGGAAGCACAGCTGATCCCTGAACTCTTATCCTTCATTGTGATCATACCCACATGGAACCAAATTATCATATTAATGGGGTCACCCCAATTTATTTGTCTTTGTTTTTTATTGTGCTCTGTTTTCCCAGTTTGCAGGGTTTTCCTGTTTTTTATGTTCTGCTGGGTATTAGGTTGATTAGGAGCCGATCTGGTTATGCAACAGGTGATTCTTTTTTTTATATAAATAATGAAAGCATCAGAGCAAATCAGATCTGGATCCTGGTCAGGAAAAACCTGTCTCATCAGCTGGCTCCGTCAACACTGGGCTTCCCCATCCAGCAATCAGGCGCAGTTTTTTAACGACTAGATAATTATATGAATGAAAAAATGGGAAAATCTGCTTATTGGAACAGCAAAAAAAAAAGGTGAAATTCAGTGGAGCGAACATGAAGGCAGAATAAGCAGATAACTATAATAGAAACACACCAGACTTGAAATGAGAGCAGGGATGTATCTCAGGTGTAGAGTGAAGACGTGTCATTATCAGCTGGGCCTTTTCCAATCAGCTCTGATTCTGCTCCTCAGCTGGTCGCCTGGAATTGATCGTTCCGCTCTCCTTGGTGCCAATGGTGCACAGGCATCTGCAAACACAGCTTCTTTTTCAACAGAAGGAACTTTGCTGGATAAGCCAAAAAACCAACACTGACTTAGTGCTTCCAAATAATATGGTGGAAATAAATAAATAAATAAATAAATAAATAAAATTAAGAAGGTGAAACAATTATTTTTATATTGTGCATTCAAGCAGTGTGATGGTTGTTGGATAACAGGCAATCAGATTGCGTGTGTGTGTGTGTGTTCTGGAATCAGTGTGTGTCGTCTCAGGACGTCTGTCAGCTTTAAAGCAAAAACGAGAAGCAGTCAAGCAGCGTGGAGGGCAGGTGCAACCGCAGCCATTATGCAAATGGATGCTTTGTGTTTTGTGGCTCTGTCAAAACAAACACACACACTCACACACACACTCTCACACACACACAGGTCCTGAAAGTGCAGTAGGCAGCTGGAGTTACCCACTCAGCTTTCAAAGCGGCTGCCAATTGCCACCACTTAGGTTAACCTGAGCCTGTAAACGAATCAACATGGAAACACGCTCCATCACTGGAATCAGCTCTCACCGCGCTCTCACCGCGCTCTCACGCCGGCTGATTAGCATGCCGGTCATCCAGGCCGAAGACGGTGGCTGTTTTCACAACTGTCACCCCCTTGTTAAACGGACCCCCATCATCATGTCGTTCCTTTGCCACCCAGTCTGAATACCCCTGTGTTGTGTGTTTGTGTGTGTGAGTGTGAGTAAAGTGTTGATTTGACACTAAGCTGTTAAAAACCACACAGGATGCCACGCACATAAGACACACGAGTGTCTGCTTGTTAAAGCAGCAGCTTTAACAATAAATGAACTTTTTCCGTATCTCAGTTATTATGGACCAACTCTTTGTGGATGCAGATTTGGCGCCTGAATGCACTATTTTGTGTTCTTGTTGTTGTCTTGATTGCACGAGCGAGCGGGACGAGACCCAAACTGCAATTAATTTTTTTTGGTTTGATTCAATAGGTAGGCGTACGTGCACGTGCACGTGTGCGTGTTTGAGGGAGAGACTAATGTGATCCGTGTCAGCTGGTCAGAAATCAGTCCAGCACATGACGCACTAAAAACAACAAGTTTTTTGAAATATCTGTTTCTAAGCAACCAAATATCCCCAAAACTCCACATCCTTTTATTCACAGGACCTTGTTTTCCCAGCCTGAAATGGAATTTGTCCTTCACATGAAGGCACTGCAGGGATAAACAAAACCAACAGAATCAAACGCAACTCCTCTGTGAATCTTGTGATGTGTTGCTGACTGAGAGGTGATCACCTCATGGTGCTCGTTTGAGTTTTGTCCAGCCTGAAATTCAGTTCTTTGCTCATCTGTTGCAACAGTCGGTCCATTCATGGGAATATATTTTCTGAATCATACAAGAAAAACTTTCCCAGAAAAAACATTTTAAGATTTCCTCCGTGTAGGAAAAAGAAGGCGTTAAAGAAGATATCTTGTCCGTATAAGTGCACGCTGGGTGCACGCTGCAGTAACATCTTTGTGTAAAGTGTGTCAGTCACAGACGCTGGTATGTGATGGCGATGTGAGGGAAGCGGTGTTTGCTCTGAGGCGTCTTGTTTGAGGTGAGCAGGAAGCTGCGATATGTGAAACCTCCGGAGAGAGCGCAGGTGTGGACAGACACTGACGGACTCGCTCACGTACAGATACGCGTTTGTTGTCTCACAAGCATCTTACGTGAGCAGATTCCGCAACACCTGACAATCACAGTGTCAGCTGACAGAGAAGCTTTCAGCCGTGAAGCCGTCAGTCAGAGTACAGTATATTTACACCATATTCTCTTCTCTCTTTTTTTTTTAGAAATACTAGATCTCAACCAATCACCTTGATCATAACAGAGTTGAACACATTTCAGCCATGTTTTTTTTTCTTTTAGAATAATGAATACTTTTGATAATTAATCGCAGTGTTTTGGCAGAAAAACAGTCAAAGTTTTTTTTTTTTTTTTTTTTGCTGCTTAGTTTAATAACGACAGTTTCGTTATCGGTTTTCTAACGTGCCTGTCTGTCATGTTCTGCTCCAGACACAACTCTTGGTCACGCTGCACTTCCTCCCTCCCTCTCTCACTATATATATATATATATATATATACTGTATATATATCTCACACACACACAACAATAGCATCCCTGTGACGGGAGGTAGTGTTTGTTCAGAGGGTTGTTGGTTGACCGGCCCCGTGCTGCAGCCGGGAGCCGGAGCGGAGCAGACGTGAGCAGATTCCGCAACACCCGACAATCACAGTGTCGGCTGACAGAGAAGCTTTCAGCCGGGAAGCCGTCAGTCAGAGTACAGTATATTTACACCATATTCTCTTCTCTTTTTTTTTTTTTAGAAATACGAGATCTCAACCAATCACATTGATCATAACACAGTGTTGAACACATTTCAGCCATGTTCTTTTTTCTTTTAGAATAATGAATACTTTTGATAATTAATCGCAGTGTTTTGGCAGAAAAACAGTCAAAGTTTTTTTTTTTTTTTTTTTTTGCTGCTTAGTTTAATAACGACAGTTTCGTTATCGGTCTTCTAAAGTGCCTGTCTGTCATGTTCTGCTCCAGACACAACTCTTGGTCACGCTGCACTTCCTCCCTCCCTCTCTCACTATATATATATATATATATATACTGTATATATATCTCACACACACACAACAATAGCATCCCTGTGACGGGAGGTAGTGTTTGTTCAGAGGGTTGTTGGTTGACCGGCCCCGTGCTGCAGCCGGGAGCCGGAGCAGAGCAGGAGGGTGTCGGTGGCGTGCGTCAGTGTGGGTGTGAAGTCAGGCGGAGCAGTCGCACTGCAGGAATAGATCCTACTTCCTGACAGGTATGATCCTACCCTACGTGTCTGAGCACAGTGTGGAGACGTCAGCAGCCGTGTTCACCCAGTGCAGGGGCTGATTTGTTGACGGTCTGGATTTCTCTTTTCTTGCTGATCTTTGCTGCTTATGATTGATTGATTGAAGATGTGATTCACCACGTTAGAGCGATTAGAGATGTCTGGGTAAGTCCGTCACTAAGGGTGGTTTGAATTGACTTATTTGTAGTTTTGCATGCTCACAGAGGAAGAACGACTTGTGATGGGGCTCTGGGCAGAAGTTAGACCGGGTGGGTGGTGGACTGATCAGTGTCGCTGTGGTTTCAGTATCTCCACCCCCCTGAGAGTCGGGCGCTGCAGGACGCGGCCTGGCATTTGTCTTTATGAAGCATCATTTCTGAGGGGCCGCTGCTATTTAAGCAACAGCTATACCATGGGAATGTGGAGCAGTTCGGGGGGGTGGGGGGTTCGGGGGGGTATTAAAGCCTGTGGTGTTGGAGGTTTATTTTTAAGGCACTGTTGGCATTCAGAAAGGGGCCATAGTCTGCATTCCCTCTTTTTTCCCCTGCTGTACCACCTCAAAGGACAAAGAACATATGTCAGCCCGTCCAACAGCTGCTTCTGGGGTCAGAGGTCAGGGAAATGACAGCGGGGGCAGCAATGCTGTTTCAGCACAATCGCTGACCGGAAATCTGTCAGCCTCCTCACGTACATTACTATTACTACAACTGTGTTGGAAGTGTATTGTCTGGGCAGACACTGGGTCCCTGATGCCCCCTGCTGCTGCGTGAAAAGATGACATGATGATGCATTTTGCATGTATTATACAAATATAAATATAACTTATTATTGTCAAATACTCTTGCCGTAGTGTCTTGTCTAACTAGTAATAGGTAATAGGTTCAGTTGCACCCTAGTGGTGTCGGCTGTATCTGCAGTCACTAGATGTTAGCGTGGTGCAAATGAGCTTTAACTGCAGCGTCTCACCTCACAGCCGGATGCTTCCTAACAGGAGTAACGCACAGCGAGCGCAGGGTCAGGCTATATTTAGTCGCCGCACATTAGCTGTAA
This sequence comes from Trinectes maculatus, assembly GCA_016785345.1. Taxonomy (NCBI): domain Eukaryota; kingdom Metazoa; phylum Chordata; class Actinopteri; order Pleuronectiformes; family Achiridae; genus Trinectes; species Trinectes maculatus. The sequence goes on from JAFBJQ010000298.1 coordinate 35,910, forward strand.
TCATGTAATTAATCTCTAGCTAGGGGGACCCTCCCACACGCCGCCCACCACACCCGGCCTCTTTTACAAAGGCCATGGTTCAGGTGTATTTTAGTGTATTTTAGAAACCGCAAACAGCTGCAGTGTATCACAGCTCTGCATCTTTACTCCCTCGCCCGCGAGACCAATTTAAACCTGTTGTACATAAATACTGGAGTTTTCCCTGAGTATACGCTCTAACTTACAATAAATGTAGTATCACAACTTTACTGCATTGCTGCTTTTAAACACCCATGTTCACGTTGAATTCTTTAGTTGTTGCTCCTCTCGGAGTATCACCAGGGCTTATTGACACCTGTAGTGTTGCACCAGGTGTGTTTGCGCATCGGAAAAGAACAGTCGCACAGTGACTCATCTGCATTGAGTCCGCTTGATGACTCGTTTTATGTGGTTTGCTGTGTAAATGGCATGGACCAGTCGGCAGGCGGGGTGGATAGTGGGTCACATGGGTTCTCAACAAAGCCCGTCTGCCTATCACGTCCTCCGGCAGCCCAGTGACAGCTCAGCAGTGTGCTCAGCTTATCAGGGCTGTTGTCACAGCAGCAGAGCTGGTATGAAAGGTTAGATCCTGATCCGGGAATATTACTCACATATCAACCATTTTCCAAAACAGATGCATTTGTCGTTGTGTGAGCATTTTATTTGATTTGATTTTAACTTTTCTTCATCATTCCTATGTATAAACATATAGGTCTTCTGTCGTGTAAGTGTTAACTGCTGTGCTCCATAGATCAAGTTAACAGCCTAATTTTTACTGGAACAGTTGAATGAAATCGGTGAATATTGAATTACATCCAATCAGTATTCCCAACATTGCCGTTCTTGTCCAGCTCTTCTTCTACTTTCCCTCCCCCGATAGACTTGTAGATCTTCACGTTCGCCATTAGACCCTTCAGTAGGAACGTGCACTTCCTCACATCATACAAATTTGCAGATTTGAATGTGCATGATGTTGCATCTTACAGCTCTGTGTGTGTGTGTGTGTGTGTGTGTCTTTGTCCAGATTGAGAACATCGATGCCTGCCTCAGTTTCCTGGCAGCCAAAGGAGTCAACATCCAGGGTCTGTCTGCGGAGGGTAAGCTGGACTCCTCTGCTTGAATCCAAACCTGGGCCTGGGTGAACCAGCTAATCCCAGCTGCTGAACAAAACGTCCTTATGCTATGGAAAAAAGATTAGGAGTAGTAACCTGATACACAGAGGCGTTTTTTATTCACAGGCTCTTTGTGTCGGGATACAATAGATTAATACTAGACAAGTACAGATGGGACCTGATTATCACACACATACAAATACTCATGTACCAGAAGGTGCACAACAATTAAAAGTGTGTTTGATGTGGCCTATATGAAACACATTGGCCGGAATGTTTCCCAACCCAGGAAACAATAGCGACAGTGTTTTCACTGGGCTGAACAGGGATATCTCCTGACTCCAGGGACGACATGGGGTCCGTTTGCTCTTTTATAAACAGTACGTGTTCGTGTGACTTTCACTTAGCAGCACCAAAACAAGCGATTCATATAAAAAAAGGGGAAATCGAGGCAAATTGTAGGTTTGTTTTTAGATGAAATGAATTATATCATTTCTAAATGATGTACTTCATACAACTTTTTGTTTGTGCCTTTATGAGTGTAACGACCAGATGGGGGAGCTCTCAGGTCTTTTTATGGTCCCTGTCTCCTGACGTTCATGAAATTAAACTGAAATTGAAAATACGCAACAGTGATGAATTATATCATATTCGATAAATAGCAAAAGTGAAGGAAGCATAGACAACGTGTTTTGCAAAACACCAATGAGGACAAATAACATATATTACTAATATAATAATAATAACAACAATAATTAATAAATTATAAATTCCTGTTATTCAAGATTCAAGCCTTTGAATCTTGGATTCTCCTTCTCCGTATTAATATTCCACGTTGTCCCTCATCTCGCCCGCAGAGATCCGGAATGGTAATCTGAAAGCCATCCTCGGCCTCTTCTTCAGCTTGTCCCGCTACAAACAGCAGCAGCAGCAGGCCCAGCGGCAGCCCTCTCTCCCCGCCACCGCCCAGCCCCACGCCGCACATCCTCCCCTGAGCCAGCAGAGCAGCGCCCCGGCTCAGCTGAGCCACTCTCCGCATGGGACTCCTGCCCTCACAGCCCAGAAAGCAGCGCAGGCCGAGATGCAGTCCAGGTGAGGCTCATTTCACGACTCAGTACAAAAAAACCCTGGAAACTGAAAATATGAGTCACAGTCACGTGACCTGAACACCGGGCGTACGGCTCTGTCTATGTGTTCTTCACTTTCTCGCCATGTCTGCTGTTCTAATCCATCATGTTGTCATCTCTGTCCTCCTGCTCTCACTTCCTGTCGGTTATGACCGACGACCTGACCTCTCTGTCCCTGTCCGCTTCCATATCTCTCTCTCTCTCTCTCCTCTCTTCTTCTTCTTCTTCTTCTTCTCCAGGGACGGATCACACAGTAAACTCCTCAAGTTTTCCCTTGGTCAGAAAAAGACCTCTAGGTCAGCTGCTTCTGCATTTCCGGTTTTCTCGCTCCTCCCTCTCTCCCCTCCACCTCACCTCCTGTCCCGTCCCATTCCAGGAAATAGGAAGGTAGAAATTGCCCCTAATCGAGGACAAGGTTTCTTTGCTCCTGCAATGAGTCGCAGGCTGTTTCTTTGTCTTTGATTAAGGGCAATCTCGACTACAAGCACTATTTAATATGCATGAGTGGTGGTGTTGAGTAGATAGGAACCCAGTCTCCAGGCTCGGGTTTGGGATGGCCCTGTCCGTCTGGCACTGCGCCTCGTTTGGCAGCACTGCTAAATGGGCTGTGAAAGACCTTTCGATAACCTTTAAGCAAGTGTGTGTGCACTTGTGTGTGTGTGTGTGTGTGTGGGTGGGGGGGTGCTTAACGAGCACATTGTCCATACAATGTGACGGTAATAATTAACACAGGAAGAGTCTGCCTCTCTTCACCCCACGTTTGCTGTGATGCCTTCAGGTCTTTTTTGCGTTCACTTTTTTTTTGGCACCGAATGCAGTGTTGTACAATGTGACGATGCACCTTGTTGAAACTGGATTAAGATTGGTTTTGCATGCTGCCCATCACAGATTACACTGGACAACAAAGGTTTTTGCTACCGAGGAAAGTCCACGTGTTCTGGACTAAATCAGGTACGCTGATCACGAATCTGGATTCAGAACGTCAAGATTTAAAGTTACATGCATCCAGTTTTATGATAGTAGATTTTTTTTTTATTACAATAATCCATCAAAATCACAAATACGTGTTCAGAAAATACAAACGTACTATTAAACTGCTTCGTAAAAATCAAACATACCTGTAACTGCAGCACAAATTTTGAATTCAGATTTGGAATCAGCGCGTCTGATTTAATTGATGTTAACTGGAATTGTTTCAGTAGCAAACAAAACAGGTTTTTTTTGTTTTGTTTTGTTTGTTGACCAGTGTTATTTTTGCGTTGCACCTGCCCACACGAGCTGCTCTCCATTGCAGCGCCATAGCACCACCCTATGGACAGCATCTGTAACCACAACATAAAGTGCTGAGAGTCCCCCTGGGGTTTTCTGCAGCGCTCCATTTAAATGGGCCTGTTGCTTTAAGAATGCAGGTTTGCAGGCTGCATTATAAATATGGTGTGTGTGTGTGTGTGTGTGTGTGTGTGTGTAGACTCATCCTGCCATAATTGAAAGTCAAATGAGCTCATTCACCTCTTCACAGAATAATATGTTAAGCACTATTACCTGGCATTGGCTTGAAGAATAATGGTCAGTCAGATTGAGTGGCAGTCGGAAATGAGAGTTTCTGTAATGTGTGTGAAGAGCTGACAGGGAGCGCTGCAGTCTCCTTATCAGTATCCACCCCGCAGCCCTCAGGAGGCACGATGATGCCGCCACTATTAAATTAGCGTTTTATTAGCCGTCCATATGCCGCAGCCTGGTTACAGCCGCAGCCCGGGTTACAGATGTCAACAAAGGCAACACATCAATTTACTACATAGTATAAAACTGTCAGAAATTATTCCGGGGTTTATTCCCAGCTGGTTGAGTCCATGTGGAGAAGGGAGCAGGACTTGTAATCTGAGCTCTCCGGGGACCTGGATCCTGTCACACTGTCCAGCCCCCCCCACACACACACACACACACACATACAATCACTCTCCATTAGATTACTGTATTACTGTAGGTGTATATGTGAAGCCAGAGCTGGAGCAGACAATAGCTGAGTGTGCATGTTTTTAACTCCAGGCTGCAGACTAAAGATTACCCAGATGTAAACATCTGTCTTGGCAGCAGTCGTTTGTTACCAAAAGAGTCTAAAATAGTGCAAAGCATAAATGGAGGCTACAGAGGAGGTTTGTACTTTGACCTTTGAATTTGACCTTTTAGCTCCACAAGATGGCAAGAAAAGAGCCTTTTTCATGGGAAATAAACATAGCAGTTCAAAAAATAATTATAATTTTCTGCATTAAGAGTCAAGTCCGATGATTTAAAAGTTTTACATACCTTTTCCATCTCCTTCACAATAAATCTATAATTCAACTGCAACGCCACAGTGCCTGCATGGCCCCCGTGCTCCGACTCCTGGCAACCGAGACCCTCCTGTTTTTTACAAGCTGTAGACGAGATGTGTGTTTGTCTTAGCAGAATGTGTCATAAACCTGGAGGAACTCGGTGGGTCTTTGTGTCTCTACCACAGATGTTCCCCTCTAATGTCTTTGAGACTGTAATAAACAAACTTAATGTTATAGCCTTTCTGTCCTCCTCGCCTCTCTGTCTTCCTCTCCCGCTCCATCAGACTTCCTGGCCCCACGACGAGGGTGTCCACTGCCGGCGGTGACATCCCTCCAAGAGGCTCGGTCAGTGCTGCTGGGAACAGACGCAGTCAGGGCTTCAGTGACAAGACCAAAGTCAACTCCCACCTGAACAAAGGTAAGGGCCATCACAAGACCACACGTTTTTTTTTTTTTGAAATATCCTGAACAACCGTTTTTGCTGTAAAAAGGAAAAGCATTGTGTTTGCATGTGTTGAGGGTGAAATGAAAAAAAAAGAATGTGACTTTTTATGTGTTAAACTGGGCTAAATGCAACATCATCTATAAATCTCATTATGATTTATCTCCATTCGAGGTATAAAACAGACCTTTTTGCTTTCGCATGTCTAAACTGCTCTGACCCACTTTAACTCATTCTGCCCAGTGTGACTGTTCTGCAGCGCACACACACACACACACACACACACACTCTGAGCGTGCTTGGCTGTATATTTAGTTGGACCCCTGTCACCGCTCAGTGAGTCAAGGCTTTATATAGACTGTGTTAGTGTTCACAGCCTAAACTCATTACCCTGCATTCGACACAGAATTCTGACCAGAGAGAGAGAGGGGGGAAGACAGAGTGAGACATAGGGAGTAAGTGTGTGTGTGTGTGTGTGTGTGTGTGTGTGTGTGTGAGAGAGAGAGAGAGAGGGAGTCTGTTGTCTGTTTAAACGGTGACAAATTAACAGGGACCACCACTATAAGCAGCACGTGGGGCCATTACCCTGATGAGATGAGTGCTGGATATTCATTGTGTGTGTGTGTGTGATTGACTTACTAGAAATAATGTTATTGAATTTTTACAAATTGCTGGTGAAGCCTGAAGTAGAATCAAAGGCTGGTTGATTGTATTAGTGCTCAGAAATGAAATCAGCTGAAGTTCATATAATAAACAATAAACCCACCGCCACCAAGTTTTATATGTTTGTGTGTCTGTGTGCAGCAGGTCATGTGATTGTTAACAGGTAGGTGGAGAATTACTGGTTGACCCAAACCCCTACCCTGTTATTGACATAGAGCCAAGCCCCTCCCCCCTGCCACAGCGCCACAGCACCACTGAGTTCCTCCTCCTCCACCTCCTGCACACTCTGGATGGTTGGACATGGTTTGGGACTCTCCCCTCCTCTCCTGTCCCATCTCCTCCTCTCCCTTCCTTCTATCTCTGTTCCTCCTGGGCGTCTGCAGCACCAATGAGGTTTGTCACGTTGCACCGGTTCATCACTTTGAGCTCGACCTGCAGGTCATTGTTTCGGAGGAAGCATATGAGTGTGTTTCTTGGTCACTTGTTTACTTGTTTGTTGACTTGTTTTACTTGTCCTGATAGAACTCAGGGCTGTTTTCTGTCAGACGCTGTCAAGTCAGTTGTGTTGTGAGGAGTTTGTTTACTGTGTCGCTGCAAATGTGTGAAACTGGCATTGATTTCATTTTTAATTTTGTATCTGACAGAGTTTGTGTGACACAACAAATCAAAAAATGCATGCTGGGACTTGCTATTTGTTGAGACATTGTGTCGTACACGCTTGTTGTGACAGTGTTGCTGCAGGTTCGGATGATTAGGAGGGGACACCTGCAGCTTCTGTTGTGAGGCCAGATCTGCTGTGTGTCAATGGCTGTGACAGTAGAATGGTGTTGCGTCACTGCACGGTTGTACAGAACAGAAGCAGACCTCCTCTGCTCTGTGTTAATATACGGTGACAGCATCTGGGCGTCCGGCGAGTGACACAGAGCAGAGAGAGAGCAGAGAGTGAGCAAAACCTGGGGTTGTGTGTGTTTTCATATGTGCACGTCTCTGTTTCCCCACGTATCTGTGTGTATGTGTGTGTGTTTCTATGCTGATGACCTCGCTGACTGAATGGGCTTCTGATGAGCTGTAGCGTCACTGTTTGAGTGCATTCATGTGGAGGAACTTTAAAAAAAAAAGAGTTTCAGTCTCGGCACAAAGGCCCGGCTGTCCCGGCTGTCCCGGCTGTCCCATTCGCTTGTTGGAGCACAATGACCGAGGACAGAGAGAGAGAGAGAGAGAGAGAGAGCGCAGGCTGCAGAAATCAGAGCATGATGAGTCAGCAAAGACACGCCGCCTCAAACTTTGTGCGTTATCTGTGCCAGTTCCTCTAAATGAAATAAAGCCGACCACTCAGAGATAATTCACCTCACGCTGCTTTCTGAAAACATGTTTTCGCTCTTGCTATATGTCGCTGACTCGTGTGTATGTGGGCCAATTTCAGGTTTGGCCTGGTGTCTTGTGACCGCTGCAATCATGAGTGGTGTCGGCGAGCTTGTGATGTCCAAACAGTGTCAGCCGACGCTACCTCTTAATGCATTTACTGCCAGAGCGGCTCCTCTCTCAGGTCCAGTAAACATCTATATGGTTTCCATATATATTTCCATGCACAGGCGTGTACGCATTGAAGGAAGAGTGTTGACACGTGAGTGTAATTACATGGTTCTCGTCACTCGTAGACGAGCGTGAGTGTGACAAAGAAAAGCATTGAGTGCCTTGATGTTTTCAGGATATGCAGATGAACAGAGCCTTTTACGCACAGATGCATAAGAAGACCTCCTCTTTGCTTTGTATATAATGAACCAAACATCTCCGCCAGTATGTGATTTTTTAGAAAACACCCAGCGTTAGCATCAGCAGCTTTTCCCGCTGCCCCTGCTGTCTTTGAAATGTCAGTCTGGGTTTGTGACAACCTCAGTCGTCTGCATATAAAGGTCAGAACCCCAGTGGAAACCCATTTCATGGTTCCACCTTTTAAACAAAACGGTGCGTTGGAATAAAGGAGCAGCGTTCCCACGTGAAGTAAACGGGTGGTCCGAGATTCTCTGCCCTTCAGGGTTTCCTCCGCTGTCATTTTCTGCTCTTTATTTTAATCTCTAATGACGGCAGTAATTAAGCAGTTTAGTGGTAAATGGGAAAATTCCTTCAACATGTTTTCCAGAAGCAGGCAGCTCAACCGGTGCGGCGAACGAGGCGCAGTGGAGCAGCTTCTCACCAGGTTTCAGCCCGAGGCTGCGCCGGGTCATTAGGTCAATGACCCGTTCTCGGGGCATGTTCAAACGGTTACGTGTTTATTTTTGAGGGAGAAGTGCTTCCGGGAGTTGTGCTGGTCAATCTGATGGAATCGCATTTAATCTAATTAGTTTATTCAAAGTGCAGCCAGAAAACGCCTGATTTAGCTGTGCGATTATTCACGGCTGCAATGTCAACAAATATATTGTCTACCGTTTGTTGCTGTGGTTGCCAACAACCAGTTTCCTGCGAAGCATCAACATGCTTTTTTTTTGCCCTGAATGTTTTTTGATGCAACAGTGTCCAAGTCCGTCACTTGTGACCCAGCATGTTGAAGATTGACCACTTTTCTTTCAACCATGGCAACTGGAGCGTGTCGGTGTCCGTCACCAGTCATGACAACAGCTGTCCGTTCCAGTGTCCAGGGCCTCTGCCTGTCCTGCCTCACTGCCACTCTTCTTTTCTGCCCTGAAATCCAAGATGACCCCATTCACGGACGGCACAGACCGTCCTGCTGGCATCACTCATCCCAAACCTGCAGTGCCAGTCCCCTCATTCTCTCTGCCCGCTCCACAATCACAGGGAGCCGGCTCTCTGCAGCCTGACCCACTTTCCCGATTGCAAACTGCCAGCACAGCTAATTGGGCCCTAATCACTTCCTAATGGCTGCATTGTTTCAGGCTAAATGCTAACCGGGGAGTGGGTGCCTATTTCCAATTAGAGCATGAAAGGGCGCAATAAAAATTAAATACAGTGGAGAGCCTGATGAGAAAGCCAGATAAACAGAGTGGTCGAATATGAATGTATGTATGGAATGTGAATATGGATTTGATGTAGCTGGTGTGGATTAAAGGAGGATGACCGAATGATGTCGCCAAGCACCGGAAACTCTATTAGAAATAACGAACTGTAGAGCTGCTTCCTCAAGTTATGAAAACAGGTTGGTAATGGAGAACGTTATGAAAGCATGAACAGCACAACTTCAATAAGGAAACACAAGCGGGGCCATAAAGATGTAAATGTAAAAGAGTCAGCAGGAAAAAAGATTGGTGCGGAAAAAAAAGCGAAGTGGTGCGAGAAGGCACAACATAGGAGTGCCCTGTGTGTGTGTGTGTGTGTGTACACATTGCAACACAACTGTTATGATTCATGTCACCCAGTACTCCCTGCACAGGCCCTCACACACCGGCCGTTGGTGTTTGAATATTCAAATGTTGCTGGTGTGAGGCGCTGGAAGCTTCAGCCGCCAGGTCGCTGTAGTTTATCACAGTGCGAGCAGTGACTCAGACAAACAGGGATTTCAAACCTGGCTCTCTTGCAGCTTCGCTCCTCGGTAAGTTGTCTTTGTTGCGATGCCGCTGGACCAGTTCCTCTCCGTGTTAAACTGTATTTTCATGCCGTGTGCGGATCTGATTCATGACACAGCGAGTACTACTGAGCAGTCGGACCCGGGCAGAGCCTCATAAAGCTGAGGGATGCTGACCAGAAACATTCCATATAAGTCCAAGCCTTACGAGCAAGTGCGGCGTCGCTGCCTCTCGACTTGACCTGCTTGGCGACGCTTGAAAGCCCTTGAGCCTGCTCCTCATTGTTTTTATAAACAGCTCGTGATGGGCTCCTCTCATTGTTAGTGCTAAAGGGGTTTTAACAGTTTTGGTGGCGAGCCCACAGGGAAGTAATGGCGAGTTTGGCTGTATCAACAGAGGGCGCCGCCAGGCCCTTATAAGGCGACGTTGTGTGGGGTCAAAGACGACTCGCACTCAGCATCTGGTTTCTCTTCTGTTTGCAACTGTATCATTGTTTTAATGAAACGTCTCTTTTCCGCTGCAGATTCCTCAGAGGGCATGACCTCACACTCTTTGGTGATGAATGAGCACGCTCCGTCGTCCGCGGTGACCGTCGGCTCGTCCGCCAGCATCCCCGCTGCTACCTCCGCCCTGCTTCCTCCCTCGTCTTCTTCCACGGCCTCCTCTTCCACAGCCATTCCCCACCCAAACAGCAACGGGAAGCCCTGGAGGAGCAAGTCCATGAGCTCCAAGCACACCTCCTCCTCTTCTCTGTCCGCCAGCAGCGCCCCCACGTCTGCCATGCAGTCTGCCAAGCAGGAGAAAGACGCCTCCTGTAAAACCGCCGCAGCAAGTGAAGCTCCTCCAAAGGTTGTCACTCAGAAGTCGATGCTGGAGAAGCTTAAGCTCTTCAACAGTAAAGGAGGCTCCAAATCCTCCACCTCCTCCAACGGAGTTGGGGCCCAGACTGACAACACTGCCCCAGTCAGGCAGCTCGGAGTGGGGCAGGTGGAGAAAGTGGAGACGGCCTCCAACACTGACTCTCTGGAAGAGGACGATGGTAATGTCAGGCCAGGAATGAACGGGACCAGTAATGGTTCTGCCGCTGGAGCAGCTTCCTCAGCGGGTACCAGTGTCTCCACAACCGCCAGCAGCCCCAAAATTGCCCTGCGGGGCATCGCCCAGCGCACCTTTAGCCGAGCTTTGACTGCCAAGAAAGGATCTGTCAAAGGCCCGGAGAAGGACAAGGACAAGGAAAAGGCCAAGGAAAAGGAGAAGGAGAGAGGGAAGGAGGTGGGAAAACGCGTTCCTGTCCCCGACAGGACAGAGCTCAGAGGAGAGGACGCGAAGGAGGAAGCGTCGCTCGTTGCTGTAGACGCAGACAGCTCGAACAAAAGGACCTCGAAAATCGCCAGCTTCATTCCCAAGGGTGGGAAAGTGGGCAAAAAGGAGAGTTCCACCCCTGCACACAGCGGAATACCAAAGCCAGGAGGCAAAGCCCCGGGAGCTGGGGGGAAGGCGTCCTCGGTGAAGGAGGCGGGGGAGCGGCCTCGCAGCATGAGGTTAGGAGGGGGTCTGGCCATGCACCGTGGCCCCCTGGACAGAGACAGGGACAGCAGACACTCCAGCTCCACCTCCAGCCTGGCCTCCACAGAGGGCAAGACCAGCGCCGCCCCTGTGGCAGGAGGAGGTACGACGCAAAGCACAGCCAGCAACACGGTCAGCGTGCAGCTACCTCAGACCCAACAGCACCACAGCCACCCCAACATGGCCACTGTCGCACCTTTCATGTACAGGTCAGTTCACGTGTCAGTACAACAATGTAACATTGTATTAAAAAACACTTTTATGTCTAAGCTTCAATAAGAACAAATCTGTGGATCACCCTCTCAGTTACGTAAAAAAAAGTTTTCTAGTGATCAAAAACATAACTCTATAAATAGAAAATAAATTTGACAGTAAATAAAGTAAATTAGAAAATGACAAATAATAAAACACTGATAAACGAGAGAATCAATTGCAATATTCAGAGGCGTTTTGAGGTTTTTGACCAGCTCACATTGTTTGTGTACAATCGTCAACCAGGACAAAGTCTGGGATCAGGACCAAGACCAAAGGTTGCATTTCTAAACCGTTCAAACTACATCAACTCAAAACTGTTACCAGTCAGTGCCGCGGCTGAACGTTATTGATTTTAGCCTTCAAGATAAACTTTACCGGCATTTGGGGTTAGCAGGTGTTTATTTTTGTCGGCGGTCACAAGACTTTAAAACCACAGCAGCTTTCATTCTTAATCGGGTTTATCCCTCTGTCGTGACGACTTGCTGAGTATTAGTTTCCCGCTAAATGCACAATAATTCAGAATCGATGATTGTGCCGTTTGTTTTCCCAGATCTCAAACAGACAGCGAGGGGACTGGGAACACCGAGACCAGCTCAGGAGGACGAGGTGGAGACGTTTCCCTGATCAAGACCAGCCAGCCCTCCATCGAGGACCTTTCAGGTGGGTGATCTCCGATGGTGATCTCAGATCTGTCTCTGTTCAGGATTATAAATAAATCCCAACAAGAGTGTGTTTTGTTTTTAATCGTCCCAATCAGGCGAAGACCCAGAAACGAGGCGTTTGCGAACTGTCAAAAACATAGCAGACCTGCGGCAAAACCTGGAGGAGACCATGTCCAGCCTGCGAGGAACCCAGGTCACACAGAGGTACAGTAGAACTTAGACTTAACTGGGGTTAACATGCCTGTCGTTTGATTTTTCTTTTTTTTGTTTTTTTTTTAAATCAGGTGCATTTAAAAAAAAAACATCGATATCAAAGTCTCTCAAACCCGTATTGTTTCATTTTTGTTTTTCAAGTGTTGTAAAGATTAGAGATTTATGATTAATTTGGTCAGCACCGTTCATAAATGAGTGTGTGAAACTCGTTTTAGTGGAAAACTAAAACTCTTCTGTTTGGGGGTCATCAAAGGTCAGCACCTCACAATGGCTGCTACAGCTGAGTGGTAAACGGGGTTAAATCAGGCTGCGTGGGGGTGGGGTGTGTGTGTGTGTGTGTGTGTGTGTGGGGGGGTGAATCAGTGACTGAGGTGCCTCGTGGTCAGCAGACTGTGTCTTTCTCGATATCACAGATATTTTTTTACTTTGCTCGCCGGACATGACTTTCTTGTCTTCTTTGATCAGGGTTTAGCTTGAGACTTTTGACCTCTGCTCCGACCCAGCACCTTGGTTCTGTCGTGTGTTTTCATGCGAGTCACAGATTCTCTCTCTCTTTCTCTGGTTTCTTTTCTACCTTCTCAGCGCCTTGGAAACCACCTTTGACGGCAGCGTCACTACAGACATTACCAGTGGCGTTGGCAGCGGCGGTGGCAGCAACAACAGCAGTGGCAGTCGAAGCATCCTCAGCCTCACTTCTACCCGCCCCTCCCTGTCGTCATGGCGACTGGGCCAGTCCAGCCCTCGTCTCCAGGCCGGTGATGCCCCCTCCCTGGGGAACGGCTACGGTGGGCGAGTGGTTGGCGGGCAGGGAGGACGCTACCTGTACCCAGGGCACCTTCGACGTCAGCTGGCCGGCAGAGGGGGAGCCCTTTGTAGCGTGGATCTCGGAGACAGACCCGGGGACATAGACCTCGACGGCATCACCATGGAGGTCACCGGATACATGAGCGACGGAGACGTGCTGAGCAAGAACGCCGCGCGCACTGATGACGTCACCAGCGGGTACGTTTTTCAAATCCTTTAAACAGAGTTTAAAAGTTGATGAGTCAGAAAAAAATAATCACTGAATAAATAAGTCGGTCATCAATTGGTTATTAGACATTGGTCTTTTATTTAATTAGCAGGAAAAAAATCCAATACTGAAAGCAAAAGAGGAAAGAAGGAACAATAACGTTACACCGTTTTTCAATGTTTTCTTAAATGCAGCCTTGCCAGAAGGTGGCAGTGTTGTTCCTTGCTTGCAGACCTGCCCTCCAAGCGTCAGACAATGCCCCGCTATTTAGCTTCAGTAGCGTTAGCAACTTTTATGCTGTGTAGCTCTGACCCCACTGGTACAGAAACAGTAACATGATGCTAACCTGCCTGTTAGCGGCGTCTCCAAGCCACTGTCCCTGTTGAAACAGGCCCCTGCATAGCTTGGCTGTCGCACTGTGCAATTTACACTGCAGCTGTCGTCATTATCATCACATGACGCAGTAATCGGTGCCAACTGAACCAAAAATCCAGAGACAGAGGCACCGGGATCTGGTAACAGATGAATATTAATGTAAAACAGATTCTGTGTGGTCAAAACACACACACACACAGACGCTCACACACAGACACACACACACAGACGCACACACACAGACACACACACACAGACACTCTTTACTTCCCCTGGCCCTGATGTGTATGTGCATGGATTCATCAGCCCGGAGGCAGCTGTAGATACAAGTCAAAGGACCTAAGTGTTCTTGTAGTACTTAAAGGGTCTGAGTCTATGGCTGAGCAGACAAAGCCGCAGCCACACCTGCACAGGTGAGTGATGGGAACAGCTGAGCAGGGCCAGGGAAAAAAAAACAAACAAGTGATATCCAGGCAGGTTCAGAGGCGATGGACGAGGGCGAGACAAATCCTGATAACATAAGATAAGATCTTTTCAATTAATTCATCTCATCATTTCGTTTTTATAAAATGGAAGAAAGTCAGACTTTACTTTTTCTCCTTTGACCAAAACTCAAATGAAATTTTCAATTAGGACGAGAGAAGAAAAAAAAGAAGCAAAACCCGATATTAGCTGAAACAAGCGTATGTTTAGTATTTTTGTGCGATAAGCGACGTTGTGTGCGTTTGATGCTCTCACCTATGTGAACGTCAGTGATGGGAGCAGGTTGACTGGATGATGTGTTTGTGGGGGGTTGGAAACCGCAGATGCATTAAGCGTGTTTGTGTTTATAGGTGTGTGTGTGTGTGTGTATGTTGAGGAAGTGTGTGTGGGTACAGGCATGTGTGGGTGTGTGTGTGTGTGTGTGCGTGCGCGGTGGGTGGAGTCGCCCTGTGGGTTAACCATTTCAAACAGACACAGACTGATGAGCCCCCCTCCCCCTCCCCCCCTATGAGCCCCCCCCCCCCCCCCCCCTCTCCCTCATCCTCAGGCCATTCAGCAGTTGGCTGTAAATCACAGGCCTGTTAGCATCCACTAACTGGTTCCACCACACGGCGGTGTGATGTTTACTCACAGAGGAGGAGTTTGTATTTAAATAACAGCTCAGACTCCAGACTCCTGTGCGTCTCATACAGATTCAGAAGATTTCACAGAAACACATGTTTTATCCCTCAGCCCTGGCGGCGTGTCGCCAAGGAGACCGACTGGGTTTCAACCATGTGTAATGGAGGTGTAGGGTCCAGGTTAATCTATGGTCCTCAGCTTCAGGTTTTAAGTTTAAATTGTGAATTTTTAGGTTTTTAAAGTTTGGCCAAAAGAAATCGATTTGACAGCTCGTCAAGAAAAACGATGCTGTCATGAAAATGTTATGGGTGAATGGAATAATCAATTATCAATAGTCTCGACAACATTTACCTGTTTGATAACTGGCTTTTTAATTATTTTTCTATTCACCTGAAAACACAGAGAACATGATGCACGACAACATCTTTAATATCTGCTGTCGTTTTATTCATTCCCACCCCCCTCCTCGCTTTTTCATTGGGTTCTCTCGCCCATGGAGACATGGACACACACACCCCCCCCCCCACACACACACACACACCATCTCATCATTTCGTTTTTATAAAATGGAAGAAAGTCAGACTTTACTTTTTCTCCTTTGACCAAAACTCAACTGAAATTTTCAATTAGGACGAGAGAAGAAAAAAAAAGAAGCAAAACCCGATATTAGCTGAAACAAGCGTATGTTTAGTATTTTTGTGCGATAAGCGACGTTGTGTGCGTTTGATGCTCTCACCTATGTGAACGTCAGTGATGGGAGCAGGTTGACTGGATGATGTGTTTGTGGGGGGTTGGAAACCGCAGATGCATTAAGCGTGTTTGTGTTTATAGGTGTGTGTGTGTGTGTGTATGTTGAGGAAGTGTGTGTGGGTACAGGCATGTGGGTGTGTGTGTGTGCGCGGTGGGTGGAGTCGCCCCGTGGGTTAACCATTTCAAACAGACACAGACTGATGAGCCCCCCTCCCCCTCCCCCCCTCTCCCTCATCCTCAGGCCATTCAGCAGTTGGCTGTAAATCACAGGCCTGTTAGCATCCACTAACTGGTTCCACCACACGGCGGTGTGATGTTTACTCACAGAGGAGGAGTTTGTATTTAAATAACAGCTCAGACCGACTCCTGTGCGTCTCATACAGATTCAGAAGATTTCACAGAAACACATGTTTTATCCCTCAGCCCTGGCGGCGTGTCGCCAAGGAGACCGACTGGATTTCAACCATGTGTAATGGAGGTGTAGGGTCCATGTTAATCTATGGTCCTCAGCTTCAGGTTTAAAGTTTGAATTGGGAATTTTTAGGTTTTTAACGTTTGGCCAAAAGAAATCGATTTGACAGCTCGTCAAGAAAAACGATGCTGTCATGAAAATGTTATGGGTGAATGGAATAATCAATGATTCGGTGAAATAGGGAGATTATCAATAGTCTCGACAACATTTACCTGTTTCACCTGAAAACACAGAGAACATGATGCACGACAACATCTTTAATATCTGCTGTCGTTTTATTCATTCCCACCCCCCTCCTCGCTTTTTCATTGGGTTCTCTCGCCCATGGAGACATGGACACACACACCCCCCCCCCCACACACACACACACACTCACACCTCCACCTCCTTAGCTCATGGGTATGTTGCCAGATCTACCCTTCCTCCCTCCCTCCCTCCTCTCCTCCCATCCCTCCCGCACCTCCACCTTTCACAGACAGGCCCAACCTCCAGCCAGGAGGTAAAAGCATGTGGCGCTGAGAGCGGCTGCATACCAGCCCCGAACTCCCGCAGAGCAACACACACACTCACACGCACACATTCAGGCTACACACGGAGACACATGACCCGTACATGATCGCGTGCACGCACATCTGCATATCGCCATGGTCCAATATGTTCTCACCTGGTGATATTAGCCACGTCTCAGCCGGATATCGCTCGCAGGTTCAGACGAGATAAGAGACAGTTCCCAGACGGCTGAAAAGGGAAACCTCTGCCTTGGAGAGTTTTATCTACACGGAATCCGACCTCACCTGGACGTGTTTATTTTGCTCGGCGTGACTATCTGTGTTTTCATGTTGGAGCCCAAAAGGTAGGTCAGAGAGACACAGAGAGAGATTGTGTTATCTGTTGTTTCAGAGCGTGGGTGATTTGTGAATTTCCTCCTGTCAAAACCACATTATTTGCGAGTCACATATTTCTGCAGTGTCACCGCCTGAAGATCTGCTCGCTGCGGTTGTTCGTTGACGACTGTGTAAACGTAGGTAGCTGCTGAGTTTCAGCCACATAAACTGTCTTGTTTGGACACGTCTCTCCTGCACGCTGCAGAAGGTTACAGGTTAACAGGCGTCTGGAACGGGAGGACGGGGAGCCTCGGTTACTCATTAGTGTGAGTGTGTGTGTGTGTACATGTGTGTGTCTCTGCTTCTGTTGGCAAATCATGGTTTGCAACATCATTGTGAGAACATGTTTGTCTGGTCCTCACAAATTCCATTGGCTGTTTGTGAGACTTGGTTTAGAATTAGGTTGAATGTTGTGGTCAGGTGTTCATTGGCAGTGGGTGAAAGCATGTGTCATTTTCAAGGTGACTTTGCTCTGGGATGATGAATGTGTCCCACAAAGAACATCTACCCCCCTCAGACTGGATCATTCTCACTGCTGTCCCCATTGTCTGCTGTTTCCTTTGTTGTTGTGAAATATATATATATATGTGTGTGTGTGTGTGTGTGTGTACATGTATAATTTAGAGATGTCCGATATTATCGGCCCGATATTGGCATTAAAATTTAATATCGGAAATGAGCGTTATCGGTTTTTACTTTTTTAATGGCACAACTTTTACACAACATGCACATATTATACATCAAACTCTTCAGCTACTTCTCCTCTATCTCACAATGTGACAATACAAGAGATGTGATGTATAGTTTTTGAGATACTTTTGTTTTGTTTTGTTTACTTTTGTTTGTTTACCAGAAATGATTTCGTTTTTTTTGGGGGGGGGGGGGGGGGGGGGGGCTGCATATATCGGTATATCGGTTGATATCGGAATCGAAAATTAATAGTTGGACAATATCGGTATATCGGTAAAAAAGCCAATATCAAACATACACACACACACACACACACATACATAGAAAGGTAGGAATGTGTGTTTGTGTGTATATGTCATGGATTCCTATTTGCTGACATCCCCAGAGCGATAACACGGAAAAGCCGTTTTTAGCGGTTGAAACGTTCGCTGGGTTTGTTTTGCTGCTCGCTGGACCGAGGAAGCAGCATCATCGCCGTCCCACACAGGAAGCACCATTCACCATTCAGACTGAGCGAACAAACATTTCATTAAGCTCCACCTGGACTAAACGAGTCAATATTTGGTTCCATTAGGAATCTCCTCCACAGGTAAATATTTGGGGAATTAGGCAGAGTTGTTTTAGCCTCAGTGGGAATGTTTGTTTTAGCGTCGAGGGCCTCGGCATCAGCTTCAGACTGTAACCGCCGCTTAACGGTCAACCAATAAATAAAGACCCATCTCTGGTCATCGAGTGACGGACCTGTTCTGTCAGGTTCTATCGTGATATCCGAGCCTGGTGTAGAAGCGTTGGCGATGGTTGATGGTATAATCCATGTCCGAGAGAACGGGCTGGTGCTCCGTCTGCCGAGCTGCCACTATTCTCAGAGACTAAACGTTGTTGACCTCTGACCACATGGGAGAGATGTGTCTTCAGGCGGATCTTTTGCCGTCTTCAGTGTTTGTGTGGGTGCGTTTGCTCAACGTTGACTGATTAGAGCTTCGCCTCAGCTGGAAGAGCAAATGGATGTGGGCTCCTCCTGCTTTGCATACAACACCAGCAGCTCTGAGAGGGAGGAGAAGAAGAAGAGCAAGATGTTTTAACTCTGGTCAAAGTCTTAAAACAAAGTGTGGCACTTCACAGCTTCCAATCATCCTCTCCGAGCCCTTTAATTGTGTATCATTGACGCCTTTTGCAGGGTTTGTGTTTGTGTGTGTGACATATTTTCTTTGGTTTTGCAGCTACATGACTGACGGAGGTTTGGGTCTGTACACCCGGCGCCTGAACCGCCTGCCCGACAGCATGGCCGCCGTCCGAGAGACGCTCCACCGGAACGCGTCGACGGGACAGGGAGATGCCGACAGGTAGGTCTGATAACCACTAAAGGAAAAGCACACTCATAAAAGAAGAGTCGAACAATGATTTGCAGTATCTGCATTAATCCTGTGGAGCAGTCGATCTTCAGTTGGGAAGTCATTTACATTGCATCAGGTAAACAGAACACCTGTACCTGCCTTTATATGTCTCGTGTCATGCTTTTGTGGCACAGCCGGTTGTGTGGGTTTCTGCATACACAGTAAATATAGCAAGCCGGCGAGGGTTTTTTTTTTTGTTGTTTCTTATTTTGCGCACGCAGACGTGAAGGTATGTGGTCGTTTTCCCCTGAGGCTGCAAATCTGTTGGTTGTTGGGCTTTAGTTGACATGCTTGTGAGTGAAGTGGGGAAAATGACTTCTCCACTTGGTTTTAATTGCAGCATTTACGCATGTCGAAGGGTTAAAAAAAACCCAAACCTCTTAAATCATGAACAATGACAAAACAATAGCTAGTTTCTGTTCCGTCGCTTTGGTTTTATAATAGATAAAAGAAAAAACAATAAACAAAGCAAAGTTGACACAACGCCATCGTACTCATCGTCAGCATTAGACACTTCAGTCAGACAACATCTTGCTGTGATAAAGTGTGAAATCAGAAAAACACTCCAAACACATTGCACAAGTAATTGGAGTCTCAGTTTCTAGTACTTCAAGCAGCTTTTCCCCTAAATCCTCAGGTGTGGCTAATTTCCTGTCCTCCAGACTTTTGACCTTTGCCCTCTTGCTTGCTTTAAAGCTGCATGCACACACATGCACATACTCAGTCCATCACTATAACCTTCTCTGGCCCTCAAATGAAGCTGAACACAAACTGCCCCCCCCCCCTTCACCTTTCATCTCGCTCCTCTCTCTCGCCCTCGTTCTTCTCGTGCAGGACTTGGAAGTTGGGGGATTTCTCCTTTTTTTTCTTTGATTTGGTGCTTTTATGTTTCCCAAATTGATTTTCTCGTTTCATCTTCGCTGATCTTCACGCAGCTCTGTTATCTCGTCCATGAGATTAGAGAGGGAGACGGGTTATGGTTATGGTGACTCTCCCTCCCCTGTGAAGAAATGCCTGATAGAGGTTGGGATTAATTAGGGGAGCTGGGGGAAGCGGCAGATGAAACGCATTAGCATAATAAACCTTCACCTTAGAGAGCATGAGGGAACAAAAGGGCAACTGGTTTCCTTTAGTGAAAGATGAGGCTAATTTGCTACATGATGGAGGGTGGGGTTAATGTTAGTGCAGGTGGAGGAGGGCGAACACCTTTCCCCTCAAAGGGTGTGTTACCCACCTATAAACCTCGTCGAGTTTAAATGCTTTTTTTATGTCCTCTACTTTAAGATGCAGCCGGTGAGGAAGTGGGGGGGGTGGGGAAAGGTGTCCGGTGTCGCCAGGGAAATGGGGCAAACCCCCTCCCCCCTTGACCCCTTGATGAGGAGGTCACTGGCTTCAAAAGGTCGGCAGCGCTCCGACAACCTTTTAAACCTCACGCTAAAAACTTCCAGATCGGTTCAGCTCGGCACTAATGAGGAGCGTGGAAGACCGAGCGGCTTCTTAACAGCTAACAGGAAGTCACGCAAAGTAAATGTCACATCACAAGCTGAGATGGTGACAGCCGGGAAATGCAAATGCTAGTGTTGCCAAAGTGTGGACGCCAAAGAAGTCATGGGGACAGCGGGACTGAGCAGCAAGGCAGAGACAATAGAGGCTGTGTGTGTGTATTTCTGTGTGTGTGTGTGTGTGTGTATGTGTGTGTGTGTGTGTGTGTGTGTGTGTGTGTGTGTGTGTGTGTGTGTGTGTGTGTGTGAATCCCTGTCATTTATCTCTGCAGTGGGAAGAAAGAGGAAGTGATCTGTGATGGTCTGAGTTGCGATTTGAAGTCTCTTTGTTGGAGCAGACAAAGAAAATGTCTTTGTGGCGTGATGCGCTACATACACACACACACACACACACGCACACACACACACACACACACACACACACACACACATGCTAATATGCATTTCAAAAATAAACAGCAAGAGCTGTTTCTCCACATTTCTCCAGCTGGACAGATAAGTGTTGCTTGTTTGGTCTGAGCTGATGTTCAAAAGATGACCACAACACTTTAAGGACACCAACACCTAGGTCACCTTCTCACTGATTTTTTTTTTTCTTTTTGCCATCTGATAAACTGGAAACCACACGTCCATTCGTCAGAGCTGCATCATGTTTCATCCTCTTCACATCTCTTACACAACCCTGTGTGAGTCACGGTGTTGTGCAGGTTTTCCATCCGAGTGTATGATAATACTGCTGCACAGCCGCTACGTGCTGACCTTAAGTTGTTTGTAGTCGTTTGTCCATTTGTAACATATGGATACAACAGGAAGTGCCACTGTCAAATTAAGAGCCCCTTTTAGCTTTATGTTTGCAATACTAAACACAAATGATTATGTCTGCCCTCATTGTATTAGCAATGACTGCGCATCTACCTGCATGAATCTGCAAGTAGAATGGATGTTGGTAGTGCATTGTCTGGTGTGTGTGTATGTGTGTGTGTGTATGTGTGTCTGTGTGTCTCAGGAGGTTCTTAATCCCAGTTTGAACATGTTGTCTCTCTCTTTCTCACACACACACACACACACACACACACACACACACACACACACACACACACACACACACACACACAACAACGCCTTGAGCTCCAGCGTGTTATTTGGTCTGTCGGGACTTGAGCAGACTCCCTGTTGGCCTCAGGGAGAAAGAGTGATGTTTGCTCTCCTTCATCAACTGCTCCTTTCAGCTCCCGGCAACACCTGGCGCTCCACCTGTCTCGCCCTCTACCTGTCTGCGTGTCTGTCTGTCCTCCTGTCTGTCACCCCAGCTCCACCTGATAATCATAATCATAATCATAATCATAATAATAACCATAATCATGATCGCGGGATCTGTTTCCCCCTGCCATTCCCCTTCCCCGTTCATACAATTCAAAATTCACGAGTCAGCAAATCCTGTTCCTGGTAAAACCAGAACTCCATTTGCATGATAATCACATGAGTGCAGCCTCAGCTCCACTTCCCCTGGCGTCCTGCATGGAGACAGCAGCGACCTGTCAGTAGCGACTGCAGCTGCTGCCTCAGGCCGTGCGTGCGCTCCACGCTGACATGCCAGGAGTGTCTGGTTAACGATGGCAGAAGGTTGCAGACTGACGTCGTGTTGGGTTTCCAGGATCTGTGGCACCAGGGACGAACACGCCTAAACCATCTGTGGTTGTCAGTGGAGGTTTCCTGATTTATTCGTACCAATTCGTTTTCATACACAAACACAAAAAAAGCGTCCACATCTCCAAACAATCCCCAAACGTACTTTCTTCAGCTGCGGCGATAAAAAACATGCAGTGGTTGATTGATCAGTGCGGTGACGTCTTTAGACACTTCTATTTCTATTTATCAAAAAGATTCACCCTGACGAAAACGTGTGCAACACTTGGTCCGAGACCTCCATCCATTGTCTTTCCTTATCTCCTGAATACACAAACACATGCACGCGCACACACACACACACACACACTCTTCAAACACATACACACACACTATTCAAACACCTATTTCCACACACATATAGACTTCCACACAGCCTTTGACTCCCCTTGAATACTAAACATTATAAATGCCTCCCAGATATAGGCAAGCTGAACGCTGTGTTCTGCTTGTGTGTTCATACAGTGATTGCCTGTCTTTCTGTGTGTGTGTGTGTGTGTGTGTGTCTGTAATGAAGCCATGCTGGAGACACATCCTGGGGGCACACTGGAGTGGTCTGACCCACAGTCTGTGGTCCGTGAGGCCAAATATGTTCCGAAGTTAACGATGCTCCCACACACACACCCACACAGCACAGCTGCTGGCGAACGCTCTTCCACCTACACGGCGAAACCCTCCATCATGATCTGCGTCTTCTGATCCGTTTAAACACAAGTGGAGAAAAGAGCTTTAAGATCCTCTTTAATTGTTTCCAATACAAATCGAAGGCTTGTGCCGTTTGTTATTTGATGACAGCTTCATAAGTGTAATAAGGAAATGGACTGTGATCTTATAGCAAAGCATAGCTGCAGGAGTTTGAAATCAGTGACTTTTGTTTATTGTGAATACATGGCTTTTTCTTTTTTTTTTTTAATGTTTGACTTGTATTGGAATGAGACTGCAATAATTCTCGGTGCAGACAGATTTGGTTTCGACAAAACCACAGTTTTAAGATTCAGGAAAAGACTAAATTAATGGGTGAGATGGGGTTTATTTTCTTCTTCTTCTTCTTTTGGGCAGCGTACCACACACACACACACACACACACACATACACACAGAGGAACATGCATGTGGGAGGAGGCGGCATTAATTAGGCCGGAGGGTCTTGATTTACATGGAGAAGGACCTGCTGCGGAAAAAAAAAAAAAAAATAATAATAATAAGAGGTTTGTTATAAGAAAGAAACAGAACTGATGTTTCGGTTGCCATGGCGACTGAATCAGCACATCATTTATTCCTCCCTGCGGCTTTTTAACAAGCACACCTGCCTCGCCCGAGGCAACACACACACACACACACACACTAAAGAGGGTGGGGCTTTAATCCAGGTAAAATGGGAGGGGGGGGTTCTCCCACATATTAGTGACTTTGCATCGTGTGTCTTTTAGAGCCTCAGTTCCTCTCTTGTGATCTTTGTGCTCTTTCACTACGCGAGCAGTGAGATGTAGTGGGGGGTGGGGGGAGGAGGGGGAGGTGGAAGAGCGGAGAGGTTTGGTCCAGCGGCTCTGATCCAGTCTGCAGTCTGAACGGGGACAGACGGGAGGAAACAGGAGATGGAGAAAGTGCGGTGGCTTGTTGGACATGAACTCATCAGCAGTGAGTGATTTATGAAGCACTCAGCACAGGGTGAGTCTTTAATCCTCTCCGTCTCCTGTGAGTGACATCGGGGCGGGTGGGAAGAGTCTGGGTGTCGGCATGTTTGTGCGACTGGTTGTCGCGTTCGAAGGAACAGGATAATGTTGATTTTTGCACGACCTTTCCTGTCACACACTCCTCAAACCTGATTTTCTCACATGAGCCCTGAACGCCATCATTTACATGGGAAATGTAGTATTAGATTTGTCATTTTAACCCATTCATTTGCAATGTTCCTTTTTTTATTTCCCCTTAAGTAGATTTAAGTTTGGGAAATCCTCTTATTCAACTTTGCCGTACAGGACCATAACATGTAAACCCATTCCTTTTGTCTTATTCTTTAAATTAAATTATATACCAGCATGTTCTGTATTTGAATACCTGGTTCTTGGACAGTTTAAAACTTGGATTAATGCATATTTATGTGTTGTCAGACTGGATATGAATAAGGTGAAGCATCTGAGAGAATCTTCAGAGAAAAACATGAAAAAGCGAAGTTGAAAGCGAAAAGCGCTGATATATTTTATTTCCTCGACGTGACTCATCGTCCGTCAGCTGGAGCCACTTTCAGAAAGAAGAAAGTTGAAAACAGATGATGGGTAAATCCACCTTTCAGGTCGTAGCCTGATCCCGACAGACCCGATGAGTTTGTGTTGTTGGGCCCTGCTTGGTTCTCATGAGCCAGTTTCCTAGAACCCGCCGTCGCATTCTGACACGGAGGTGACGATATCCCGTCCTGTTTTCCCGTGCGTCTTTGAGCAGTGCGTCTGAACACACGCGAGAAAAATTCCACCTTTGTTTCAGCAAGCAGTGATTTAAAGTAATTCCTGCTTTTGGCTGCGCAAATGGACGCAGGACGTGAGACACGAGTCAACCCGTGTTGTCCCGTGAATGTGTTCTCACCACATTTCCGGGTCAGTCAGTCGAGGCTGAGCGAGCCTGTGTTTACACATCAGAGAGAGAGAGAGAGAGAGAGAGAGAGAGAGAGAGAGAGAGGAGCCAGAGTGATCGAAAGGACAGGAGCCATTGGGTCCAAACACGGGAGACGGACAGAGAGACACATTCCCGAAACGTCCAGTCCAGTTCTGTCATTTCTCCTCAGCTGTGTCATTTTCATACCACACGACTCCTGGGCTCCGGCCCGGAATGTGCAAAGTCAAATCCCAATCCCAAAGGCCACTTCACTGGATATTTAGGAGCAGTAAAACCACTTTACTTTTTCTGTTGTGGAAAACGACCTTTGATGAGAGCAGTGTCTATAAGATTCCGTGTAATCCTTGTGGTTCAGGTTGTGTAATTATCCTAAAGTTGTCCAAGTGCTTAGTACCTGTCGGAATCATTTTTGAACCCTGAGGCAGAGACGCGCACAGACGCCGATGTGAGAAAGCCTTGTTTTTGTGTGCGACAGCAAAACTGGCAAAACAACTTTCCAAGAGCCGGGGAAACACCTGCTGTTGTGTTTTTTTGTTTTGCCATATTTTTTTGCTCGCCGTTCCCACTTCCTGTGTCCCAGTTTTGGATGTGTTGTTTTCGGCTTTGCGCGCCCGCGCGGACACGTAGCATTGTTTTCTCCCCGTATCTGTAATTTACAGTACACGAGTGCGTCTCATGCATGAAAGTCGTGTGTAGTTTGGTGAAGTTGCGTTTGTGGCCGTTTGAATCTTTATGTTTCCCACTGGGAGATAAACAATGCAATGTGATCTGATGAGAGGAAAAGTTATGTCATTTTAATTTAAGACTTTTTCATTTAGCGTTGACTCATCAACAGATGGCGATGGTCAGTTTCACATTGTCCGGTCAGTAGAAACATGAGCTATCACATCATCTTCCATCAAAAGATACCAAATCATAACAAAGTTGAATCATCGGGATGTGATTTGAGTGGAAAATGATAAACAGTTCCGTTATGTTGGGCTGAGCCCACAAGGCCAAACTTGTTTTGCATCTTCATGCAAACCATATTTCCTAAAACGAGTGAAGGCTTTTTTTTTAAAGTCTCCTGTTTGGGATTAGGAAACAACACAGGCTCCTCTGTTCTGATGTTGTGTTTGCAGGATAAAGGCAGACCTCACCTGACAACTTGTCACTAGTGTCATCTGTGACCCCCCACCCCAAGCCCTGCCCTGAGGACTGTAAGCCAAAGTTTCCTCCCCCTCCCCCCACTGTCTCTCTCTCTCTCTGTCTGTCTGTCTCCATGTGGACAGAGACAGAGGTTTGGGGTTATATGATCCAGACTGAGCGCCAGGACCAGTAGTCGCCCCCCAAACGCAGGAAATCCCCTTACTTCTGCCTCGCAGCTCCTTTGCGTCCGCACGTCTGTGTGCATAACGCGACCGAGCTGGGCGCATGTGCCAGTTACTGGCCAGCGGGGGAGTTACTGCCCGGCCGACCGGCCACACTCCCCCGAGACGCACACAAGAAAAGTTCAACAAACACAACCGCAGCCTCTTTCTCAGGACGCCACCAGACACTCTTATTGGCTGACCCACGAGGCAGCCCGTCCCACCCACCCCCCGTCGGTCCCCTCGGCTCCCGCTCTGCTCCTCTCTTTAAGGAAAGATCGGCAGTTTGGCCTCTGACCTCTGACCCCCACTTGGGAAAGCTGAACCCTGAGAGGAGCGATTTCTCCCTGGAATGTCTTGATGCGGGGCCTTTTACCCTCTTCCACGTTTACCCTCTGTACAAAAGTGTAAAGGTACAACACGCGCTTTTGACCACGCAATCATAATCACCTCAACAATAGCAGAGTCGTAGACTCGTTTTTGGTGGAATGACCCTTTTTAAGAGGAATCGCAAGGAGCGTTTCACCTCTTTCCCTTTGGAGTCGTGATCTATGTATTGGATCATGACTTCCTCAGCCTGCGTTTGGCACCACTTCCTGCCGGGGGCAGCGTGCGGTTAATGTGTCCGTCTGCTGTGATTGGCCATGACGGGCCCGGCGGTTGTTAACTGGTGGGTAGCCGTGCCAGCAGGAGGCTGTGGGCGGGGCCTCGCTGCCTGGCCTGATCTCTAATTAGCACTTGGCTTGTCAGCGAGTCAGGGTGGATCTGTCTGGGAAATTGTAGTCTTGCACTGAGGCGAGCGCGCATGCACACACACACATATATACACACATACACATACACACATATACACACATACACATACACACAGTAAAGCAATAGCGGATTGAGGATTGTCCTCGAGTGTCTGTGATCATGTGGCTTTGACTTGTGTGTGTGTCTGTGTGTGTGCGTTGCTGCTGTTTGAATCTCATCAGGCTCAAATGGCTTTTTTTAGGGCGTTTTAGAGTGTGTGTGTGTGTGTGTGTGTGTCGGTGTGTTCTATTAGTGGCGTGCTGCAGCAGTGAAGTGGTTAACTGTCCCGGGGGGAGGCTCATGTTACCAGCACCAGGGCAGGTCCTCCTCTCTTCTCTCACCCACTCCACCCCCCTCCACCCCCTCCCTCCAGTATCTGTGTCTGTTAGTCCAGAGAGACCAACAGTGCCTGAGGGATGAAGCATCAGTGCAACCAGTGACAAAGGAGCTCCGTCTAGGAAGGCTGCCAGGGTGAGAGAGGAGGGCGAGAGACATTGTGAACAAACAGTCAGGGAGAGAGAGAGAGAGAGAGAGACAGACAGACAGATAGTGGGAGAGACACTTGGCCGTGTGAACTCAGCAGCATGGAGTCATGAAGCTCTCTGTCCAGCTTAGCGTTTACTCACAGCGCCCTGGTTCCCACGGCAACCCGGGCACCTTGACCAGGTAGGTGTGTGTGTGTGCGTGTGTGTGTGTGTGTGTGTGTGTAATTGTGTTAAGTTAACTTCTGTTGATGATGGCTTTGATTTAGAGCTTGTTCAGAAAGTGTTGAGATCTTTGTGGGTTTGTGTTTTTTTTTTCTTTCCCAGCTTGTCTACACATCTTTATTTTCTGTTCTGTGTATTTGTGTGTGTGTTTGTGTGTGTGTGTGTGTGTGTGTGTGTGGGACTTTCCCCTGCGGGCGTACAGACCAGTTGAAATGTTTGCGGTGTCTCTCAGTCTCTCGGCACCTCTCGCTTGATGCTTTCAACATCCCGCGTCTGCTGTTTGATGGATTCTGCTGGTGACTCCAGAGGGTTACGCTTCCCTCCGCCGCTGTTCATCATGTCTCCAGCAGGGGTGTTTAAAAAGCAGCAAACACAAACAGCCTGAAACCCGCCAAACGCCGGCTGATTCGCGTTTGGTGGAAATCCGAATCTGGGACTTCAGCCACTGAGTCGCGTCTTAGTTTTGATGTTGTGTTCATGTGCTGGAGGAAACAGTAGGACTTTCCGGCTGCCCACTGAGCAGCACTGCACTGACTCGCTTTTGTGTCTGAAAATCGAATGTGACAGATGATGAATGGTTACTGATTCGAGGCGCAGGCTTTTTGAACTTTGAAATGTTTCTGCGTCACAAAGTAAACTTTTCTGTACCGAATGAATTGTTCACTCCGTCTCCTCCTCTTCATCGTTTCTGATTATGAACTTTTTTTATTCAGACAAGTAAACAATAATGGAAATCAGCTGTAATCGTGTCCCTGGATGTGACTGGGAAAAGAAATAGTCCCAGTGTCAACCGGAAAGACCAGAAGGTGTGAGACTGCACCACTTCTCAAACCCTTTGTGTTCATGCACAAGCATACAGTTTGCCCAATGTGTGTGTGTGTGTGTGTGTGTGTGTGTGTCCCTTCTGGTGCAGTCACCCCTGCAGTGGCCATCCCCATCAGCCTCCCTCTGGCCCTTTCAGAGTGATGTTTGCCAACTGGCTGAGCTTCCTGTCCCTCACAGTCTCCCAGCGGATGTACACACAAACACACACACACACACACACACAAACACACACACAAATGTCCTGCATGGACTCCCAGCGTGTTTGCTCAGTTCAGCTGGATCTATTTGAACAACTCACAGACACGCAAACCAACCATGATGTCACCCCTCCATCCAGCCTTTGTTCGTGTGATAGACAACCCCATTCATCCCGGGTGTGTGTTTTTGTGCGTGCATATGTGTGTGTGTGTGCGGGGGACAGTTTAG
This sequence comes from Trinectes maculatus, assembly GCA_016785345.1. NCBI lineage: Eukaryota > Metazoa > Chordata > Actinopteri > Pleuronectiformes > Achiridae > Trinectes > Trinectes maculatus. The sequence goes on from JAFBJQ010000298.1 coordinate 64,378, forward strand.
ATGAGAGGATAATGGATGGTGGAGACACCACATCCATGTCTGATCCATAGTGTGTGTGTGTGTGTGTGTGTGTGTGTGTGTGTGTGTGTGTGTGTATATATATATATATCTTCATTAAAAGATGAACGTCTTTTCATACAAAGGCACATTCATACAGAAATATAGTACTTTTATACTTCATTGCATGACGTGGTAATATTTGTGTAGAAGTAGAAACCTACAGCCATAATCACAGCTGGACGAGTCGTTAGAGTCGTCATCGTAAGTGCACTCGTCTGTAATTAACAGTTTTTTTTTCGAAGCATCGCAGTTCATTGGCGAGAATGAAAATCTCACTTCAGCTCCATAAAGCGTCTCTGTTTGTTTTCTTTTTTTTTTTTTTAGTATTTTGTTTTTAAGTTGGAAAGACTTTCTTACGTAAGAAGCCTCACAGTGCACTGCTGTGTTCTCAGGCTCCACAGACAGGCTGCTAAATGAATGTAGTGTCTGTCTCCACACAGAGGAGTGAAACATGTTCCCAAAGACACAAACGGACGCCCCCGTCTTCGCCACTTCCGAGGATTTACAGTTTAAATAGGACTAAAGTGAGTCTCTCTCTCTCTCTCTCTCTCTCTCCTATGTGTGTGTGTGTGTGTGTGTGTGCAGTTGGGATGACAGCAGCTCTGTGAGCAGCGGCATCAGCGACAACATTGACACAGATGACATCAACACCAGCTCTTCCGTCTCCTCCTACGCCAACACGCCGGCGGCACAACGCAAGGGCCTCAGCGCACAGGTACGGCCACACGCTCACAACAAACACCAAAGGTGAAAACAGGTCAGGATGGTTAGCAACAAGTTAAAAATCAATTCCTCTCATTGGAAAAAGAGTGACGCACTTCACCTGACGAAACCCCTGGTTAAGTTGCGTCATTGTGAGCGACTGCTGGGAAGCTAAGTCTTATTATATTACGTTAAAGATTGGAAAGGAAAGGATTTGGATTCATTAAGGGGATTTCATACCGGAATGAAATTCCATGAAAACATTAGTGCCGAGGGTTTGTGTCCCCCTCTGTTGCAAAACAGTGTATCAGCACTCCATAATAATCATCAGCATATTGTTTATCCGCACATCGAGCACTTGATGTCGGACATTTTCGGACAATCAGGATTGCAGGAGTTTTTACAAAGGCCATATCCCACATTCCTGAACATCACATCCAAACGCAAAACGCACAAAAACATTCACCTACTTTTTTATAGATGCAAAATGATTAACCCCTCCAACAATAACATACTCAGCGTCTCACAGCGAAAGGTATGACAACACCATCTGAAGGAAGAACGAGGCAATTTCACATTATGTGTGTGTGAATGTTGAAAATCTAAAAACGATGACAAATTACACATAAAATTGTAAAAAGAAAAGGTGTAAGGGAAGAAATATAAGCAAAATGTACAGCGTTTTATAATGATACAGGCATTTCTTCCCATGGCCTCATTTCTCCTGAACCCCGTCATGTCTCGACATTCCTCTGCTCTCGGAGAAGAATGCGAGGCGACGTCTGGGTGGCACAGCTGTGAACTTGCAAAGCTCCAGCTGATGTTGACTCAGGCCTCAAATCATTACACACTGATTAAGAGCCTCGGCGGTTCAGACAGGTGAACGGCGAGATGATGATGATACAGTCAGCTGACTCGCTTGGTTATGGGAATAATAATAAAAAAAAAACAAAGCGGCGCACAAAGGAGCCTTTCTCTCAGTACAGTAGCCTTATTACAGTCGGCCTCATTATTTCTCCGGTAATAACACACCTCGGCAGCACGGTGCCGCATTTTTGTTGAGTTGCCGTGACAACAGCCGAAGTGACTTAAAAGCAGCCATCATCCCTTTAACAGCCGTAATTTACCGCGCGAGTTAAATAAAGGTTATGTTGAACTGCTGGTGTTTTTTAAGACGTTAAAAGAAGTAGGAAGCGTAAAACGCCTTAAAAATAAAAAGTATGTTTTTTTTTTTTTTTACGTGAATGTTTAAAACTAATCGGCTGCCGGGACTCGTTCCGCACGTTTCCTTGTTACAAGCGCGTCTAAAGTTTCAAAGGAAAAATATTAAAGTCTCGGATTCTGCCCTGACAAAGTGCTGGAACAAGTATAAAGTCAATAATGGAGCATCAGGTGAGATGACACTTCTTTGGCGCCCGAGGGACAAAACGTCACCTGTCATTTTGTCATTTAGTCTCATCAAAGGAAAATGCCAGACTGTGAGGCGCGTTTTTTTTTCCCCCCCTCGCCACTAGACCGCCATCTTTAATGCTTTGATATAGTTTTCCTTCACCGTGTTGATGTCCCTCAGTGACGGAGCAGACAAACGTCCTGTACTTTCCTTTAAGTTCCCGTCTCCTCTTTACAACTCAAGCTGCAGAAGCTCTTCTCACGTTGCACGTATCCAGGAGACCTCTCTCCGCTCAGGCGCTTATGTGGTCAAACAGCTTCCCGACAAATTGCTCAGGTAACGGCGGCGTGCAGGGCCGCTAGGATTACCCAGCGCCATAAAGCGGAGTGATTTTTAGGGCCAGTTGGCAGCGACTCATAAAAGACGCTTTCTTCAGCAGTAATAAATCTGACCTACTGTGTGTGTGTGTGTGTGTGCGCGTGTGTGTGTGTGTTCCCAGCCTGTGACCGATGCAGAGAAGCACTCGGCCTCCACAGCGTTGCACCAGAGCTGGTCAGGAGACGAGGTGAAGAGGCCAGACGGCGGGTCAGACAGCGGGGTCAGGATGGAGCCAGGCTCCAAGTGGGGCCGCAGGAACCCCTCCGACATCTCCGATGAGTCCGACAAGGGCGGATCAGGGAGGAAGACCCCCTCCGTGTCTCACACCGGCTCCTGGAGGAGGGGCATGAGCACTCAGGTGGGGGTGACGTCCCCTCGGACTAAAAGCACCAGCAGCACAGGCTCGACGGGCTCCATCAGCCTCAAGACCCACAATTCAGGTAACACGGTCGTCCACCACTTTAATCATCAGCTACGATTAATTTTTATTTTGGTTTAAACTAGAAATGAAAGTCTAAAACAGAAGGTCTGACGTCTCCTTGTCTTCGCCCCGCAGGTAAGACAGACGATGTCAAGGTGTCGGAAAAGGGGCGCGTCTCTCCTCGTCCTAACGGGCTTCACCGCTCGCCCTCGGACGCAGGACGCAGCAGCGGCGATGAGGCGAAGAAACATTCGATCTCAACAGGCCGCGCGTCCGCAACAAACGCCTTGACGCACACCGTCTCGGACCCGCACTCCCAGACGCACACACTCACCTCGCGCACCCCAACCAGCACCTTTGGCTTTAAGAAGCAAGGCCCAGGGATGGTAACTATGGTTACAGCCAGCGGTGCCACCATCACCAGCGGCTCAGCCACTCTGGGGAAGTTGCCCAAATCCGGGGCACGCTCACTGGCAGGAGGCCTGAAAGCTGGCGGACAGGATGTAGTGTCAGCGTTGGGTCACCATGACGACAACTTCCTTCCCATGAGCGCACGCTCCACCCTGCAGTACCGCAGCCTGCCGAGACCCAGCCGCTCTGGAGCCGCAGCCCGCAACGGAAACCGCTCGTCGACCAGCAGCATCGAGGCCGCCGTCCTCTCCGTCACGTCACACGGTAAAACCCCACTCGGCATCGGCAAGGTGAACGGCTCAGGAGGCCTGCTGGCCAATCAGACGGACCGGGAGAAGGGCGTGTCCGAGGTCGACAACCTGAGGAGTGGAGTGGTGATGCAGAGTGGGGGGGCGGCGACTGTTCCTCTGACGGGAAGACAGCAGGTTTCCTCACCTACACTTCGCAGGTGAACACACACACACACACACACACGCACACACACACACAGTCAAACAAACACAACGTGTAGTGTCAGTCATCCTGCAGACAGAGCGACGGGCCAACAAAAAGACAGTAATCATACCGTCACGGGCGTTAATAATAAGCAGCGCTGAGTAAGCATCACATGTGTGGACTTGTTATACATGTGCACATGCAGGGAAACACACACACACACACACACACACACACACACACACACACACACACACACTGAGCGAGGTTAAATGAGGCAGATTGTGAATGCAGGCCTTGAGCCGGGCCGATCAGCTGCCAAGCCTCAGCCTTGGCGGTGCGGGGGGTCGAGTGGGGTGTGTGTGGGGGGTGGCGGGGTTGTTGGGGGGGGGGCAGGGTGTGGTGCAGGGTAACGGGAGCTGGGTCTTACCTCAGCGCTCATTAATGTGAGGTGGTGATAACTCTTCAAAGAGGCCTTGTGCTGCCATTATCGCACACCGCAGCTCCAGTCATCACAACCCGTCATTTAACTCTTAACTGGGGATTAACACACAACCAGGAGAGAGAGAGAGAGAGAGAGAGGGAGAGGGAGAGAGAGAGGGAGAGAGAGAGGGAGAGGGGGAGAGAGAGGGATAGACTCCCATAGGGAATTACAGCATTGGATATTATCCTTCCTTTAGTGCTTTATTACATGACGACCATTAATATTACGCTTGAAATGTGTTGTTTGTTTAGCTGCTAATATTCATGTTCCCTGGAGGATGAGCCCTAATGCCCCCCCACCACCACCACTAACAACAACAACACTTCTTTTTTGTGTCATCGGGATAAAATTCCCACTTGCTCCAAGCAACTTTAGCGAGGAATTAAAAACAGACGACGTCAGCGCTAATTAATGAGCCGTGACTCCAGTGTCACGCGTCACCCCCGAGAAGTCACATGACAAAGACACGAGGTTCGAGGTTCAGCTTCTTATTAAAAAAAAGGGAAACTATGGCTCCTCTTCTGGTAAAAACATAAAGGAAAATCATGAATGCTGATTATTCATCGAATGTTTCCTGTTGGACAGGCTGTTTGGCGGGAAGGCCGGTAAACAGGTTCCGGTCACCACGGCTGAGAACATGAAGAACTCCACAGTTATCTCCAACCCCCACGCGACCATGAACCATGTGGCCACGGTGGTCGAGTCCCCCGATGGAGGGCTGGGAGGCGGGGACAGCGAGACCAGCAGCCCCCTGTTCGGAGGCAGGGCGCTGGGGTCGGGGACGGGGACGCTGGGCAGCGAGCAGGTGAGTCAGTGTGTGTCGGTGTGTGTCAGTGTGTGTGTCAGTGTGTGTCAGTGTGTGTCAGTGTGTGTCAGTATAATGTGCAGCCTGGTTTAATGTTACGACTTGCGGATCCAGGATTGAAAAGTTGTACGGACTTTTATGATTCCTGCTGACTTTGTGAATTTTATTAAGTTGTGGGTCTGATGTTTGAGGTCGGTTGTGCGATGTCTGCACTCACACACACACAGACACACACACACTACAAAGATTACAAAGAACCCTGGCACAGACATTCACCTTCCCCCTCAAGAGAAGCTGTGTTATCTTTAATCACTTTAATTCCTCCGAACCCAAACTCATTAAACTGCATGACGTGTGTGTCAGTGTGAGTCAGTGTGTGTCAGTGTGTGTCAGTGTGTGTCAGTGTGCGTCTTCATTATACATAATAATGTGCATCCTGGTTTAATGGTACAGCAGCAGCCACTTCATTTGTTATTTTTAACTGCACACAATTTCCAACGACACACACAGCTATTACTCACCAGCAAATTTCCCAATTTGGGATCAATAAAGTAAATCTATCTATCTATCTATCTATCTATCTATCTATCTATCTATCTATCTATCTATATTAGAGGAAGCTTTTCTTTTTTTTTTAAAGTTACGACTTGCGGATCCAGGATTGAAAAGTTGTACGGACTTTTATGATTCCTGCTGACTTTGTGAATTTTATTAAGTTGTGGGTCTGATGTTTGAGGTTGGTTGTGCGATGTCTACACTCACACACACACACACACACACACACACTACAAAGATTACAAAGAACCCTGGCACAGACATTCACCTTCCCCCTCAAGAGAAGCTGTGTTATCTTTAATCACTTTAATTCCTCCGAACCCAAACTCATTAAACTGCATGACTCACAACAACAGCTCAGTTCAAATGTAGTTATGCCTTTACACACACACACACACACACACACATATAGAGATACGTATAGTTTGTAGTCAGTAACACAGCTGTCAGACCTGCAGGTCCAGTTTGGTTGTGAGATGAATTGTGAGTGTATGGATGTGTAAGTGCTGTATGTGCAGTATTGTGTTATGGATGTGGGAGGGTGTTTGTGGAATGGAAATGGTTATTACCCAACTAATGTTACAAACGACTTCTAACGCACAATGTTTTAGGCTCCGGTTTGACAAACGCGTTCAGTCATGAAGTTCTCATCTGATTCAGAAGGATTTATTATCCTGCTTATGAATCATCGAGTGACACATGGAGTATTGTTGTTTTTTTTTTCCAAAGCAGCAGCTGTGTCTTTAAAACTGAATAAATATACTTTTAAACAAACTGAATCAATTAAGGCTCCAGCTGATGTTGTTGTTTTTTTAAATTGTTGATAAATCTAATGATTTGTTCAACATTATTCACTGATCTTGAAAATAAAACTTCATAGAGCATAGAGGTAACGACCATGTCGGTTTTTTTTTTTTTTTGGTTTGTTGGATCAACAGTCCAGAACCCACAGACATTTAATTCACAAATATATGAAGCAGATGATAAATTGTGATGAAGTGGTTTTATGGTCCTAACCACCCACAGGCCTCCAGTCCCGGCTCGGTCTACTCCTCCACTGGCCCCTCCAACAGCCTGACATGGGGCACCACCTTCAGCAGCTCCTCCGCCCAGAGCAGGGAGGGCACGCTGGGCGGGCACGGCGGGGCGGGCAGCGTGGGCTACCCGTCCGTCAGCAGCATGCACACCAGCAGCGAGTCCATCGACATGAGCCTGGGCAGCGCCGGAGGAGGCGGCGGCCAGGGGACCCACAAGGAAGACACCCTGTCTGCACTGGGCCGCACCGGAAGTGTCAAGACCGGCATGTCCGAGAGGTGAGGACACACAACATGGACACAATGACTGTGACCCACAATCTATTAAATAGAGAGGTTCATGTTTTACGTGACTTTGAAAAGTTGCATGAACTCATCTTCAGACTTGCGCGCGTTTGACGATCATGCTAGTTCTCACTTTGCTGTGCTGTTGTTTACTTTATAAAGCTATTGTGTTGTTTTGGCCATAAGTCTTATTCCATACTACTAATAATAATAATGATAAGACGAATTATTATTGTTGTTGCTATTGCTATTATTATTATTATTGATAGTACTACCACTACTACTACTACTACTACTAATAATAATAATAATAATAATAATAATAATAATAATAATAATATAACTTAAAATATATAGAGTAAAACAGCAATATACCTTCATGATATCTACTACACATTTGTGTGTGTGTGTGTAAAGCTTTTACATACAAAACATAACAATAATTTTATGAATGTGTCAAAGTCGTTGCGATACTTCACGTGCAGCTGACACAGCAGGTTCACGTCGCAGGAGTTCATCATCCAGCAGTAGAAAACACTGTTTGGATTTCGATATTTGTGTTGAAGTCCAGAACCTAAACACCGACAGGGTCCTGGCTTTAGAGCATCCAGAATGGAGATGATGCACAAAGCGCCCGTCGCGGTGAGGTGTCACTCCTCGCTCGCCGCCACTCCTCGCTCGCCGCTCTGTCTGCGTCCGAGCAGAGAAACCAAATCCCTCCGTCTGTCACACAGTAATTGTGGTCATTGTAGCGGATTCCATCCTGACAGGTCGACTCTGGAATGTGACGGGAATGTCTCACGGGAAACTTAATAGCATGAGGAGCAGGAGCTCTGAGGCGATGACATCACCCTCCTCGCCAAGTTTTCTTATTAACTTCATTTGTGTAGAATCTCGCAGTCTTGATTTCTACTTTATTCTCTAAAACCTTCTTTCTCTCTCTTTGTGTGTGTGTGTGTGTCTGTTGTGCGTTTTCCTTCCTGTCCTCCATCAGTCCCCTCTCCTCACCCTCTGCTAGCCCTATATTCAGCCGAAACACGCTGCCTCGGAAGCAGGACAGGTAAATGCACCTGTGTGCGGTGTGTCAGGCCCCCTGGTCACATGGCTGTGGAGGTTCCTACCAAACCAAACCAAACCAAACCAAACCAAACCAAACCAAACCAAACCAAACCAAACCAAACCAAACCAAACCACCACCTGCTTCCACACAGAGAGGATTAAAAAAAAAAAAAGATAGATTGGTTTTGTGTATGTGTGTAGTTGTGTTGCTCTGTGTGGCAGTTTGTGGTCTTTTTTAGGACCTCTCGCTCCGGTATGAATGAAAATTTGTGCAAATGTGTTTAGTGGGCCACGATAGTCTTTTTGGACTGTGCCATGCTGCCACCTTGTGGTAGACTCTATATGTGCAGCTTGTGAAGTTGGATGTTTATTATTGTTTTTTTTGTTGTTTTTTATGCTGCAAAAAGTAATTATAATGAAATGAATGAAACAAATTGATTATTACAAATCTTAATCAAATATCAAAGTTTCCTTAAATGAAATTTTTTTAAAGATGTTTATTTATTTACATTTTTTTAAGTAAAAAAGAACATTTAAACGCTCTAGTCTCAGTGAGAAAAGTATATTTGATGGTTAAAGGTTGTTATCAGGTAGAGATGCAGAGACGCATGTTTCCTTGCCTCCTTGCTTCCTCTCCTTGCCTCCTCTGAAGTGTGTCTCTCCCACAGCGGGCCACATTGTGGTAGAAACACTCTGCCTAAGAAGGGACTCAGGTACTGACGTCACTTCCTGCTGGACACCTCAGTTCACCAAATTGTCTCCTGATTTTTATTTTTCATCCTCATTCACTCTTTGAGGCTTCTGCTCTAAAACGCTTTTGTCCTTTAGTTTGTTTGTTTGTTTGTTTTTTGGCAGATGTGTTGTGTTGTGCTTCTGTGAGGAGGCATGTCGCGTTTGTCGGTCTGCGGAGCTGTCACTGTGTTAGGCTGCAGCTGGGCTTGGGGTCAGAGGTCAAATGCTCTTTGGCTTCTTTCCTGCTTTTCCCTCCAGTTTCTGTTGCTCGCCGCCGAGAGTCCGTCTCTTCACGCTGTTGTGATTCGTTTGTCAGTGTCCGATTCATCTGATCTTAAATCCCAGCTACGAATAAAAAAAAAAAACCCCACTTTACTCATTGTAAAAAGTCAGAAAAAAAATCAACTTGTTGTGTAAAATCATATAATCCACACTTCATCTGTTCAGGTTTTGTGTCTTAGCGTCCACGTTAACGTTTTCTGTCACTTCCTGTAGGTATGGCCCGTCGCCACAGCTGCGGAGCCACGAGGAGGCCCGCGACTGGCTGCGCTCCCACTCCACCAGCGGGCTGCAGGACTCAGCCAGCAACTCCCCCTTCTCCCCCGGCTCCAGCCTCACCTCGCCCTCCGGCACGCGCTTCAACTTCGCACAGCTCGGTACGATCACATGACCGAGACGCAGCGCTGCATCTGTTTACCTGTGTTTCTGCTGCTGTTGATGATGTGAAGCAAACTCAAGTTCATGAAAACCCTCTGCAGCGTCTTCAGCTAATTCATTCTATCACATCTTGCATCACCTTCACAGCCTCCAGTCCGACCTCGGCAGCTCAGATCAACCTGGCCGGCCTGCGGAACAACAGCCTGACCAATCAGGACACGCCGTTCGACCCCTGCGGCGACAACCGGCTGAGAAACTCCTGCATGTCGCTGGACGAGAAGACTCGCACCATGAGCCGATCGGGCTCCTTCAGGGACGGCTTCGAGGAAGGTAACGGCTGGACGGAGACAATAACAGCAGCATATTCTGCCTGTTTTCCTCAGACATTAGGTGAATTCTGTAATTAGGTGTAATCCTATTCCCTGACCTGCCTCCCCACATCCCCGCTCCAGAAGCATTACTATTCCGTTTGTATGGAGAACATTAGGACGGATTACAAATGCTCCTCCAGCAAAAGCCTTCTATCCCCTTAGAAATCCATAATCAGCTTTGTGTTGGCGTTTTTTTTTTCCTAATCTCGTTTATTGGGGAAAATACCCAGCAGCAGACTGACGCCCTGAGATCATACAACACATAGACTAATGATCGTCTGATATGGTCAGAATAAAGAAATTAAAGTTAAATTTTGCAGGGAACAGTTGAAGGGAACCCGTGATGATTTTTATTCCTGCAGAAGGGAAAATGAACAAATGTGAAGCGACAGGTCGACAGGAGAGACCGGGTGACACTGACACTGGCTCTGTGGAGGCGCCTCAGGGGATCAGCTGTGTGCGTTTTGTGTAGGAAACCTGGTAAATCCAGACTCCACCTGAAAGCCTTTTGTTGTTGTCGTTGTAGCTTCAGTCCAAACAGGTTATTTGTCTTTATCTAATGCCTGTTGATCTTTACCTGGAAGTGCTTTTTTACAGTCACACACACACTCAGAGTTATTATTATTACCCCCCCACACACACACACACACACACACTCACACACACACACACACACACAGACACACACAGAGCTCCATGAGTCTGTCTTCCCTTTCAGTGGAGGGGATAATTACAGGGATCACAGTGAGAGGCGTGAGAGAGAGAGAGGTGATGACACACAAGAATCCTCCATAACTTTCTCTGCGTGTGTGCATGTGTGTGTGTGTGCGCGCGTGTGTGCTGAATCACGGCATTGCAGCATTGTTGGTCTGCGGGGACGTGGCGTTTGCGCGTGCGTGTGTTTGTTGCCACTGTGTCGAGTTACCCGGACCGTTGTTTGATTGACAGGACAAAAGTCCCATCACCACCCGACACTTCGTCAGACCTGTCCCGGTCGAGAGTGACACCACTACACACTGTCACTTCATACCCCCCCCTACACACACACACACACACACATGCACACACACATGCACACACACACACCCTTCTGCTCACCTTTCCAACCGCTCGCCTTTGTCACTAAACTAAAAGGAGGTGAAGAGTTTTTTCCTATTGTTTGCACACTCAGCATATTTGAAGCATATTCAAACAGCCCATATTTAATAAAAACTATGATCAACCTGCATCTGAGGCACAGAAAAACTATTACGATAAAACTATTTTCTTTATGAATTCTTTAACCAGAGCTGTAAAGTCTCGTCTGCTCCGCGTGAGGTAAATAAACGACCGATTAAACCGACCTGACCTTTCCGAGGGGGGGGGGGGGGGGTGGGGGGGGGGGGGGGGGGGGGGGCGATGACTTCACAGGCCTGATCCTCTCTGATCTGCTTCCTGGCGGCAGAACAGTGCTCCTGTTGTGTCCTGATCTCTGCTGTGTGATTAGTGGCTGAGTCATTAGCGCAGTAACAGTCAGGCTGCCTGCAGTGTCATTTGTAGGGCTTTTATCTTTATTGTCTTATAGCCGCAGTGGTTATGTTGAGGTGGACGGTCAGGTCTGGGCAGGACATTTTAACCCTCGGAGCAATGGTGGTGGGTGGTTTGTGTGTGTGTGTGTGTGTGTGGGGTGGGGGGGGTGTAATTAGAGTGCTGGTGTATGTACAGATGTACTTTCTAATCCCCACTTATACTTGTGGCTTTTTTTCCCCCTCTCCTCAGTTCATGGATCATCGCTGTCTCTCGTCTCCAGCACCTCCTCTATTTACTCCACGGTGAGTGAACAAAGTTTTTTTTTTTTTGGTTATTAATGCATTACTTCTGTAAACATCTCTACAGCTGATAAATATGCTGTCTAGGAAGTATCTAGGTCAAAGTATTTTAATAGTACTGTGTTTAGTGTTTAGTTTCAACGGTGAAATCTGCTGCACATCACAACAATCAATGTTTATGATTTATCAAATGTTTTGCCTCGCACATGTATGTTGGTATCAGCCTTACAAATATGTACAGTGTGTATGCCTGTACATTATACTAGTGTAGTATACAGGGAGTGTTGTTCAGGCCGGCTTCTGTTCCAGCCTGTAGAATGATGAAATATTGTGTATCTGAGTTGGCAAATCCGCCGTTACACATTTACCTGCTGATCCATCCAGATATCTGACTCAGACAGCCTGTTAGAGAAAGAAAGAGCTAATCTGACTGCAGCCAGTCAGAGCCCAGTGCCTGACGGAGTAGCTCCGCCTCCCTGTCTGTGGGCTGGTTGACTTACCTGGGCAGGTGCAGCAGGGACTCAGACACCGGATCCCTGCTCGCCAGGTCGCGAGTTAGAGAGCGAAGAGGTTTGAAATCAGAGCGGTGACGAGAGCGCCAGCAAAATGATGGCAACGTTATCCCTGACGGGAACGGTCACCTCCTGGCAGCAGACGGTAGGGAACGGGAGGAGCAGGCCTGTGTGTGTGTGTGTGTGTGTGTGTGTGTGTGTGCGTGTGTGCGTGTGTGTGTGTGTGTGTGTGTGTGTGATCTATCTATCTATGTATATATGTATCTATACATATCTATATATATATAGATATCTATATCTATATCTATCTATGTATATATGTATCTATATATATGTATATATATCTATATATATATCTATATATATATCTATATCTATGTCTATATATATATATATATATATATATATATATATATATAGTGAAGTGGAGGTGACAGGAGAAACCGAGGCTGAAGTATTCTGTAGATTCATGGAATATCAGATGTTTCGTTTTAAAATATTTGGAAATTCCACCTTAACACAATGAAAACATTAATTCAGCTGCTGCCAATTTAATTTTTCTTTTCCTCACTTTATTTTCTTTGTCGTCGCTTCTTCCTTCCACCAAAATATCCCAGCAGCCGTGACGCTGACGCCTCCTGGGGCTGTTTTCGTTTGGCTCTGGCTTTTTGCATCAGAGTGAGATCTCTGTGTTTTGTCTGCGTTTCCAAGTCGGCTCTGCTCTGTTTGTGTATCCAGGATGGCTTGGTCATGCGTGCGTGATTGGCAGCTCCGTTTGGGCGTGTGCAGACCGTGTGTGGACAGACGCACTGCGACGCATGCACAGACACATCGTGCTGTCGAAACCTGTTTACGAGGATTAGTGTCTCGCAGGCGGAACAACTGTAAAATCATTAATTATCCCGTTTGGCCTCATCGTTTTCACAACCTCCAACAGCCGTCAAATAACATTCACCCACAGTGCTCCTCCTCCAAAGACGTCAGCAGTGATGCAGAACAATGAGATGATTTGTAAACACAGGTGTTTAACAACAGCGACACGCTCAACAACAAATCATCTCACCTCCCATTCCAAAAGTCCACATATCCCGATCATAACAAAATACCAAAAATAGTTTTTGCTAGTCCACCAGTTTTGACACAGCCACGTCCTTTTTACTCAACACTGGATGGCGCTAGTGTCATAAAAAACAAACAAACAACAAATGAGCTTTTTAGGTTTGTTGAGTCTGTACATTTCAGCGTCATGTGACCTCTTCCTGATGAGGATCACGCTGGTCAAACGCAGGTTAAGGATATAGTTTATGGAAACAGTTTCAGTGTTTGGTTCAAGGTGTTTACGTATAAATGTGGGTGTCGCGTGTTGCACTGTTTTGGTGATCGTCACCATCATCATCATCATCATCACAGTCGTCATCGTTGTCAGCAGCAGCAGGGTGTGTTGGGTTCGTGCGAGCGTTTGTTTTGCGTGCTCTGTGTATGTATTTGCCCACCTGTCTCTTCGTGGCCATTGATCCGGGTGCAGTCACAGTGAACACAAAGGGACTCGCACAGGAAAAATGCCTTCAGGAGGAGATCTCTGCTTTCCAGACACATTACACCAGACGACCTGCTCCACAGTTTACACAGCTCGTCTCCTCGGAGCTAATGAATCAAGCCGGAGTCGGCACATGTGCGCCCTGACCTCCAGCGGCTTGACCTGAACTCTGACCTGTTTCCATGTCACAGTGTTGTCACCATGTCACAAAATGATTCTCTCTCTCTCTCTCTCTCTCTCTCTCTCTCTCTCTCATACAGAACGAGGAGAAGTCTCAGTCAGAGGTAAGTCTTTTCCCGCCCCTCCACATTTCGGTCCCCTTTAATTTTCCAGACTTGTTGGAACACGGGGTTGTTTTCACAGTTGTATCTAGTTACTTGTGTAACTGTTTTGTGACTGACCCTGGAACCAGCTCTTGTTCCTCTCTGAACACCTGTGTACACCTGAACGTTCGCTTTCATGGATCTGCTGTGGTTCATCTCTCAACCCAATGTATCACGGCTCCAATCTGGGAGCCTCCCTCATTTGTTGCTACAAAATTATGGCTATTGTTGGTGCGGGTGTGTGTCCGTGTGTGTGTGTGTGTGCGCGTATGCTTTTACGTACGCTTTCATCTTAATGCTTTTTGATGATGTGGTTTTTTTTTTTCCGTCCTCAGATCCGCAAGCTGCGCCGGGAACTGGATGCCTCACAGGAAAAGGTTTCCGCCCTGACCACACAACTGAGTGCCAATGTAAGCGAACAAGTGCTCAGACACACACAGACACGCACTCCTAAACAAGCCACTGTCATGCCAAAAAAAACCACATTCATTTCTTTGAACCTAATATATTGTGATTTCATGATTGACATAAAAATGGAAAAAAAAAATTTCAATTGAAGTTAAAACATTGTTAGGAAACAGAAATGACCCAAAAAAACCCAACAACAACAGTTAGATGTTGGAAGCGCACGTGAACATAATGTAGTCAGTGTGTCATGACCTGAGGTACGTTCAAGTTGTTTTGCCAGTTTCCAAGTACAAGTACAAAGAAAAAAAATTTGGCAACGTCCCTCACAAACACCCAAACAATTTCAAAATATCCATCAAATAATGGAGCGATATCTGCCAGAGAGCACTTCACCCACAGGTGGTGTCATTTCACATCTGGCAGAACCATCAGAAAGTCTCTTCAAGCGTCTCCAGACAAGAAGTCTCGTCTGGAGTCTCGCCATGCTCTGCTTGTAATCTGCCGCCTGAGTCAGCGCGCGCTCGCAGTGGAGCTGTGGATTAAAGATAGGAACAGGAAGGCAGAGGTGTCGGGTTACAGCAGGTAGTCAAGTCCCAGCACACTGCTGAGGGACTGTCCCAGATGTGCCCCGAAGATTTACAGCTCGCGACGCCTGGATTCAGCAAGGCGTGTTGGAGGTGTCGAAAGACGAGCACAGATCGAGACCATCACTGGAGCTGATGGTGGGTGAGGGGCGTGTCATAAGGTGGATGGAGGGGGTGAAGGTGGGGCTTTGTTCAAATATTTGATTACAAGCTGCAGATGCATGATGAATTATCTGAACGCACCTTGAGGCCCCCCAAAGCCGAAAATCAAAGACCATCTCCTGCAGCAGAAAGTCACGACTTGAAACCTACATCAGTCGACACCTCTCTCGCACTTCCTGCAGCCATAGCCAGATCGTTTACATATGTAGGGCTGAATATGATACAGGGAAGGATGACCACCACGCTGGCACGCTCCAACTGATGTGTTTAAACCTGCAAAGTCAGCGCCGTCGCACTCGAGATGAAAAAGAAATCAGCCAAACTGTAGTGAAACACAGTTTCTTTGCAGATGACTTCACGTTGTCAGCGTGAATGAACGGCTTTAGCTCCGGGGAATGTTTTTGGTAGAGATGAGGTCACGGTTTGGCTTCGGTGTCGTGTTTGTAGTGCGAGAAGCTGCCCAGTGCTGATCTGCAGGATACAGTCGTTTATCACTGGGTTTTAGTGTTTTCCACGTTTCTGTAGGTTCGGTTATGTTCTCGTTTCGTTATGTGGATCACCAGAGTGATGTCATGGCTGGATCATAGTTCCAATGTGGAGGCAGAGCTCAGGGATAGTTACCACAACCCAGTGGGCTTTTATTGCTGAATGAAGAACATCCACTGAGGGAAACTACCCAACATGCATTTCATGTGAAAACCTTTTTAATTTTGATTTGACACACCTTTACAGTGCCGTTAAGAATTTTTGATTTTTTTCTTGCAGGCTCACCTGGTGGCAGCGTTTGAGCAGAGTCTCGGCAACATGACCATCAGACTGAAGAGTCTCACCCTGACAGCAGAGCAGAAGGTGAAAACACGTTGCGTTGTCCTGCAGCAGATGGCGCTCAACACTTAAACCGGAGCGCACGTCCAAACCCGCTGTGACTGATCCTCTCTGTCTTTTTCCGCCGTGCAGGACTCGGAGCTGAACGAGCTCAGGAAGACCATCGAGCTGCTGAAGAAGCAGAATGCTGTCGCTCAGGCCGCCATCAACGGAGTCATCAACACACCTGAGCTCGTGCCCAAAGGGGACAGGACAGGTGACGCCAAACACCACAGCGCTGGCTGGTTCAAATTTGATGTTTTTCTGAAGACGTAGTCGAGACAAACGCACGCATTTCTGTTTGTTGTCGCTCTCCAGCTGGTCACCATGGCAGTCCACAGCAGCAGCAGCAGAACCAGCAGCAGAATCAGCAGCCAGACCTGCGGATCAGGCGGCAGCACTCCTCTGACAGCGTCAGCAGCGTCGCCAGCGCAACCAGTCATTCAAGTGTGGGCTCCAACATGGACGCCGACGCCAAGAACAAGAAGAAGAACAAGAAGAACTGGGTAAGAAAACTGAAAACAACATCAACTCAGACAGACGTGGTATTAACGAGTCACGGGTGGTTTGTTGTTTACTCTTTGTCTCTTTGTGTATTTGAATGTGCGTGCGTGTCATGTTTGGGTTCCTGCCCCCTCAGGCACCTTTCACTGGAGAAAAGGTGAATACTCGGGCTGTTCATCCACTCCCTGCTGTAGAATAGTGTCGAGTGATTTGGTGATTTGCACATCAAAAAAAAAAAATCAATAACATACGTTATTTGTTACATTATTGTGTTGTTCTCTCAGTAGTTGGTCTTTTACATGCAAATGACCAAATCAGTGCTGGCTGACTAGCGTGTAGTTCCTTCACTTGCCACTACACAACAGAAGATGTTACACACTTTGTATATTGAATACTTTAAATATGTAAACTTTTTTCCCTTTTTTTTTTTTTTTTTGCTTTGTTGCTGGAAGACTTTTTTGTGCACCGGAGGACAAATCGGAGATGGCAATGATGATGATGTACGCAGGTCTTTTTTTTTTCTTTTTTTTTTCTGTCCCTTCACTGTCGTCCTGTGGACTCGTGTGTTGGTTCGTAGCATCTGATCCCGACCTTGGTGAATGTTTGGGGAAAGCAGCGTGGTGCCTTCTGGTAGCTGTCAGGAGACTGTTGCAGTCAGAATAAATGGTTCTCCTGAGTGAGTGTGTGTGTGTGTGTGTGGATGTGCTTCCAGCTGTCAGTGTTTGTGTAGGTGAGACCACGCTGAAGCAGGTCTCCTCCATGCAGGTGCTGCTTCCACGCCGTGTGATGTTAAGTGCATAGGGGCTTTGTTTCTAATGGATCATGAAAGACCCTCGGCTTCATGGTGGTCGTGATGTAGCTTGAGTTCGCAGCTGGGCCTCTAGTTTAATCTCCGCCCCTCCATATCGCATTAACGCGCCCAGACGCATATGATCATGTGCTGTTTTGTCTCCCTGTCTTCCTGTGCTTCGCTTCACGCCGCAGGTTTACGAGGTAAGATCGCTACGCCGTGTGAAACCAGAGGAACCGAGCTGCCCTAACTCCCCCGCACCTTCTTATAGGTCACTAACCTCTGTCCTTTTCCTCCTCGCCTCCTCTCCTTTGCTGCAACCTTAGTGCCTTTCCTCCCCCCCTTTAACACCCCCCCTACCCACCCACCTCGACCTCGACCACGGCTCTTATGGCGATTGGGTTGTGTATCGAAAGAAAAAATCCACCTGAAAATAGAGAAAGAAAGTGGTTTTAGTGATGGAACTTGCGTCTCTGAAGACACTGGCCAAACATGGCTGACGTGATATCACGCTGAGATGTCTTCTAACGTATCTGACCCTGTCTCTGTCCCTCACCTTCTAGCGAGGATCCAAAGTCACAGTATGACGAATAATAGTCTGATGAAGCGTGTAAAGTGTTCATGGTGGATTTCTCCTCGAAACGCGACGTTCTGCTCCAATGGAAATCAATAAGATTGTAATTAAGGTCATGAGGTCATGTATTTTATTACAGTTTAGGAAAAAAAGAAATAAAATCAATTGGCCATACATTTAAAAAAAAACAAAAAAAAACAAATACTGCAGCTCCAGTCATAAGACGACTTCCCATGATCCTCTTCCTCACTCCTCACTTTCTCTTTTCCTCCACTCGTCCCCCGGCACACTCCTCCTCTTCCTCTCAGCCTGGCAGATCTGACGACTCTTCCTCATCCGCTCATCATCTCTCTCTCTCCCTCCGTCTCTCTGTGTCTTTGTCCCCGCAGCTTCGAAGCTCTTTCAAACAAGCCTTCAGCAAGAAGAAATCGCCCAAGTCGGCGTCTTCTCACTCGGACATCGAGGAGATGACGGACTCGTCCCTGCCGTCCTCCCCCAAGCTCCCGCACAACGGCACCACAGGCGCCGTCCACATGCTCAGGAACACGCACTCCAACACGCTGTGAGAACACCATCATCACCACCATCACCATCACCACCATCACCACCATCATCATCATCATATATATATATAACACTTTGTAGACTCTGTCCCTGGCAGCACTGATGGAATGTCATGTGTGCAGATTGTCAGAGTGCCTGGACAGCGAGGCGGAGACGGTGATGCAGCTGCGCAGTGAGCTCCGGGAGAAGGAGATGAAGCTGACTGACATTCGCCTGGAGGCGCTCAGCTCTGCACATCAGCTGGACCAGCTCCGAGAGGCCATGAACCGCATGCAGGTCTGCACGCACACACACACACACACACAGCGCTCACTCTGGTGGACCTGGTGTATGATGCATATACAGCACACGAGCTTTAAACGTGCTGACAGGACACATTTTTACGTTTGTGTGCGTCTGCAGCTGGAGATTGAGAAACTGAAGGCGGAGAACGACCGTCTGAAGCTGGAGAGTCACAGCAGCAGGACGGGCTCCCAGGCCTCCATCTCCTCTTCCCCTCCCCCTCACACAAACAGCCAGGCGCCAGCACCGGGCCTCACGCAGCACAGCCTCAGCCTCACCACCAGCGAGTCCACAAGCCTGGGTAAGACGTCACATACCAGTACAACGTGTGTTTGTGTAGGTGAGGCTTTACACCGTATTTATGAGTCTGACGCGCTTTGCCCCTCCCTCCTGTCAGACATGCTGCTGGACGACACCGGTGGCGAGGGAGGGATGAGGAAGGAGGGGAGACATGTCAAGGTCGTGGTCAGCCTGGAGGAGGACAGCAAGTGGGGAGAGGTGAGACAGTTTTCCAGACCTGTATCCTGCCTTATACCTGTCGTCTTTCGTCTTTTTTTCTTTTTTTTTTAAATAACCCTGTCATGTTTTGTCTTTGCAGGACGGACGGCCTCGCCATTTTCTGATTGGTTGCATCGGTGTGAGCGGTAAAACCAAATGGGACGTTCTGGATGGAGTCGTCCGGCGGCTTTTCAAGGTAAACGGAGAAAAAGCCTGGTATGGACTCAGAAGGTATCTGAATAACGGCAGCTCAGGTTTTCCGACTGCTACAAACACAATAGCTGAATCGGCACTTTAGTCACCATTACTGCAACGTTATCATCTCAGGAACCACAATAGTTTTGACGTTAAACACTTGGTGTCTGGCAGGAGTACATCACCCACGTGGACCCTGCGAGTCAGCTGGGCCTCAGCTCTGACAGTGTGGAGGGATACAACATTGGCGAAATCCACAGGCCGAGTAGCCTCAGCGCCGCCGACACGCCCGAGCTGCTGCCCTGCGGCTACCTGGTGGGAGACAGCAACACCATCAGCATCCAGCTCAAAGGTACCGACTCCTCATCCTCATCGTAGAGGCCGGCAGATGGAAAAAAAAATCTAGTTTGGATTCAGTTAAATCTGGTTGGACAGCGTTTTGATTCATATTTCCACAAAATATTCATTTTCTCCATTAACATGATTATACTTGTGTGTGTGTGTGTGTGTGTGTAGGTGTGACGAGTGACAACGTGGACTCACTGGTGTTCGACACGCTGATCCCGAAGCCGATGCTGCAGCGCTACGTTTCCCTGCTGAGGGAGCACAGGCGCGTCATCCTGTCCGGACCCAGTGGCACCGGGAAGACCTACCTGGCCAATCAGCTGTCCCGACACCTGCTGCTGCTGGAGGGCCGACCTCTGACCCCGCACGCCGTCGTCACTTTCAACGTGGACCACAAGTCCAGCAAGGTAAACACGCAAACACAAATCTGGTTATCTTATATCCCCTTATATTCTTCCATTCTTACATATCGCTCTCTCACGCTTCAGGAATTGCGTCAGTACCTGTCAGGTTTGGCTGAGCAGTGTAGTGGCGTGCCAGGTGTAGAGAGCCCTCTGGTGGTCATTCTGGACAACCTGCACCACGTCAGCTCCCTGGGTGAGATCTTCAACGGCCTCTTCAACTGCAACTATCAGAACTGGTCAGTTCGCACACAAACACACTATGAGAAGAAATAAAAAAATAAAAAATTAATTAAATTTCAATTAAAATAATAATCTTTTTTTTTGTTTTTTTCTTTTTTCCAGCCCCTACATCATCGGCACCATGAGCCAAGCCACATCGTCATCCCCCAACCTGCAGCTTCACCACAACTTCAGGTAAACCGCCGCTGAGCTCCTCCCACTCCTGGTGCCTCAGTGTTACACGGCTGACGTAGGCTCATACATCTCCACGGGATCATCTCACATTACACTGTTAAACCTCCTGCCTGCGTTCTCCTGCCAGGTGGGTGCTGTGTGCCAACCACATGGAGCCAGTGAAAGGCTTCCTCGGCCGCTACCTGAGGAGGAAGCTGATGGAGGTGGAGATCGGCAGTCGAACGCGCAACGTGGAGCTGGTGAAGATCATCGACTGGATCCCGCGGGTTTGGCACCACCTCAACCGCTTCCTGGAGTCGCACAGCTCCTCTGACGTCACCATCGGTGAGAGGACGCCGCGTGATTGGTTTGTAAGCGTTAATGTTGTCAGCGCCTTAACGTCTCTGTCCTGTGGTGTTCAGGACCTCGCCTGTTTCTGTCCTGTCCCATGGACGTGGAGGGGTCCAGGGTTTGGTTCACTGACCTCTGGAACTACTCCATCATCCCCTACATGCTGGAGGCCGTACGGGAGGGACTGCAGGTAACAAACTCATACAAAATAACAACTGATTCAGTCTGGTTAATGGATCAGATCTTGGATTTTCACCTTCAGACTTGGTAACAAATTGATTCAACCTTCCAGTGGTGATGTTTGAAGCATCCATCTGTGTTAAGCGTACGTGTAGTGTAATGAGAGCAGACCGGTCCTCTGGGATGACTGCAGTTATGTTCATCAGAGAGAAATGGATTCAATTTGTAGCCTGATTTAATTTGGCACCAGCTAACGACCATGATGAAACCTCTGACTGGGAGGGAGGCGGCTCCACAAATGAACAGCTGATGGGAGGAATTAGTGTCTCATCAGCTGTGATGAGAAAATACATGTACCCCCCCGAAACTGCAGCAGGAATACAAAAAAAGAAAACGCACACATCATTGTTACATTGTGTGTCTGTCATTGTGTTACATTGTGTAGCTGTTGCTGGTATCATTATCACTTGGGAACAATGATCGTTATCTGTATTAATGTGTTTCTTTATTATGCAGCTGCGCATAAAGGATTTTTTAAAAATATGACTCAAACCACCACAGTGTAAATGTTTTATCAACATACTGCAGACTGAATGATATAATAATAATATAATAATAATAATATATGATAACATTGCAGCCGCAATTCTCCATCCCCTCGAATTTATTTTTAAAATATATATGGAATCCTGTGTTCATTTGTCAAAACAAACTTTTTTTTTAACGCAAAACCACAAAAGGTTTTGTCTACATCAAAACAGAAATGATGTATGTGGGCTTTTTGTGTTTAATTTGTGTGTCTCTGTAGCTGTATGGCCGCAGGGCTGCGTGGGAAGACCCCGCCGCTTGGGTGATTGACACCTACCCGTGGTCGGCCACACCCACCCCGGCTGATTGGCCCCCGCTGCTGCAGCTTCGCCCAGAGGACGTGGGGTTCGATGGCTACTCCGCCCCCAGAGAAGGAGTCAGGAAGGAGCCTCCGCAGAGCGACAGCGACGCAGACCCACTGGTGAGCAAAAACACAGACACGTGAAGAACATCTGGCACTGAGCATTTAAACAAACAGGCTGGCGAGTCGAGCACAGATACTGTATCAACTGAAGTAAGAGAACAAGTGCTTCCTCCATCTCCACAGATGAACATGCTGATGCGTCTGAAGGAGGCGGCGACCTCCTCCAGCCCCCAGAGCTACGACAGCGACTCCAACAGCAACAGCCACCAGGACGACCTCCTGGACTCCTCGCTGGAGTCCACCCTGTGATGCTGTCAAAGCGCAACGCAGCGCAGCGCAGCGGGATCTGTTTTCAGGTGAAACTTGAAACGTTCTCGCGGTTGAGAACGTCGTGATGAGAGCGTGATTCCATGCCGGAAAAGCCAGCCACCTTAATTTGGGTGCAGGTAACCCAAATGTTTAGAAGAAAAATATAAAATTGCATTTCAAAAAAAAAAAAAAAAAAAAAACGGGCAACAAAAGTTTCTACTGCACTGCGCTTTTTTTTTTCCTTCTTTTTTTTGGGGTTTTTTTGTTTTTTCACCATCGTGGCCCATCGGCTCCTGTCTGCAGCCTGACACCTACTTCAGACAGACAGAATAAAAGCACAGCCCGTCTGTGTTGGTGAGGCATCACCGTTACCCTCACCATCCAGCCATCAGCAAACATGAGCACCAGCCAGGACTCCTCCATCCTCCTCCACCTCCTCCGCCTCCTCCGCAGCATCAGCTCCAGCTCATCCGCTGCAGTGTATCCGCTTTGCCTGCAGATGGCGATACAGGCTATTGATGAGGGTGTTGCTAACTGGATGGACCCCCCCTCCCCCCCCCCACACTCTCTGCAGCTGAAGTTGTATGTCTGACTACTGGAGGTGAAATTGAGCCAAAGTGAATGTTAAGTCTGACGTGACGCCCGCTGTCATTTCCCAAAACTGCGTTTCAATACCGTCAATAAAAAGGAGGGAAATCCAAAACAGAAAAGCACAAATAAAAATCTCCCCCTGGTACTCGAAGGTGAATGTTTTTGAGTTAAATATCTGCAGTATCTGCAAAACCTGGAGTGAAAACAAAAGACTGAAACACTCAGAATGTGTTTATATCCGTTTATATCCCTGATATAAACAAAGACGCAGACGACATCTGCGGAAACACAACGCCGTCAGACTCTGTGAGCGGGAAAGAAACAAAAATCTCCGAAAAGCGAAGGAGACAGGCTCGGTCCGTCTCGCCAGAGACTCTGACCACAAGCCCGCTGATGCTTTCTCTTTTGCCGTCATATGGCGCATTCCAGCGAGGTCCCCGGTGGTTACGTCCTGCTTCATGGCTGACAAAACCATTGTTCTACCAGAGACCGGTTCCTCTGAAACCAAGCAGAATGACACAAACACACAACTGAAACCTACTGGAAATATTAACACAAAAAAAAAAAAGAAAGCTACAACATCTGTAGCTCATTTTATAAATAAAGGCCAGAGGGGGGGGGTTAACAATCACTATGGCTTGATTTATCCCTTCATCAGTATTTGAGATAACACCTTCTTGTTTCTCCAATTTGTGTTGTGTAACTTTTTCCCTGCAACTTCACACAAACGCCTCCAACACTTGTGTATGATGGTATGAAAACCTCCATGCACGCGTGGCCTGAACAGGCCGTTGTAGCACAAATCTCTTCCGGTGCTGGACTGATTTCTAACAAACGTTTGCCTTACACTCTTTTTCTAACAGACGTTGTGTCGAGTCGTTTGCGTGTCTGAGTGGCTGTAGACCTAACAGGGCTCCGAGTTGGCGTCGACCTCTCATCATATGTATCAAACCCCCATGTCATGGGACTGGAAAGGTTTCAGTTCGGTTTGTGTGCATGCGAGACCCAGTGCCGAGAAGCCGGTGTAAATACTTGGAGCGCTAGCGGGAAAGAAACGTATATGGACGCGTCCTGGTGCTCGGAGTGGGAAGTTTTCGGCAGGTCGACTGGATGAGGGAACTTTTTAAAGGACGTGTTGATTTGATACCTCACTCCCATCCTGTGACGATGCTGTCGCCGCGCTCTTTGTCTGTTCTGATTCTGTGTTGACGTGAAAACTAGCGTACGTGCTGCTTTGTTTATAGTGAAACCGTTTAAGGTAAAAAGGTAGAGAGGTACTTGTGACATCATTTCTGCGGCGTCTGTAATCAAAGGTTATCGGAACTCTTTCTTTGTTTCCAAACCCTAAAGAGAGACTTACGTTTAAGGCCGGGGGTCACGCAGGTCACGCAGGTCAGTGCGGCCTCCATCACATCCCCGTCAGTGTTTTTGTCACTGATGCTATGCAAGTTCATTCTGAGCTCCATATGGAAGCCCAGCTCTTTGTGTATTTGCCCCCCCCACCCCTGAGCAGATTTCAGCACTGCCGAGATGTACATCATGGAACAGGATTTGTGAAGACGTTTTTGGTTTTTGGTTTTTGTTTTTTTTTTTCGGATTTGTGCGCCTGTGTGTGTGTCTGTGTGATCCGTGGAGACTCTCCATGCTCCAGCACAAAGAGACGGACTCTGTGTTTGGACGTTGTTGACGCGTTCGACCCGTTTGTCTCTTTGTTACTCACAAACTCAGTGAATGTTCAGCCTTCTTTGCTGTGTACATGTTTTCAATATGTAACATATCGGTGTACATAGTTGGTTATGCCGCAGCGTTTTGATGACTTTTTCTAGCTGATTTGTTACAGTATACTTGAAAAGGAGTATTTTGTGTACAGTCTCTTTACATCAGAGCAGATTGATGCCGTTTGTCATCACTGGTCTGTCCAGGGCTCGGAAAATTAAATCTGATATCACTGTCGCTAGTCTTAAGTTATTGTGATTCAATAAAATTAATTATTTATGATTCAACTTTTTGAAAGTTTTATTATTTTAAAAAAACAACATCACACACGCTTCACTTGGAACTGTTTACAGTTTTATTTGGTGTTTGTACAAAACGTGAAATAAACATATATACAGCACATATTACAACATACTTATTAAACAGATTCATATAAATTATTAACGAAATAGCTACATTTGTTTTGTTTTTGTTTTTTGTTTTTTTTTGTTCAATAAACAGCTCTATTCAAGGTCGAGGCGAAAGTAACACAATATTCTTGGCATAAAATGTCCATACAAAGTTGTACAAAACTGTACAGTGGAACAAAGCTGTGCAAAAACAGCAAGTGGATTCTCGGAAGTGACGTAGGTTTTGGACAATGACGTTAATGGGGAGTGTTTCTCGCTAATCTGGTCACAGTCTCATGAAAACAAAACCAGGGTTATATCTCTATATGTTCCTTCATATTTTTTTATATATATATATTTATATCAAAATAAATTAAGATACTGTTATTTCCTCTTCGTCTGACTCGGAGAAGTCTGAGTGCTTACTGGAGAGGGAGGGAGAGGAGATGCTGGACCCTGCAGACCTCATCCTCTCCCTGGTGAACTCCTCCCCCTCCTCCTCCTCCTCCTCCTCAGCTGAGGACTTCTTGCCCACGTCGCTGAGGTCCGGGTGCGGGTTGGCCTTGGTGGGCAGCGTCTGCTCGCGGCAGCCGCCGGACGACAGCAGCTCCCTCTCTTTCGAGTTCCTCCATTTCATCCGCCGGTTCTGGAACCAGATCTTCACCTGTGAACGGGGAGATGATGGTGGTGGTGGGTGAAAAAAAGGTTCGACGCGGGTTTGCAGGTGCAGCGCGCGACATAACGCGGCCGCGCGTGAATGACGTCACTGACGAGCTTTTTTTTTTTTTTTTACCTGCGAGTCCTTTAGGCCCAGTTTGGAGGCCAGTTTTTTCCGGTCGGGTTTGCTGATGTACTTCTGTTTCTGGAACATCTTCTCCAAGGCCTTGCGCTGGATGTCGGAGAACACCGCCCTCCTCAGCATCCCCCTGCGGGGCTTCCCCCTGGCGGCCAGCGGCCACGAAAACGTCCCCGGGATGGGAACCACTGCTGAAGATGCTGCAGAACCAACAGAGGAGAGGAGTTTGAACCAATCAACTTTGTGTTTCCATCAAGAAAACAACTAAAACTGAAAAACAACAATGCCCCATATGAACACAGTGATTCCGTCGCTACTTTTCAACCTCCACTGGGAGTTCCCCCCTTTGCCACTGTGCAATACGTCTCCGTTTGGAGTGAAATGGCACGAGGTGACTAATTAGCACATTGGCCGGTCCCCAAACGCATTGGTATGGTAAAGAGGTAGCATATCCTTTAAGGAACCCTGTGAGGGCGGACAGAGGAGTTAATAAACCGTGAACGGTAATTGTGTAGTAATGAACTAACGCAGAAAAGACTCTGGACAGGCGGCGAAGGCCATATATTATCGCGACAAAGGGAGATTTACACTTTCAAACTAAACACAACTGCATACCAGAATACTGATGCCCGCGGGGGGGTTGAGGAGTGGAGGGGGGGTGGGTGGCGCTATTTTTTTTTTTCTTCATGCCCTCAAATCATTTTCATTAAATGAACACGAAAAGCTATTGAGGCCGCTGGAGTTGTTTTGTTGGGGCTTTCAGCTGCGCCCATGAAAAGACTCCATCTCCATTATGATTTGTCTGAATGAAAGCGCGGACTAACGACTTTATAGACTTTTCTAAGAGATTATTCTTTATCTCCACTCGTTGATTGGCCCGCGTGGAGAATAGAGGAACGTTTAGGCCGGGTGTGTGTGTGTGTGTGTGTGTTGGGGGGGTGTCAGTGGTAACCTATCCAATGGGCCCTGCAGCAGCATGCGGGGAGAAATGTCCCCCAGCTGGGACGTTTTGGATGAAGTTTAAAACTCATGTTTCTCCTGTGCGCAATGCGCGCTGCGCCCTGCAGGCTGCGCCACCTCCGGCTCCATCTGCCCTGCGGCCGCAGCGCAACCGGGAACAACGACGCGCTATGTGGTCTTGTGAGAATATTGAAAGCCCTCAATAGCGCCTAATAGGGAAATTAGTGCATGACTGGTTGACGCCTTTGGCCCGCCTGGTAAAAGTCACTCTCCGGGGTGTGTGGGTGGTTCGCCCGGTGGGAGCTGACCACATTGGTCACGGTGCTGAAGGCTTTGTTGGCGGCCTCAGCGGCCCGGTGGCCCCCCGGGCTCTGTGGGAAAACGTGGGCCGGGAAAATGCCAAAACGCCCCCCAATGGGAAGCAAGGGGGGGACATAACCCGCCACCCCGCCTCAAATTTAGAGCGTGACGATTTGGGATAATTGGTTAATTAGGGGGTGGGTGGGTGGGTCCGGCCAGGGGCCAGAGCCAGCTCCCCTATTAATGAGACAGTGATTTCTTCTTCTCTGGCTGTTTGTCCCCTTTCTGCCTCTGTTTCGGCTGAAATATATGACAGGGGCTGGAAGTGTTTTACATTTAAATGCAATTAGTTCAGAGGGGATTCTAAAGGCCGGGGCCGCGTGAACGTGGAGCCGAAAGGCGACGTGCGTAAAAGCTGCGCCTACCTGGTAAATATGGCGTCCTGAAGATGGGGTGGAAGGTTCCGTCGAAGCAGGGGAAGGGGAAGGTCTTGGAGTGCAGGGTCTGGACTGTCGGGGGTGAGGAAGCTGTGGAGGAACGCATGGACACATCGTGTTAAAATGACTCCACGTGACATAAGAGAGAGAGAGAGAGAGAGAGAGAGAGAGAGAGCAGTCTGGAGGTGGGAACTCACCGCTCTTTGGTGAAGGTGCGAGGATGGCGCTCACTCCAAACTTGAGAAAAGTCGGGTCCTTGCTGCTCGCCAGCGACGTTTTCGGCGAGCACGAGTCGCGCGTCACCGCGGTGGTGGTGGTGATGGTGGTGGCGGGCGCGGGCGCGCAGCTGAAGGACGCGGTGGTGGTGGCGGCGGGCGCCGAGGGCACAGTCCGGTTTATGAAGGCGGTGGGGCGGCTTATGCGCAACAGGTCCTCCACGAGAAAGCTGGAGTGGGTCGGGAAGGTGTGGTGGAGCGGCAGCGGCGCGGCGGGTCGGTACAGGCCCGGGTAGAGGGCAGGAGGCGCGATGACGCTTGGGATCATCATGGTCCCGGATGTGGAATACTCCGCGTGTCAGCTGGTGGAGAATCAGTCGTGTGAATGGCTGCGAACTCCTCTGGTCTCCTCACTGTGGGGACAGGAGCTTTATAGCGACCTGCCCCCCCCACACCCCTCACCCCCCCACCCCACCCCAACCCCCGGCCCTCCTCTCAGGACTGACAGCCTCACAATGGGACTCAACAAAGTTCTCCACATGGGTCGCTTTCATGCCCCCTCCGCCGGCCCGCTGATTGGCCAGGGGGCGCAATTTATGATTGCATTAGACTTCATAAGCAAGCAGCGCACAATGCGCCGACCACAAAAGAGCCTCGCTCATCAATTTTGCATGTTGACCACTTTCCTTTCAATGTATTTAGTCTGGCAAAGGCGAGCGGCCTAATTAAAGCGCAATCTTTAGCGGATTCACTCATTATGGCGGACGTTTAATGCGCACGTGAACAAAAGACACTTTATTCTCCTCCATTCCGCGTCCTCCTGTTCCGCGAGACATATATCTATATATCTATATATCTATCTATATCTATATATGTCTATATCTATATATATCTATATATCTATATCTTTATCTATATCTTTATCTATATCTTTATCTATATCTATATCTATATCTATATATATCTATCTATATCTATCTCAATCTCTCTATCTATCTATCTCTCTATCTATCTATCTATCTATCTATCTATCTATCTATCTATCTATCTATCTTTATATATATATATATATATATATATATATATATATATGATGCAAATGCAACAGTATTCTTTTATTCTATAATTTCCGGGGTCGTATCGTAAAAGTAAACACAGCACACAGGTCCATAACACCGGTCTTTAAACCATCACCAACACCAATAACAGATCCACTGATTCTGTCCCTGGTTGAATCTACAAATCCACATTCTCGTTGCAAACGCCTCGCGCAGACTCCTCTATGTAACTATGTAAATGAGCTTTAGGCTTTCATGGGATTGTCAACACTCAATCTGGCCCTCGTCATGGAATAATGTCTTAAAGGGATTGCTGCTATCAGAACGCTTTAACAGATGTGTTAAATATCACTCTCTCTGGCGCAGGCTCATTCATCCCGGGCGCAGAGCGCACATGCGGGAGAAGTGTGCGGCCTGAGCCGCGCGCTCCTGATCCTGTTAACCATGAACTAACTGTCACCCTCAGCTGCGGAGGAGGCGCCCCTCGGCCCTTTCTCCTTCCCTCTCCCTGATTCAAGGGGGTGAAAAAGCCCAGTGGAATAAAAAGCTCTATTTCCAAAGACGGTTTTGTTCTGCTATTTTAACCGGCTGAATAAAAGTGCATCTGTGATTTGATTTAAAACGCATTCATATGAGCGGACACTGAGAGCCCCCGTATCAAACTCCCATTAAAGCCACTTGGAGCCTGATCGCCGTGTTCTGTCAGCTTTACCCCCGAAAACCTGCTCAGGCACAGCGACCCGCACAGCCCCCAGGGCCGAACGGTTGCCAGTTTGAAACCCAATTACAATAAATCCAGTAACAACGAACCGGAAAAAAAAAGTTTGAAGTTGATGCAAAGCCATTCGAGAAACGAAAAACAGGAATGTTTATAATTTAATATATATTTTTTTGTTTTACTATTTTATTCAGTTTATGTGTTTTCCCTTTTTTCATCTAATATTTATATCTTTGCAGCCTGAAAATGTTTCATCTTTTTCTTTTTACTTAAAGAACAATATATATATATATATATATATATATATATATAGAGAGAGAGAGAGAGAGAGAGAGAGAGAGAGAGAGAGAGAGAGAGAGAGAGAGAGAGAGTCTTTTAGGACACTTGGCGAGTCAGTGCGCAATTTACGCACAGACTCGGCCAATAACTTCACCAAAGTATCGCGATTATTTTCATCAATTCTGCTCAATTTGTCCGTCACGCCACCAGCTGACAACCTCAACATTTAAAGCCCAGTTTAATTTGACGGCAGCGGAGTGAGTCATGTCAGTGACTCCTCGGTGAGTCATGTCCAGGCAGTTTGTATCATCATCATTCGGGATCAGCTCGGACGCTGTTGATAAGTGGTCCGACATCAGTGGAAGGGAACGCGGCCTCAGTGTGATAATTAAAAGGGAACGCCTCCGTGAAATGATCCTTTAGGGGGGGGTCGGGGTCTTATCAGAGGTGCGTCTGCTCCATGAGCGCGCGCAGCAAACAGGCGTTAACGCAGCGCCCCGTCACCACAGCTACACCTCCAATGAGTCACGAGACCTTCAATGCTTTTTCTTTCTTTCTTTCTTTTTTCTTCTTTTTTTATGAGGCCGTATTCCTTTACTTGGCTGCTTGAAATCCTCCCTTTGTGCGCGCTCAGCAGATGGTGAGCAGGAAGCGCAGGCTGCTCGGCCTGACCGAGACGAATCTCCTCCGCGAGCTCTGCTCCGCGAGCTCAGCTCCGCGAGCGCTGCTCCTCCAGCGCGCGGCCGAGTGAAAACAGCTGGCTGCGGCCGAACGAGAGCCATTAAAGACACATCTCTGAAACATCAGCACCCACGATACACACATACATAAACACACACACACACACACATATACACACATACACACACCACCACCATCGTTTTACAGTCCAAACCCTAACTCTAACCGTCACTGGAACTGGGATTCAACATCCCAAGTTATAATTTAAATGACGTCACTGCATCATTTACGATAAATTAACCTCCATGATCCAACACTGCAGGCATCAATTATACTGCATCATTTATTACTACTATATATTCTATATACAATATTTATATTTAGACCTTTGTTTACCCACGTCGCAGGCTAATGATCCCATAGGGAATACTGGTGTCCACATTATATTCCTTCAGGGAATGGGATTAATCCTATTAATTATATTATATTACATTTTATATACATTACATATACATTATATATATATATATATCTATATATATATATAGATATATATATGTATATATGGGAATGCTAGGGGAATATTATGGAAGCGTTGCAGTTTTCCCGGGGACAGGGCCTTGCCAGTTTACCAACTAGATGAACTTAACCATTGTCTTGGCTCCTCTCTGCCTCGTTAAGTGAAAGGGGCTGAGTAAATATGTTACCCATGCATGAGGGGCTCTCTATGGGCCGCCCCATTGTGCCGCGGGTCCGACAGGTGGTTAACTGTTTATTATTCCCTCATTATTTATCGGTGACGTGGACGCACCGAGGAGAGGGAACTCCCCGTCTTTTCATCGGGCCCGGGGTGAACAGATTGTGCCGACTGGTTGCAGCCTGGTCACCAGTCGAGCCGTCGCAGCCCCGCAGCCTGTCAGCCCGTATCCAACCCCTGATGGAGGTTTGGCAAATGAGCCCCTTCGTTTCAGCTGCCACATCCATCCTGACCGGGAGCACAGCAAAGAATAGGAATATTGAAAAAAAAACTGTAAATAAACTTATTAATTGCATTTTAATTAGTTTATTAGATGCATTTCATGAGACAACAACAAAAACTTGCAAGGCACTTTTAGATATAACTTCTGAACAGCGAATGCTATTTGTTTATTTATCTATTTATTTATTTGTCTGTTCATTCATTCATTCATTCATTCATTCATTCATTCATTCATTCATTCATTCATTCATTCAGTCATTTATTTATTTGTCTGTTTATTTATTTATCTATCTATCTATCTATCTATCTATCTATCTATCTATCTATCTATCTATCTATCTATCTATCTATTTGTCTATTCATTCATTCATTCATTCATTCATTTATTCATTTATTTATTTATTTATTTATTTATTTATACACATATATAACTGTCCGTAACAAATCCTATCACTTTTGTTGATCTTAACTTTGTGTGTGTGTGTGTGTGTGTGTGTGTGTGTGTGTGTAATAGCATGTTTTCAGTTGTGTTGTTGCTCTTACCAGAGTAAACCTCATGAGAAGTTGTGTATCCCACTGGGCCTTTCACTATGCCAGTTTGGTCCTGGGTGGAGCCGCGGTGAAGACGTGCTCCTGCCACGTGAAGTTAACCAAACATCTATGTCTGAGGGTCTGCTCCGTGAGCGGCCTTCACCCCAGCGGTGGCTCCCACTCGGGGTGTTTTGCCCGCGGCTTCACCTCGGCTCACCGGCAGCACCAAAGGTCCCCGGCAGCATCTGGCACAGGCGCCGCCAAGGCCCTGCTCAACACTGAGCGAATTAGCAATGCCACCAGACTCAGAGGAGCGGTGACAAGCATTAAATCGATATTAACTTTGTATTAAACATGGGCCCCTCCTCCTCTTCCCCAAATGGACTGGAGCCATGTCGGCGCACAAAGCGCTCCATATGAACTCCGGCTGCACCTGTTCCCTCTCACTTGGTCATGGGAGTTCAACTTCTTAGTTTCACCCCAGGCTCTTTTTATCATCGGCGTCACCCCACATTGAATCCTTTCACTTGGGCTTTTGTCATCATTTTTTGATCTCATCTCATCACCACCCCCCACCTCCCTCTCGGCCCCCCCACCACACGTTCAACTCATCAAATCCCATCATTAAGATCAATGCGTTTCGCATTTACATTTTCATTAACTGTCCAAACCGCGACGTCCACTTGTTGCAAGTTCCACTTGAGAACGTGCGAGCGGTTTGGAGCCGGGTTGCTCTTTTCTGCTGCG
Organism: Trinectes maculatus; assembly: GCA_016785345.1. Classification (NCBI taxonomy): domain Eukaryota; kingdom Metazoa; phylum Chordata; class Actinopteri; order Pleuronectiformes; family Achiridae; genus Trinectes; species Trinectes maculatus. The sequence goes on from JAFBJQ010000298.1 coordinate 97,093, forward strand.
GACCTGGACTCTTGCCTCCGCTCGTCGCTGTTTAATTTATTAGCAGTTGTCGGTGTGGATGTGGAGTGGCGTCCTAATCCTCTTAGCGCGCATGTTGGTACAGTTTGCATATCATTTTCCCATCTTAGAGAAAGGCCACAACCCTCTCTATTCACAGGGAGTCCCTGTCCTCTTTCACTGCAGCCACAGCCAACGGCATTAGCATAATCTGACAACCAATGCTATTGTCCCTGACCTTGTATGCAAAGTTAATTGCTCATTAATACCAGACAAAACAGAGGGGTGCAGAGGAAGCTCAGTCGTCGTCTAAACCCTTGTTTTAGCCGTGCAGGTGGATCACATGCCACAGTGGGATCATCACTTTCACCTGATCCTCAACACATTTCACTTCTTCACTTCCTGACAAAAGCCTCAGGGGCCCGAGATGCAACGAGTCGGGTGTCATGTGTAAGTGGTGGTTGTTAACCAGACCCTTGAGTTCAAACAATCATTTTTGGCAATGATATTGGGTCGAGTCTGCACACACACACACACACACACACACATGCACACACTCCACGAAAAGTATATACAATTTGTCACAGTGGCTCAGCGTTAATCAATTGCAAATGTATCTCTCTGGAAGTTTTAATCTCGTCTCTACATTAGTTTCACGGACGCGGGGCGATTTGCGAGTGCGGGCCCCACTTTGACCCCCACCCCCCCACCCCCAACCCAGGAGCACCTGGCAGTCTTATCGGGTAGCGTCATGTAAACACCCACCGCTTGAGCGGGTGCCCCCCGTCCGACGACCCAAGCGTCACTGCGCAGCACGGAGAAGAAGGCCGGGGCCTGTGTGGTTGTCAACACAAGTTTAGCTTAGGAGTCCCATTGTGGCGTTAGCGCTGACTCTCCTGCAGCACTCGTATTGACATTGATGCAGACGTAGATATAGCTGCTAGCATGTGCTCGCCGTGGCAAGCGGAGTGGAGTCCAGAGCGCCACCACATGCAGCTGCCTGATGGCGTCTTGGTGCTGTGCAGAGCGCCACAGCTGGCACTGACATGTCTGAGACGGCGATAAAACGCTCGCATTCAGGATCTCATGTCATCATCACATGAACAAACACTGTTTGTTTTAGTCACGTACAGGGGGGCGAGGGGGGAGGGGGGGTGACCAGGAAGAGCCTCTTGGGAAGAGTAATTAAAAGTGGAATTCTGTGTCTGGGTAAACGAGGCCTGTGGGGTGGAGGTTTCTTGTTTACGGCGACTGGAGTCTTGCAGAAGTGTGTGTTTGTGAGGGAGCAAAAGAAGAAGCAGGAGAAGAAGAAGAGGGAGGAGGAGGAGGAGGAGGAGGAGGTATGAATGGGGAAAGAAGGGGCTTGGGTGGAGGAGGGGACGCTTGACGGACTTCACTGCCTGTTGGCCCTGCAGCATTGATGCCGTGTTGGCCATATAATCGGATTGCCAGTGGGTGAAAGTGAGCCCGGGTGCTTATGTCAGTTTGCGTCTCGTCAAGCTGAATAATACGCATGGACCAGGGAGTGAAGCGGACGCTGGCCATTGAGGGCTCTCGCTACTCTGTGGCTAAGCATTTCTAAAAGAGAGAAAAAGCCTCATTGGATTCATATATAATTCTCACTCAAGCGTTTTGATGCATTTGCATAACAGGAGGAAACCAGTGATCTTTTCAGTTCTGCTGCTGCTGCTCCCTCGCTGCACAAGTGTGTGTTTGCATGTGCCGCTGCTGTGTGTGTGTGTGTGTGTGTGTGTGTGTTCGGAATGGCCTTAGCCTGAGCTCCTGCATAAACCCGGCTGGACACGGTTCTTGGACTTGGCCTCTCGCGATTAATCGAAGATCAGCGACAAAAAAAAACAAAAAAAAAGAAACGACATGAACATTAAACATTTAACAATCGTCTTCTTTCACGTTGAAGGAAGAGGGGGGGAGAAAAAAAGGCAAACAGGGACCTGCGCTGTCCAGTTCATGGAGAGAGGGGATAAAAAAACACAATGTCAAAGACACGAGCAACTGTTTGGATTTGTTGTCACCACGTTGTCATGAGTGAACAGGATGAAAGAAAAAAAAAAACACGGCCGAGCATCAAATTTAAATTTCATTACAAAATTGTCAAAGAGGCTCAGTCGTGGAAAATCCGGTCAGTGTAATTTAACATTCTTGGATGAATCCTGATTTCATCTGTTCTCATACTGAACCCTATATAAACACATCTGGATGATCCATTTGCATATTGTGTCAGAGCCCTGAACATCATCATTTGATTTAAAATGACTTTACTTCTACTTTTAATTGGTTGTTAACATCCACATGTAAGAACCAGTGCAGGATTATTAACATCTTTTCATGCACAAATTTTCGGGGACCAACAAAAAAAAAATCAAATTATAATTATTATATCATATTATCAAAAAAAAAGAGAGACTTTTGGATTATATTGCATCGTCTCATTCAGTAAACAGCCACATTCTGCATGACTTTATTTTAATATTCTGGTTGGGTTGACCACCGTCCCTCTCCTCGACCCGGATGTGGACCATCAGCCGGTCCATTGACCCCGTTGAGACTTTGTCAGGCATGATGGCGGTCAGGGTCTTTATCCACACAGGCAGCAGTAATGTGCTCTGACTGACTCTCCACACAGTCGACCCCACAGCTCTGACTCCTGGGGCCTCGCAAAAAGTCACATACGAGCGTTTAGAGTCATTGTCCCGCGCTGGTTCTCCGTCCCCGTGTGGCCTGTAACTGATCCCATCACTGCATCCCATCACTGGATCCAACAGACTCTAGGTGCAGTGACCTCTGTTCCAATAGATCTTTAACCCCCCACTCCCCGGCTTGTCAGTTCTCCAATCCATCACAGGTCTCTCCCTTTCCCAGTCAGCAACAGTCCACTTCCCCCTTTCTTCTTCCTCTTCCTCTTCTTCTTCTCGCATCAGGTTAAGCCGCCATGTTGAGCTCAGAGCGATTTCAGCCGAATGAGTGGGAAACACTTTCATCATGTTTTTTCTTTCTTCTTGTTCTCACCCCCAGCTATGAGCTGAGTGAACTCTCATGATGAACTCATGACCAGGATGTGGGGTTAAGTCGGTCCAGAGAAGGCTCTTTTCTCCAGAAGCCTTCAAGACGCTCCACAGAGGGCAAATCAGAAATGTTCTGAATCATCTCTGACTGCTCCTCTCTCCTCTATCACCTCCTCACAGCTCCATTCAGGTTGAACTCAGAGTACTTTATGTATGATCTTCAGCTGGAGAGTCTTCATAGAGACCTCGCTCTTCACAGAGAGCCAACTGGAGCGGGTGGGGGGTGGGGGTGGGGGGAGGAGGTCATCTATTGCAGAGTGACCTCTGCTCTGCGGGGCCAAATGATAAGACACTTGTGGTCAAGGGGAGCACAATGGCCTGAGACCGAGTCCACTCCAAAGACAACAAGCTGCAGAGCAAGAATTCCAAACTTTCGCTCTTTGATGAGAAGTCCCATCCAAATATGAGCCTGGCAACTTATGGACAGAGGTCGACGACCTCTTACACCTTCCTCTCGTCTGGTGGTAGAAGGACGGCGTAAATACGTGTCCTCTTGTTCGCCCCTGCCACACACAGAGATATATTTTTTATTTTTTCTGGTACCAGTTGTCTTGCAGTCCAGTTTTCATGAGAGTGTGTGATTCCGGTTCTTACGGCCAGTGGTTCCCGACGAACGCTTTCCCACCGTTTCGTCTTGGTGTCCAACATCTGACAAATCTTTCCAGTTTTTTTTTTTTTGTTTTTTTTGGTCCTGATACAGTGGGACGAGCGGAGACTAATTGCTCAAAGCAAATGTCAGTGTCACAGTCCTGGAGTCCAACCATGTTAGCCTTTTACGACGTGTGTCCAACCAGAGCGCAGCAGGTGGGTGGGAAGTTAGAGCTGCCATTTTTTTTCAGGCTGACACATTTCCTGACAGTCGAGCCACAACAATCTGAATTCCCAATGTGTTTACTGAGGAATATGACTATGTGTTATTTGCAGTTGTGTTATGTGAGGCGCTGTGTGGTGGGAGGCCGCGGTGAGATTACAAACAGGCGGCGGGCGCGGTCGAATGAAAAGATTTACACAATAATGACACATATGTTTCAATTTTACACCATTCATTGAACTGGGACAATATTTTAGGGATTAGCGATGACAGGCCACGATAGGCCGTCGCCGGAGTGCAGGGATCACGGCTGCATTCACATGCAAAGAGAATACGCACACACACACACACACGCACAAAAACACACACGCACACACAAAAACACACACTCTGAAGTTAATGTTTTTTTTACTCCTCTTTCATATGAAAATTCATTTTTAATGACAAGCGCAAAAATGTCGATCGCAACTAGCCGCCCGACGCCCCCGCCCCCAAAAAAACACACACCCCCACACACACACACACAACAATGGCAGCGGCGGTGCACAAAAAGCGAATTAATAAAAGCACTATCAATTAACGCGCTGTTGCAACATGTGACAAAGAGATGAGAATGAAAAGTGCATGAGAGCAAGAGACAGTTGGCGAGGGTTGCCAGTTGAGAAAGCTCTATTCACCCCCCCCACACACACACACACACCCCACCAACCCCCCCCCCCCTCCTCCAGGTCCTTCATGCTCACAGAGGAGATGACAAAGAGCACCAGTTAATTAGCAAGAAGTAGCATCTCAAGTAGGACTGTGAAGAAAACATCCTTTCACTCTCTCCCCTATACCACTCGCTTATGAGAAGGACTGAAGGGTTGGGGGGGGGGGGGTTGTGGGGTGGGGGGGCTGCCTGCATGGGGCTGCTTGCTCGGTTTAATTTGGACAGTCATTCCTTTAATTTGCAAGGTCATTGTATCTAACGGGGAGTTTTCTATTGAGGCCGGCGAGCAAGCGAAAGCCTGCGAGTGCAAGTCAACGATGCCCCCCCCCAATGCCCCCCCCAAGTCAACGATGCCCCCCCCACCCCCCAACGCCCCCCAACGCCCCCCGTCTTTCTGTCTGCTGGATGAGAGGCAGCGGCGGTGGAGGAGGAGAGAGGATGAGAGGAGAGGAATAAAGCAGAGAGGAGGAGGGATTTGGAGAGAGGATGAAGTTTTAATTAAGGCACTTCTCCGTTTCTTAGCAGGCTAATTTAGCCATAGTTCCTCACGAGTGTGTGGGGCGATTGAAACAGAGGCGAGGGAGAGGGCCGGAGCGCCGGCGATATTAGATCTATTGTCAGAGGGGATCTCCAAGAGCCTGAATGTGTCATTAGAAAGAAAATAACAGTCGGGGAGAAGGAAAAAAAAAAAAGACAAGTAATCAGTTGGCCTACTTTTCCCTCAAGGAACACAACTGAACCATATCTTTACCCCCGGAGCAGAAAATTCCCAACATTCCCAACTTTTTTTTCCTCTTTTTTTTTTTTTTGGGTTGAGAAATAATATCAGGGGGAATTAGCATTTACAACCGGAGCAGGAGCAGGAGGGCAACAGCTTGCAAGTAAATCTGGGACGGAGGGAACCCGGTGGCTTTAAACGGCCGGTTTTTGTTTCACTTGTTGAACCGGAGGCCTGATCAGAGCGGAGAACTCCCCGAGGCCCACAGGCCCGAGGTGCAGACAAAGGTGGACCTGCCTGTGCCTCGCTCCCGCAGGACGGATGGAATATGCAAAGCCCCGGCACCTCACCACCGAGGCTGAATGTGAATGGCTTAAAGCAGGCGGCACCATAAGGAGGCAACATTCAGCTCCTCCAGGCCACTGGGCCTTTCCATAGAGAGGTTAGAGAATGTAAATGTGTGACAGCGAGTGGGAAGTCGCTTCTTTAAGAATGTTAATGTTTGTGTAGTCTGAGAGAGAGAGAGAGAGGGGAAGAGTTATTCCATTCCCTCACACAGACGCAGGGAGGTGAGGGGTGAGGCAGAGTCCAGTTCATCGCCCGGGACAGACGCTGTCAATCAAACCGCTGAGTGGAAAAGCCTCGCCGCCCAGCTCTTTCAGGGCGCGGCGGACTGTTCATCTTCACTGCACAGATGTGGGACACGAGAGCTGAGCCGCGTTCAAAACATCCCCATGTCGTTTAGCTCTGCCGGAATAACTCGCTGTTCCCGCTTCATTTCGCTTTCGCCGTTATTCCAGGAGGCTTGATGTGAATGTTAGTACACGTTAGAACACGTTAGCTATAGCATATCACTATGGAGACATACGTTCAACAACGCATTTAATAGATTTATAAAGTTGGAGACAAAGATTCAAGAGTCAGCACATGTCAGAAGTGATAAATATTCCAGTATCAGAAGACAACCATTGTCAGTATCCCCCAAAATGTGTTTAGGAATTCAAGGCATTCGTCATTTTAGCAAATCCCACAAATCAGAAGTTGTTATAGTTACAGGGTGGAAGTTAAACTTGATCAAAACAACAAATGAAAAGAGAAAAGACAGGCATTTTCATGTACAACTACAATTTCGATTTACTACGTAGTTGCTGTATAACAAAAACTTTTTTGAAATTCTTTTTTTTTTCTTTCAAGTGGAAAAACTGGGGCAAAGCAGGAAGTAGTGTGATTATGCTGCTGAGCCAAATCCTCGGGGTGGATGGATTATTCAACAACATATCACAGTACAAAGTGTGTTCCTACAGCGCGTGGCAACAGAAGATGGAAGGTTTGGTAACTTCTGACCTCTGATTAGTCAGGACGAATTAGTCAGCTCATCCTTTTGTGTCCGATTCTTCCTGCAGCCAGGAAACTGCCGACAGGAGCCACGACAGCGCTGACTGTGGTCTTTAGAGATGCAGGCTAATGGTTAGCTTGGCAGGGTAACGTCGGCATTTCAGCATCTGTCTCTTTTGAGTGTCGACGGGAAGGCAGATGACTGACGCACTTCCACTTCCTGTCCCGCTTTAACGAGTGCACTGTTAGATATAACGATATATAACGTATAAGAGAAAAGAAGTCGCACATTAAATGGTCGATGTGGACACATAAATAAGAAAAGGTCGGAAAAGAACGCAAAGTTTTTCTTTGTTTTGGGTTTTTTTTTTTTTTTTGGTTTTGTTTGAGAAGTGTGGAGACGTTTGGGTGGAGGATGGTTGGAGAAAATTCAAAGTGAGAGAGTGGAGGGGGGTGGATCTGCCGGAGGAGGAGGAGGAGGAGGAGGAGGAGGAGGAGGGTGATGTATGGAAGCGTAAGAGTAAGAGTTTATTCACTGGCGTCTGAGGGAGTCTTTCACAGCCCCTGAGTGAGTGTCTATAGCGGGGCAATCAAGCATAGGACTCGCAGGCTTTATCTCTAAAATACAACCCCACCTCCACCACCACCCCGCTCCACCCTTCAAACACGCACGCACACACACACACATGCGTGCACACACACACACACACACACTCTGGTACCTGTGAGAGCCTCTCATGTGCGACTAAGGGCGCCATTGAGGGAGACAGGAGGGAGAATGGCCCCTGAGGGACAAACAATCCTGAGGAGTCTATCATTCTGTGTGGTGTTGTCTTAGGGTTTGAATAGAGCCAGTGTGACCTGCCCACCACCATCACCACAACCACAACCACAACCTCCTCCTCCTCTCCTCCATCGCCCCCTCCTATCTGCTGCCAACACACTATCCTTCCTGCCAAAACAAAAAAAAAAAGTGTATTATCACCGACTTTCACAGGCACGCTGCTGCCGTGCCGTTCAGCCAGGTTTCAGGAAACCTGTGCATTTCCCTGTTTGTTGATTACGGAGAGCGGTGTAGTGGTTTAATGGTGGAATCTGCTGTGTCTAATGCGACAATGCACAAACAAATGAACCATAATCTAGTACAAATTGGACGTGATGTGAAGCGGTGGGCCCAGAGGTCAAACAAACTGCCGCCATTTTCTAAATAGAAAAAAAAAAAGAAATCTCAATTTGAAAGCACAATTTTAAAATAAATGTCGATTCTTACTTTGTTTTCGAAGACGTCACTCGGGTCGTTACCCAGCGCCCATGATTTCCCCTAACCTCTCCCTGTTCCGAGCAGCTCCTCTATCTACACTATGGAAACAGACTTTTAGCTACAGACCGAAAAAGGAAAAATGCAGTTTCGTTTTCAACTTCACAAGAACTTAAATAGTTCTAAATGTTCTCGTCATATAACAAAAAATATTTATTTGCCCAAAAAATATTATTAGTTATTAAAAAACAGCACTTTGTATGAACATATTTTTAGAAATATTTTATTATATATATATATACATATATGATGGTGGCTAAGGTTTGCCAGTTAAAATGCTTCTTTTATGTTATGGGAATATTCCTAAGGTATTTTTCCTACTTCTTACTGGTATAGCCGTAGCCATACAGTGTATCATGTATCCATGGTTCACGTGTATCTGAAGGTCCGAACCCGGGTTGGACAGAAACTCCTCCACCGTGCTCCACTGTGTGGGAAAAGGCCCGAGGACCATGACTCATCCAAACATATGGCCTCCCTGATTCCGTCCGCCTGATCCGCCGGCAGCATCTGTTGCCAAGTGCACAACACAGACAGACACTGTGACCAGCAGCATCGTGCAGATGTGTGTGTGACTCCTGGCTGCAGGGGCATGGGGAGGGCATGGGGCTGGTGGCCACAGAGGTAAGACGGGTGGGAGGTGGGAGGTGTGGGGGGGTATGAGGGCACCAGAAGGGTGAAAAGAGAAAGGCAGAGAATACAGTCATTACCCACCCAGGGCTATTCCTCTCTGGCCCATTAGCTGCTGGCGGCCGTGACCAATTGGGTTTTGTCAGTCCAAGCAGGGTCATCATCCAGTGGTGGTCTGGGCCTTTTCTATAATGGACGCTCACTCAGCCGTCCTCACACAAAACTTTTAAGAGCGAAAGAAATTCTCTCTCTCTCTCTCTCTCTCTCTCTCTCTCTCTCTCCTCTGGCGTTAAAAAGACCCAGTCAGGCAAGAAAGAGAAAGAGTGAAAAGTGATCATGAAAGGAGATTTGTTGCGATGTGAGGCGCGCAGGGAAGTGATCGTTTAGCCACACGTGGGGGTGAAGGGACTCCATGGCGGTGGGTCTTGTTAACCCCTCTTGACTCATATGCCAGAAACCAAATCAAATCGCTCTGTGCCCCAAAGTCCGAGGACGTGGTTCCCTTTTGGGAAGAAAAAAAAAAAGCTTGCGACTTCACAACTGGCGGCGTGTGTAATGTTCAAAGTGAGAGGGAGGAATCTGAATGGGCCGCAGCAGATTAATCCGGTGTGTATGAACACTGATCCTCCACTCAGACGCCTGAACCGGCGCAGCTGAAACGCGGAAGATGTTTCTCTGCGTTTAAAAGTTGGATTTCATGCGCTGGCTCAGCAGAAACAGGTGCGAGGGAGGTGACAGAGGCTGGAGGTTAATCTCCAAAGGAGCGGAGATGTATTCATTCCATACATGAAATGAAGCTCTCGCTCTTTCATGTGGATTTCCCAACCATTCCGAACCATCACCTTGTACTATTGTTACCAAACTGTAACAATCGGAAATTGAAAAAAAAAAAATCACATTTCATCTGTTGGAGTTCAATTGAAAACACACGATCGTTTTATGTTTATATAAGTTATTTGTAGTGTTAACAATAATTGTGTGCACACATTCGTTGTGTATGTCTGTCTGTGTGCGTATGTGTGTGTATGTGTGTGGGTGTGTTGTTCTGACCGGTCCGTAGCAGAATAAAAGGCCAGTTAGCCACCTAGCGGGCTACTAATTCTCCATGTCAAATACAATGGCTGCAATTATATGGTAATCAGTGTTGGTGGCTCATACCTTTCTGCTGCTTTCTGTGAGTGTGTGTCTGGCCGCGCTGCTCCTTGGGGAGACGGTTAGTCACGGCTTATTATTGACCCATTAGACACCCGTCCCACTGGCAGAAAGAAACCAGCCGGCTCACAGGCCGCGCTGCATTCACCCAGCAACAATAACGAGGGGGAGACCCAAAATTAAGTTCATCATTTTCTTATGTTACACATTAAATGAATTAACGTCGCCTCGTTTGTAGCCAATGGCCAAACACTGTTCCAGTCGTCACTTTATTTACACATCATACACGCGGGAACTTGAACACTTGAGTCATGCAAACTATGACAACGACCCTAAAGTGTGCAAATAATCTAAAATGAAAAGTTAATTGTCATTCTGTAATTTATGTAATTACCCACATTATCTGTCAGGAGTTATATGTCGTAAATATGACAGATTATGTGGAACCCCCCTTTTTTTTATTCAGAGAAATCGCTGAAAACAAAAGTAAAATGTAACTGCAGAAGTAAAATGAAAATAAGTAAATTAAAATAAATGTAAACAACATGGTTTGGAGTTAATAACACACGAGCTAGATCACAGTTGTTTTCTTATGGAGCCTAAAAAGTTTTTTTGTTTTTTTTTTGGTTCTTCTTACACTTTAAATTAAATCTTACTTGCAAAATTAAAGAGATGACGATCAAACGCACATTGACAACATGACACCTCTTCCCTTCACCACATCAAATCTACAGATGTGTTGTTTTTGATATAATCCACCCCAGATCTGTCAACTCTGAAGTTTGCCCTCTGCCCCCCCCAACACACACACACACACATCCCACCCTCCCATTCCCCCACTCCCCCCGGCATCACAACACACCCACACGGACCCCTCTGCCACCTCCTCTCCCGGCCCGTCCCGGCCCCACCCCTCCAAAGCAAAGCTCTCTTTGTTAACCTAATGTGCTTTTACCAGTTGCTTTCTGCCAGGGAGACATCTGCTGTGTGCAACCAGTCAATATTGTGAGGACAGTTCAAAGCGGCCAGTTCATTATCTGTGTCAGCTTAACAACCCAAAGGTAGCGGTCTAAGGGACACAAGGGGGAGGGGGGGAGGCGGAGGAGGGGGAGGGAGAGGAGAGGAGGGGGACACAATGTGTGGGGACACAATGGACTCCTCATTAACCAGTGATTTATCATGATGGGATGCCCAGTTCAACCTTTGCTGCCCCCCCTCCATCTCCACCCCCACACACACACACACGAACACACACACGCACACACACACACACACACACACACCTCTAGAAAAGGATCCTATTGTTGGAAGCAAAAAAAAAAAAAGTAGTGAGGACTGTGAAAGTGCGTTGAAAGTGAAACGATATAGTTAAAAAAAAGACCTCTTCCCTTCGCCACATCAAATCTACAGATGTGTTGTTTTTGATATAATCCACCCCAGATCTGTCAACTCTGAAGTTTGCCCTCTGCCCCCCCCCACACACCCCCCAACACACACACACACACACACACACACATCCCACCCCCCCATTCCCCCACTCCCCCCCAGCATCACAACACACCCACACGGACCCCTCTGCCACCTCCTCTCCCGTCCCGTCCCGGCCCCACCCCTCCAAAGCAAAGCTCTCTTTGTTAACCTAATGTGCTTTTACCAGTTGCTTTCTGCCAGGGAGACATCTGCTGTGTGCAACCAGTCAATATTGTGAGGACAGTTCAAAGCGGCCAGTTCATTATCTGTGTCAGCTTAACAACCCAAAGGTAGCGGTCTAAGGGACACAAGGGGGAGGGGGGGAGGCGGAGGAGGGGGAGGGAGAGGAGAGGAGGGGGACACAATGTGTGGGGACACAATGGACTCCTCATTAACCAGTGATTTATCATGATGGGATGCCCAGTTCAACCTTTGCTGCCCCCCCCTCCATCTCCATCCTCACACACACACACACACACACACGCACGCACACACACACACACACCTCTAGAAAAGGATCCTATTGTTGGAAGCAAAAAAAAAAAAAGTAGTGAGGACTGTGAAAGTGCGTTGAAAGTGAAACGATATAGTTAAAAAAAAGAAAGAAGGAGAAGTCAAATGAAGAGTGAAAGTGAGAGAAGCTCATCCGTAGCTGAATAAGTGAAGTGTGTCCTTTTCCAGCGTGTGTGAGAAGAAAGGCCGGCGAGGGCCACGGCGTTTAACGTTCAACGCTTTACAGGTTTTTAATAGTAAAACGTATAAAAAGAAACAACACCGTGCACACCTCGCTGTTACACACCTGTGTGCACAAGTCTCCCCGTTTAACCGACATGTGAGAAAAGCCAGTGTAATAAAGTCAACTTTATTAAACATTACGGACGATCCGATTTGCGGCGTAGAAAACTTCGTGACGTCGGACACGCCCTCCCTTTCCCGGGTCAGGCTTTATGAAAGTCAAATATCTTTGGGTCATGATGATATCATACGTGTCAGAAAGCCCCTAAAGATGCTCCATGCATGCATATGCAGAGAGATCACAGTCCATCCTCAGCCGTACCCCCCCGCACACACACACACACACACACATATAAAGGCTGTATAATGAGCGTTTAATGTATGGCTTCTCAAAATGCAAGAGAAAAGGAATATTCAACGCGGCTCATGTGGTGGTTTTGTAAAGCTGCTGCACTGGGGAACACACCCCTTTTCATTTTCTCCCTTTTCCATCCTCTCCATGCAAACCTGAACCCCCCCCCCCCCTCCCCCCCCCCCTGTCCCCCTTTTCCATCCCTCCCTCCCTCCCCTTTTTGAATCCATTTGCTTAAATCAATCTCACAGGAGGCGGTCGTGGATAATGTACCAGCCAGGGTTTGTAAACCGTTTTGTTAACAATGCATTTCGAGGAGAAAAGAAAAGAGGAGGAGAGAGAGAGGGAGAGGGAGAGAGAGAGGGAGAGGAGAGGGAGAGACGGGCAGAAGGACGCTGAAAAAGGAACAGTTGGGTGGGTGTGGTGCGCGGCGCTGTTTCGGACAGGCCCTGTCGACTGGTGACACCCCTGTCCCATCTCCTCCTCCCTCAGCTAAAGCCTGCATCCGCCCAATTCGGTCCAGTTCTCGCTTTAGTCACGCCACCTGCCTTCACCATTCTTCACCACACACCCACCCGTCCGCTGACAGCACCAACAGACGGCATCGACCCCTGTAACTCGGCCCATAAGCCCCTCTCTCTCTCTCTCTCTCTCTCTCTCTTTCTCTCACAAACACAGAGGCTACACCCGTTGCCGTTATGGGATTATAGTGATCAATAATGAGCAATGAGAGAACTTCATGGTCAATTTCTCAGTGGTGTCAATATTGTGCTTAGTGGTGATGGAGACACATGTGACTGCTCTGAACAGGTTTGTGTGGGTCCCATCCAAAAAGTGAGTCCTTCTGAGTCACAGCAGTGTGTGTGTGATCCCTCAAAACATCTGCACGTGCTGGAAGATGTTTGTTTTTTGGTACCTCGTTGCTAAAGCTACTGACGGACTCCTCATGTGAGAAGATGTTGTTGCTGATATTCGTAATCATTTTTTTTGTAATTTGTATGTCACACATAACAATATATAATATTAATAATGACAATAAATAACAGGATGAATAATTTAGCAGTCTTATTAAAAACACACAAATTTGGTCATTAAAGGTTTCTGACTAAAAAAAAAGTAGTAAACAGGTTTGTCTTTTCAGGCTTGGTGAGAAAGGGGTCAACTGCCTCTGCACAAGTTAGCAGTGACATGTCCTATTAGCAGGGACCTGTTCCTCTGTGTTTCCTACACCGAGCTGCTTTGCCTATCAAAGGCCCTTTTAGCCTGAGGAGGCCCGGACCGGTTTGACGCCATATCCCCACGGGGCGCTCTCAGATCTCCACCAAAGCACCCATTACTGCATCATAAGCTCCAGCGTCAGTCCACACCGGACAGGAATCCCCAGTAGAGTCCCGCGGATCAGGCTGATTTGAAGCATAAGTCGTCCTGTGATTGCCCATTAGCCCCTGTCCCCGCTGACTTCAGCTACCGGGGTAGCATGTGTAGCTCTAACCAGCTAGTGTGCGCCGCCATTGAAGGTTTGCTGCCATTACTTTCCCTAATTGGCGGTGAGGGGTATTAGGAGAGGTCGTGGCTTTGGGGAATTGATAGTGACATCTGATCTGATGTCCACTTTAAAATGAAGACAATGTTGAGTCGCGGTGTGCCGACAGAGAGTATTCCTCCAGGACGCGGCTTAGCATCTGATGATTGATGGGTTATTATAATACAAGAACCATTTTAGCTGTGTCTAACTTTGCTTGTTCCAAACCACAGTATCTCCCCTCCCGAACTTTAGTTTTAACAATCGCTCTGACAAATGGAATATGAGTGAGGTCCTGTAAACAAGTCTCGACTGACTAAACATTAACCTGTTTATTTAACTGCATTTCTGGTAACTTTCACCACAGAGACAACAAACGTGATTCTAGCGTCTCTAAAAGACGGCCTGAAGAAACTCCTAAATTTAATGGTGAGTTTAGACGATGATAACCAAAAAGTTCTGAAGATCGTCAAGATTATGAATATATACCCTTATTAGTATTATTTCTAATATTTTAATTCTGAAGCTGCTGTAACTTCTTATTATTCAGAGAATTATTATTAACATGCTGAGTGATCTTATTTTATTTTCATCCCATAAAGTCTCAAACTGACATGAAATTGATTTACCCATCAAGGATCTGAAGTTATTCATGGCAGAAAATGGTCAAGTATAAATTTCTTTTATTCCTGCATCACCTGTAAACTACATTAACATCATCATAACTGTTATGTCATGTTATCCACCACTGCAGAGAACACAGCAGATCCAAAGCCACCCACAATCAGGAGGAACAGAGTGACGATTGAGCCCAGCGGCTCCCAGTTTGTCTGCATGTGGTCTGAAGATCAGAGACCGTAGACACCGAGTGTGGTCCATCGACAGCGCTTCCTAATCAACCCCGCAGACCCCGGCCTTTTAGCCGCCAGCCCTAGACACGTCTTGCCATGTTTACACACACTGATTAGTTTGGTAAGTGTACAGAATGTCCCATGGATGGTGATCTCTGAATCAGTGTTCCCCTCAGCCTCATCCTTTATCTCCTCATCTTCTCCATCACAAAAGCCGGAGATCCTCTTGGAGTCGGTGAGAGAAATTAGGGGATCAGAGTCGGCCGTCCTGAGCAAACAGACCGGGCTAATGGACCAGCCGCTGTCTCCTCCCCTCAAATTATTAGTAGAGCGAGGGAATGTGGCCAGTCCAGTCATAATGTTAATGCTAAAGCTTGCTAATCCCTTAGACACACACACACACACACACATACAACAGACTCACACTTGCCTTGATGGCTACCGGGTAATCAGTCCACCACCCAGGCAGTGGGAGAGTACAAGCGCAAAGGAATGAGACTGAAAGTGAACATGCACGCGATGCAGTTCCCAGGGGCCTGGAAAGACGCTGATGTCGACAAATATTATGAAGAGGTTCCCAGACATGGCCCCCCAACTTAAATTTGACATAGTTGTTGTCAGTCTGCGAGAAGTGTCTCAACATTCCTGATGGTTTCGGTTGTCGCTCCATCGCACCAGTTGACTTTTGTCTGGAGGTGAACTTTCGAAAGCCGCGTTCGTTTTTTGTGCTTTACTTCCAAGTCCGTTTCTGTGAGTCGTTCTGCGGACTCCATAACGAAACATGCAGGTAACCTAATGCAAAAGCACTATAAACATCCTCCTCCTCTCCATCCACACAACCCTGTGGAAGGACCATCTCCTTTGGCAACAGCTGGCTAAAGCAGGATATGCAAATGCCAGTTCTTGGGAGGAGTACTTTGGGCTTATGAAGGATTAGCGCTTGTTGGCCAACCCTGACTCCCTGCTGAGGTAGCACGCTAATACAGGTGTTAGTAAACTGGCATTAGACTCCAGCTAATTAGCTTCCATTCACCAAGTGATTGTCCGTCCAGCTCTGCCATTTGTAGCGGTGTTTGCTTATCGGCAGGGAGGTCTCTGTGCTGTGGTGGGTCCGTCATGATCCGACATGATCTCCCTTCTTCCTTCTTTCACACTCCCTGTAGGCCACTGGACAGCGAGGCCCATCCGACAGACAGACCCACCAGGAACTGAGGAGACCTGTTCTCCCTGAAACAGTACATAAAGGACACGAGAATGCATTCTTTATTTTTATTTTTTTCAGTATTGGATTTCCACTAACACCAAGCCAGTGTTTACAGGAGAGTTGTGCATCTGAGCGTGACAAGATAACACTTTTCAAATGATGACTTTCACTCTGGAGAATCCTTCTGAGGTGTTTCCCTATGGACGATCGCAAAAAACTGCTGTCGTTGATAAAATGTTGTTGATAAAGAGTTTAATCCGATTATCTAAACCAGTTTATATGGAGGTAAACTCAAAGTTAGCTCACCTGCAGTGCCTGTTAGAAAAGCGTAATCTAACCCTAAATAACATGACATTCCTCACTCCACACGTTGCCAGGTCCCGCATGTTTTAAAACCGTCACATTCCCAACTTTAACTTACTTTAACCATGATAACTGTTTCCTGTTTGTGTGTGCGATGGACAAAATGCTACATGTATTATGAATATAATTGTTGTTAAAAGAAGACTACTGCGCACCTAATGCCGTTGCTGGATGTGGGAAAACGACAAAAGGTTAGTTGGTTGACATTCCCAAAGCCATTCTGATGGGGATGACGGTAGTTCAAAGGAGTCATTAAGCTTCAACCGTGCGGCCACAAAGAGGAGATTTAAGACAGCAAATAGATCTGATGGAGAAAACTCAAAGCCAAACACAAATATCTACTAAGAGGCTTTCGCGTATTATGCTATTATTGTCCCATACAAGACCATAAAGATTTAATAGTCTCAAGTTTAATTTTCTCCTGGGAAAATCTCATCACTGATCAGCTTCCCCTTTCATGTCCCTCATTTCGCTCACAAAAAAAACAAATGAACATAAAAATAATCATTTTTTGGCATTTCATTTTATAACATAGATCTTAAACTCGTCAGCATAATAATTAGCTTAACTGGAATATATATATATATATATAAATTTGTGAAGAGTGTAAAAATGGTCTTGGGAACTCAGACTAGCGTTACCGTAACGTCAGAACTCTGTGAATAAAGAATCTCCTGTCACTTTGCTGATTGACTTAAACAAAGCCGCGTTGATGACAGGGGCTCGCAGGCCAATATGCATCCATTTCAAGAGGGGTTTGCGGCTCGACAGTTGGACAAAGGCTCACTTGATTTGGGAAAACAACTTTCAGCAGATGTGACACAAGGACATATTTGTGCGAGAGAGAGAAAAAAAAAGCGTGACTTTGGTTTCTGACTTGCTGATCAAAGTACATGTAATGAGAGTCAGCAGACGCACACAGGCGCACTGACAAACAGATACAACAACAAATCGTGGTCAGTTCCAGTGCTACTGGTCAACACCTGATGATGTGAGGTTGCGTGTAGTGCACAGCCTTCTGATTTGTACAATTTTGGAAAAGCAGTTTATTTTAAGGTGGGTTATACAATGTAAAGAATAATTTGTATAAATAGTTTTTTTTTTTATTGTTGTGTGTAAAATTGCATACAAATTTGGGACAGACTGGTTAGCAGCAGGTTGACCAGATGTGTAAGTGCGGTTTTATCTGTACCTGCTGAGAGCTGTCAGGTCTCCCAGACTCTCTTTAGGAGCGCCTATTGAAAAACAGTGATAATCTGTTTGCTCCTTTAATGAGGACATTGTTCCTCAGAGGAGGTAAAGCAGGTCTCATAGCTGCTTAGCTGGGAAAGCTCCTCTGAGCACAAATGACACTCTCTGCTTTGCCACCCCACAAAAAAAAAACCCAAAAGCAAAAAAAAAAAAAAAACACAGATTGTTTGAGTCTGAGCTTCAGGTCTGAGCCTGAAACAAAGCCAGACCTGAGGAAGGCTCAGAACCTCTGTCCTCCTGAGGACTAACTGTATTGTGCTGCTTTTTTCACAGCTCATAAGAAGATCTGGCAGCTGGTTTGCGGCTCTGAACCCCCCCCCACACTGCATCCTCTTCATGTACCATTACAATATGTATGTCACTTTACAACTGGCAGATGGCTTTAATATCTGCTGTGGAACCAGGCCTTGTTTTTTACTGCAGATAACTGTACAACTGCATTTATATCAACAACAGATTCGACTGTGTTCGAATGGTGTTGAAGGTAAAACTGGACCAAAACAAATGTATACCGTATAACAGTGTAGCCTCATTGCAATGAACCATCTTGTTTTTGAAAGGTTTCCAGCTCTTTCTTTTAAAAAATGCTGAGTCGTATGTCCTTTGGTAACTTTCTTACAACTGCCAACTTTTTAAAACACCAACTATCTGCAACGTCGACCCTACAAATGGTAGCGGGCCTTGTCGGTTGTCTTTTCAAAGTACCAAATATACACTGTTCTTCATCAGATAAATCAGAAAAATACATACGTTGCTGATAATACGCTGACCAAAGTACACTGAAAAATTCATGAATGTGTTATCATTTGGACGATAAAACACAACAGAGTTTAATTACCGTTTAAATGTGTGACGACAAACGGATATTTGGGCAGAAGGTCAAAGAAAAGCAAGAGGCATCATCTTGAGTTATTGTTCACGCCAGCTGCATCGGTCGACACGGCAACAAATAATGGCTCTAGTGATGTAAGCTTCTCTCATAACACACGCACACACACACACACAGACATCATAGGTACCATCGAAGTCTGCATCTTGATCAGACGGTGCTTCTCTAATTGAACTAATCCCCACTTCAGGATCACTGCTGTCCCCTGAGGTCTGGCCCTCCACCCTGCCTGTCCCCGTCTCAGCCCTCCGCTTAAACCTCCCCGTCCCCTCTGCGGCTCATGTGGACTGTAAAGCTGTTTATTGGGAGACAATGGGCAGCAGATTGTGCTGTCAGGCTCCATTAATTACCATCATTAGCATCACACTCGATAGTCTGTGGGGCCAGGGTCCCGGACCTTAAGCCCTGTTTGTGTAAAGCTTGTGTGTATGTGTGACACGTGGATGTGTAGGCACAGGTTGTTTTTTTTCATGCACGGTAAAATAAGATTTTATTTATTTTTGTTTTGTAACGTGAAAGTTGTGTTATCATCTACATACATTTATCAAAGTTTGTATAAGCTGCGTGTAACAAAAATGCGACAGGGTGAAACTGTTTCGCTATAATGTACCTGTGTAAATACCATCAACGCCGTAATACATTACTGATTGGCAGCAGTTTTGTTAGTTTCCTTATTTCACCTGCACCTGCACACCATCCATTTTTGTAAACACAACTGGACAAACACTGAATGTTAACATCAACTTAAGAGTAACATATAGTGCCATTATATGGGCTATATATCCCAATCCGCTAGTGCTAGTAATTGTTTTGTGGGACTTTAGGTGAAGTTTGACGCGTGAAACATGTGCACGCCACTGAACTCTGAAGAGTCCGAACAAGCCAATAAAAACCGACTCTTTATGATCCACTTGTCCTTTAGTGCAAGGTAATCAATGGGCAAAAGTAATTGACCACTGACCACCATTGGCATTTCCACCTCCAGCGGCGGCGCTCTAAAAGGAAATTGAACCACGTTTCTGCCACGCACCCACCGAGGCATAAGCCTTCTTACTTCAGCTTCCTGCCTGATCAATGCGAGAGACAATGACTCAACAGGTGCGACAGACAGGAGCACAGCGGCAGCTTCCCTCCCCGCCGCTCGGCCCAATTAGCACCCGCAGCTCCAGAACAAAGAGGCGACATTTCATTTCAGCAGAGTGCCAGTTTAAGGCCTCTTCTCTCGAACCGCGGCCGCTTTTCTTTCTGTCTTTTACTGCTGACATCTTTAAAGGATCATCCCTGGCTCCATCATATTCTATTAGATTGGGTCGATGCCTTGTGTTGGAAGTGGCAGGGGTGTTAAAAACATGGGGCGTTGATGAATTCATTGCATGTGACTGGAGTTGCTGTCTTTGTGTGGAGGTTTTGGCTAATGAAAACCCCCGAAGCGCTGACAAAAGAGAAAGACATTTTTCACGGTTTGGTTTGCACTCCGGGTCCAGGCTGGGTTTCCGGACCAAACTGCACACAGAGTGCTGCCATCCCAAACAACTGCACAACTTATTCCAAAATCAGTTGAAGAGCTTTCCATCATGATATTTCTACATTTTTATTATCTGGGGAATATTACCTTTCCTCCTGAATAACGTCTGCGAGACCTTATTCTGGTCTAAGCTCTAAACTGTGCCATATTCAACATCATATTTTCAGCTCCTTTTTTAAGTAAGCAAATGGAAACCATATATGCATTGAGCCATCACATCCTCATTTCTAAACTTTATGTCTTATGTAACAGGAGCTTTTCTTTCTTTTCTTTCTTTTTTTTTACAAGCATGTTTGAGAGCGTGATCCGTTTCACTTGGAGACCAAAGCGAGTACAAAGCAGCCGCACGTTACTGGATCAAACACTGGGTTGGCTCGTTTCTTAGAACCCATAAGAAAAGAGACCGCTAACTAAACCAGACAATATTCAGTGTCACGTCATAACTTGAAAGGTTTATTGTAGCAAAATGTTTTTTTCCACGTTATACTTTTAAATCCCGACAAGACATTTTCACATTTTTAACATGAACCCAACTTCTTTGAAAATACTAGATAAACACCACTGTACTCTGTTTGGATACGATATTTCTGTACCAGCATGACTGCTACCGGTCAGAGAGTGTTTCTAAATGGTGGTAAACCGTCATCACTCTGGGTTTCACGCTTTGTTAATGAGTCAGGTTTGCAGTCATAAACGTCAACATGACAATAAAAGGGTCTTAGGATTCTCGGTTTTGAGAAACGACCCCATGTTAATTAGATATTAACAAAGATTCAATGGGTAAATGATTCGTTTACAAAAGTGCCAATAATAATCAACTGAATTCACAGCTGTAAGTGGGAATAAGGAAATTATGAATGCATGTGAGAAGCGGTCGAATGGCAAATTTTAGGGCTCACACACTAAAATGACACTCATTTACATCATTAATCAATCTGATCAGTTGATCTACAGACATGTGGACACTACCTTCAAAATGATGAGGCCACCCATTGTGTTTCTTCTCTGGTTCCAAATTAAACCATTACATAAAGTGTATTACTTTATGTGTAATCTTGCCCTAATGTGTTAAACTGATTAAACAGAAATAAAATAAAAACACAAATCAGTTTATTGCAAATTAAATAACATTTATATGTGATGAATTGTCAGAAATCAAGTTCACTGTGGAGTCTCATTAAAAAAAGAAGAAGCCTTTGAGCATCACTAATGGACACTGCAGTAATAGACTACACAGATATGGAGTCCCAGTCCTAATGCGCATGCGCCGACCATGAAGCGTTGTCTGTTTTGGTAAAAGAAGATGAGATCTGGGATATTTCTGTGAACTTTAACGCCAAATCGTATTTAATTGATTAATTATAGCAGTAACAGTGCTGCGTTGAACACACACACGCTGGCGGTTTCTGATAGGAGAAGAACCAGGAAGAGACACAGCATCGTCTCTGAAATCATGAAGCAACCAGGAAGTGCTGCAGTCATGTAGTGGTTTTTTGTGTTTGTTTTTTTTCGATGCCATGCCCGTTGTGAAACTATTGGTCACCGCCCTGGGAAAAGCAACCGGACTCTTAGCTCTGCTGTTTGTTGTCATCGCGGTGGTGTTTAATTATCTGGACGACAGTGATCCGGTTTTAATAAAGAGGTAAAGAACAGCGCGGCTCTGTGTTAGCTAGCGTGGCTGCTGCAGCAACCTTTATCTATGTGCTAACGACTCTTGTTACGTTTAACGTCAAAGCTAATAGTAGTTGGTGAAACTGTTGAAAAAACTCCAGGTCTTTAAAGCCAACAGCGTTAAATAACACAGATAACACGTTTTTTTGTATTCATATACTGAACACTGAACCAAAATCCTATAAGACATCGACCAGTTTAAATTTGCACATGCTCTTTGCTAACGTATTTATCATGTCAAACACAATTGGGTCGAGTTTCTTTATTTTGAACGTCTTCTAATAATTTCGTCTATAAACTACGCTTTCTACACCCCACTTTTTTTATTGTATTATCATATTTTGTTGTATTTACTTTATGTACCTGATGTCATGTTTCTCCTTTGAAAACTCTACCTGGTTCATTGTGGTGAGGCATTTCCTGCTTTCAACACTGTGGCCATATTGTGATACACAGTATTATGGCAGAGGACATGAAGACCATGGAGGAGAACTTCAGGCAGCAGAACAAAAGCTGTTTTATCCTCGGGGCTTCTGGGGAAACCGGCAGGTTGTTGCTTCAGGAGCTGCTGCAGCGCAACATCTTCTCCAGGATCACGCTCATCGGAAGGAGGCAGCTGACCTTTGAGGGCAAAGCGTATGAAAACTTGGTTAGTGGGTTAGTGATCCTCATCTAAAATTTATTTCAGTTATCCAGGATTTACCATATTGAGCCAGAGTTTTCTTTGCCTCCAGGCACAAGAGGTGGTGGACTTTGAGAAGCTTGATGGTCACGCCGCTGCCTTCCAGGGCCATGACGTTGGCTACTGCTGTCTGGGAACTACCCGAGCAAAAGCAGGCACTGTGAGTTATAACCATGTCCAACGAGAGAACTCTGCTTTAGATGTGATCGAGATTTGACTGAAGAACCGGATCTCCTCTCCTGTGATTTAATAGGTTTTTTGGTAGACATCAATAACTCGGCAGTTTAGTCATAATCATAAATAATAAAAATTCAGCAATTACTAAACAGTCAGCAGTTTTCAATTAACCGGTTAACCAATATTTCCACTAAAACATCACAAGGCATTTACAAGGAGAAAAAAATGAATGGGATCAACAAGTAAATATAATGTTGATCTTCCATGAATGTTTATGTAACTAAAATCTAGTGGTCAGCCTGTAATTTCTAGCTTACATGACTCACTTTGAGTTTTGCACACGTGGTTTTTTAACTGGCCAATTATGAATGAACTGATGTTACTGGAGGATTATTTATTCTAAATGTGCAATTATTTCTTGCAAATACTTTCTTGTCACTCTTTTGAATGAAAAAATGAAAGAAGATAATGCAGTATGATGAGTTGTATTTTATTTAATTTTATTTTATTACATTTCAGGATGGATTTGTTCGCGTCGATCATGACTATGTACTAAAGTCAGCCGAACTGGCAAAGGCAGGAGGCTGCACACAGTTTCACCTGGAGTCCTCCAGAGGAGCAGACAAAAATAGCAACTTCCTCTACCTCAAAGTCAAGGTATTTTATTTCTCTTTGGTGCATGCTAAATATCAAACCTGCTGTTTTTTCTGGACTTTGGCTCATATCTCTAAAGTAGTGATCATTACTAATCAACAAGTGTGGATTTTTCTCTCAGGGACAAGTAGAAGCAGAAATCGAGGCGCTGGGTTTTGAGAGGTTTGCCATTTACAGACCAGGGTAAGTGATTTTATTCAGTACGTTTATAAAGACTTATATTCTCACCATGTGAGAAGTTAACGATGTACAATACAATTGTTGTTTAAACAGCCCTTTTCAACTGAGCTAACGCTAAATATTTGCACAGATGTATGCATCCATTTTGTTAAGCACATAAACACATTGGCTGATAGTTTGTAAAACAGCAAGAAGTTCAACAGAACAAAATAGAATATAAGTGAATACACGTCCTCAGTGCTAATTGACAGCGGTGAACATAAGTGGCTTTTCTTTGCTTACGTCTGAGGGACTGTGATCAGGTTTGTTTTAACTTCCTTCATGATGCTAACGTAGTACTTTTACCATGTAACTAATGCTCTTGTGACTCTGTGTGACGTTTGTTTAAAATCATGGATGGAACATAGTAGTTTGTTATGAAATTTTGATGTACCAGTTTCAATATGATAACAAAGACAACTCTTTCAATGTGATAACACCCTTTAAGAAGATACAAAGTGATGATACCCTCCTCTTCAAGTTCCCTGTTCTCCTACGACATCAAGAATCAATGTTGTTAATTACTTAAGCGCAAACAAAAGCATCAAGTCATCTCTATGACCTGATGATATACAATACAACAACCCAATATAATCTGAAAATCACCACTACCTTTGTGTTTTTCCCCAACAGGGTTTTATTGGTCGACAGGAAGGAGAGTCGGCCTGGCGAGTGGCTGGCCAGGAAATTCTTCAATGCCGCTTCTACAGTAGGTTTTACCTCCATGTCCATCCCAATCCAATTTGTGGCAAAAGCAATGGTGTCAAACACTCTGCGTCAACCTGAGCAGAAGACAGAGATCCTGGAAAACAATGCCATTAACATTCTGGGAAAGAGCACAGAGAAATAAGAGAGGAGGGAGCAATATGCTCAGGTGAGAAAAAAGTTACACATTTTGTATTGTTTTATCTCTTGTACTGTTTTATATCTTGTGTTTTTCTTTTACGTGTCTGTGATTTCATTCTCTTATTTTCTCTTTTCAGATAATTTCACCATATAAAAACTGCAAATGGTCATCACGTCATCAGGGGTTTCACAGCACGGGAAAATTTCAAATGAATTTATCTATGAATAATGCAACTGTCAGAAAACCAAAGGGTGCTTTTGTTAATGTGCTTGACTGTTGTTTGTCTGCTGGAATCGTTAAAGGGGAAATAACACTAAGTGAAGGTAGAAATATATTAAACTTTAAAACTGTTCTTTTTTCAGGTCATTAATAATTTAATGTTTTCATCAGGGAACTATTATGTGGTGTTTTGATGTAATCGTTTGTATTCAGAGACAACAGCATGAACCACTGCCTTAACATTAATCACTTTTCCTTCAACACTAGATTAAAACATTGGCTGTTTTTGAAATAGGTAAATGTTTCCATAAAGGCTATAGTATATCACAGTGTCTGATATATATTTTTTGCTTGTACTGTATAAAAAAAATATCAAGGTCATATTAAGATAACATTTTGTATCTTGAACTTGCAAATTCAATCCATTGATTTTCTCTGATGTGAGCAATGAAACAACTTGGATTATAATTACTATTTCCACGTTTTTCTAAAGATAACGATGGTCCCAGTTTTATTTTGACGATAATGAAAAACAACAATGACATTAATTGCATGATGCATCGTTTTGTTTATATTTGTTTGTTTTTTTAAATTCTGAAACTTGAAGACTGGTTTTATTTGTCTGTTTATTATTGTTTTGTATTTATGTCATAATTGTTGCCTTTTTATGTGATTTATCTTGACTGCTCACTTGACCTTTCAAATATAATGAACTTACAATCAATTAAAGTATAAATAAAATTTTGAACTTAATGATTTCAATTATTTCTCCATTACTGTGTCTTAAAATAATATATTGTTTAATATAAAGCCTTTGTGTTGGGAGAGGACATTCAACAAACGTGCCTCACCTCTTCCTGATGTAGCAGCCCCCTCTTGTGTCTAAAGGTGGTAACACACATTGTGCTGTGAAGTCCTATACTGCATGACCAATATCTTTCCACGTGGTTTTCTTGGAAACCCAATCACATTGTCCAGCTATATTACATATTCCCGATTTATAAACACAATGATACACATTTAGTATTGATCACCGTGTTTTATAATTTATTTGACTGGTTTCCTTTTTTAAAATTACTTTTCTTAAAATAAAACAAAAGTTAAAAAGTATTTATAGTGACATCTTGTGGCGCACAAGGGGAACCTTGTATTTTTTTCCCTCCCTCAGTCTAAAAACCCCTCCCACTTCACGCATTTTTTTTACGTCACGAACGTCACCAGGAAGTACAGTGAACCGAAGGCGGCAACATGGCAGCGTACACAGACCCACGTGAGTGTTTTAAATGGCAAATTTACACCCCAAAACACTAGTTGTTATACATTTATAGCTTTTTATTTGTGCAGTAGTGATTTATCTTGCGTGCATAGTTCATAATTACCTCAACACGTTCTCCGTAGATGTCGTTTAATCAAGTAAACTAGTTAGCTTACTGCGAAACTGCGTTAGTTAAGCTAGTGGCTCCAGCTAGCTGCTGTAATGAGGTTTCACGTCGACAGAAGGTGACGGAGCTGCTGAGGAGATGCCCGAGCTGTCTGACGGTGATGATGATGATGATGATGATGGGGATGACGAGCAGTGGCAGTGGATGGAGGAAGACAGTCAGTCGGTTAGCTGTCTGTTCTGTGACAGGTAAGATGGAGGTGGGGGAAACAGACTCCAGAGTTACCAAAACAATGTGTGTAGCTTGGGCACTCCTGTGCAACATATGTGTGTGTGTGTGTGTGTGTACGTGTACATTATGAGTAATATTACAACTCCTGAATGAGACACTGTCAACCATTTCCTTGCTTTACTTTATACTAAAAAATAGTAAATAGTACTAAAAGTAACTCGAGTTATTCAAACAACTGCAGAACATCTGAATCTAGATGAAGTCCTTCTCTTCATCAGTGCCAAATCCCCCTGTGCCACTGGCTGCCACACTTCCCCAAACAATAATATTTCCTCCCCCGTTGCTGAAGAGCTGGCACAGGCGTGGGAGACTTCATAAATCAACACACCATATAATATAAAGTGTACTGTTTATGGGTGTTTTTGTTGTTTAAACATCTTTTTTTACAAACTGTGTGTTTGTTTTTAGGACACTGACCTCTGTACCTGCCACCTTGCAGCACTGCACATCTGAGCATCAGGTCAACCTAGTAGATGTGATAAGAAAACACAGTAAGTAGAGACCGATGTTCTGTGACTCTCTTGAGAATCAGAAAATTTGTTTCGATGAAAGGACTCCCCTTTTTTGTCCGTGACAGGTTTAGATGACTACGGTTATATAAAAATGATCAACTTCATACGCTCGACAGTAAGTACATTCATTTTCAGACATAACACGATAGAGTTAATGGCTCCATATACACCCTGCACATCTTAAAATTTCAGAAACTTCTGGTAACCACAGAATTTTGAAAAATAAATAAATAAATCTTGCTTTATAGAAATGTGATGCATCCTGTCTGATGGTGCTGCCAGATGCTTCTTTACCCTGGGAGAGCGAAGACTTCCTGCGGCCAGTCCTACAGGATGACCCCCTGCTGCAGACAGGTACAGAAACTCTGTTAACTAATGTTTTCATAACTGATTGCTGGTACTCACAAATACATTCTCCTGTAATAAAAGATGTGGTCATTTTGACTGCAGTGGCCAAGAATTTCTAAAAAAAAGTATCAGCATCATACTCAACATTTTTTTGAATGTTGATGTGTTGATGTGTGTGTTAATGTGTTTATTATCTCTGATTTTCTCACTCCCTCTTTGTTTCTGCAGATCCTGAGGAGCTATGTGGTATTGTAGGGTCGAATGTATGCCTGTCGTCTGGATCTGGGTCCCATGATGCACTGCTCCAGAGGGCACAGGCGGCTGAGGAGAGAGCCCGTCTCTCAGAGGAGGCACTGTCCAGAGCCATGGAGGACCTACACAAACTCAAGTCAGTGAAGGTTCTGTTTAAATAACCACTGTGTCTGTTTTATTTAAAAAATATACATATACATTCATGACAGTGGTCAGGGTCCTCAATATGTTGCTATACTTATGCATCACTCTCTGAGGGCCAGCAGGGGGCAACAGTGAACCCAGTATTTCAGAAGCATCAGCTCGCAAACCTTGTGGAAGAAGTTTGGAGGAAGGGGAAAGACAAAAAAAGGGGAAGGGAAAATTCCACTGCAGCATGGAGGTGAAAGTGATGAGGGAGGGAGGGAGTGGGGGCAATAAGGGAAAATTACAGAGAGAGTGGGGTGGGGGTGGGGGGGGGGTGTTGGAGGTTTGGAATGCAGTTAGAAAGATGAATGCCTCCCCATCTCCTCCATTTACTGCTACGTCCTGCATGAAGGTTGTGTGTGCTTTCTGCTCTGTGGCCGTAGTTTTTGTGTCTTGTCCTAATACGAGAAGTTAAATGCAGATTTATCCTGTGTTCTTTCAGGCTGCTGTCTCAGGGCTTGGTGCTGATGGCAGAAACGGGTAAATCTGAGAACCTGGGCACCGTGGCCGAGCTACGAGAAGACGAGGACGAGGCCTACTTCGGCTCCTACGGCCATTTTGGCATCCATGAGGAGATGCTGAAGGTCTGAGCTTTGCAAATGCACACACACACAGCGCACAAAGTGCAGGTCTTCTCTCAGTCACGCAGCCATCACTGCAGAGCGAAGCATATGTCTTGGCTGAAAGGTTTCAATGTAGCACGAAAATGAAAATGATCATCTTTACGCACACATTAATAACGATGACGGGATTTTTTTTTCTTCAAAAGTGACACATCAGCAATAAGTGCTGAGCTCTCGTGTGAGACACTGCACAGGAATAGTCCAAAGGCGGAAATTAATTTGTGCAGTTTTGAAGCCCTGAAACCTAAAAGTGACAGCAAGCTGAGGGTGTTAGATGTGTGTCTCTGTC
The DNA here is from genome assembly GCA_016785345.1 of Trinectes maculatus. Classification (NCBI taxonomy): domain Eukaryota; kingdom Metazoa; phylum Chordata; class Actinopteri; order Pleuronectiformes; family Achiridae; genus Trinectes; species Trinectes maculatus. The sequence goes on from JAFBJQ010000298.1 coordinate 125,360, forward strand.
TGTGTGAATATATGTACTGCAGAGATTAGTGGTACAGCGCCCTGATTGGTGCTAAGCACTGTGAAGTTTTGCGTCATGTGTGTGCGTCAGGCTGTAGGCTTCAGTATAACCTCGGGTGTAGGGGGGTGTTATGACGTAAATTGTGGTCAACTTTTTATTGAGTTTGCGTGAAGTGTATCACAGGTGCCACACACTGGGTGTGTATGAGAGACGGGATGTTGATTTAGGTCTGCGTTGAAACTAAATTGCCAAAAGTTTTTCCTCATTTGCTTTAAATGAACAAAATAGGTGTTTATGTTTTGAAAAAATGTGCAAACTGTCTTTGAATGAATCAGGGGACACTCTGCTTTGTATCACACCAACACTGTCATGTGAGGTTTAATTGTCATTTGATCTACAAAGGCACAGTAAATCAGAAAAAATAGCAATTTGACATTGTGCCTCAATATCAGCAATCACAGAGTGTAAAAGCTGTATGAATTTTTTGTGCAGAAGAAAAAATACTGGCAGAATCTACACCTTAATGATGTATTGAGTCCAGATTTGCTAATGAATAGTTCCACAATCCCAGTCTAATTCCACTAAGGCGTGTTTCTGTCATTTCAACTGTTTCAGTGGCTTTTCCACCGTAGGAGGTAGGGGGTGGGGGGATGGGGGGGTCCTGGGGGTTTGTGGACAGGTTTGATTGGCAGGTTAATTAGCGAGCCCTTACCTGAACTCAGGAGGGAAAATCCCTTCCAGTTGTATTTATAAGACATTTTCTGTTAAATTTAGGAGATTCCCACATAGTCAGTTCTGTTCTGTGGTTATCTGATCCTCTGCACGGGGGAAAAAAAGCTTTACATACCATGCTCTGAATATTTGTCTCCAAGGCTAGAGATAAGGCCCTGTATCACAACAGGAGCATCCGAGACAAGTACAAGCAGCTATACAACTTGTAGCAAAGCAAATGCTTTCCGAAGGTTAGATTTATATCCCTCCTCTCTTCTACACCAGAGCTGCTTATTGTATGTGAGTGTGTTCATATATACACACACACACGCACACATTTAACATGTCGTCTCCACAGGATAAAGTGCGCACGGAGAGTTACCGCGACTTCATGTACCACAACCCTGAAGTGTTCAGAGACAAGGTGAGCCAGCTAAACAACAACTGTGTGTGCATGTGTGCGCGTGCGTGTTATGTGCATGTATGTGAGAAGCTGGTTGAATGTACAGCAAAACCTACGAACATGAATATCTGTGTGTGGTTTGCAGGAAAGACATTAATAAGGCGACGGTGTCTGATTTAAAACATTGTGTGACTTTATTAGCACGGCTAAAGTCAGCTGCAGAGAACTGATAAGAGACGCATGCAATCCACTACCACACCCGTACTACCCCTTCCAACTCTACCCCCTCCCCTCCCCCTGCCAACCCAACCCCACCGCCACCACCCATCTCTTTTTCATTGGCTTCAGTTGCAGGAAGCAGTGGCCTGTATCACGGCCATCCATTATATGGGGACTGCTGGTTAGTAGTGGGATGAGGCTGTGGAAGAGGGAGGCAGGTCGGGTTGATGTGAACGTACGTTATCCCTGTCAGGGTGAAGCAGTCGGCAGAAAGGGAGGTGTCACCGACAGGAAGCGGTAGATGAACAGCAAAACAGGATATTCTTGTTTGAGTACTGTTAAGATGGTGGGGGGGTGGGGGAGGGGTACATAAATGTGCCCGAGCAGAACAAAAAGATGGAAAGGAAAGAGCGAGGAGTTGTGCGTGTGTGTTTTGTCAGCAGTGTGTCAGTAAACCTCTGCGAACCCATAAAGGCAGCGGGACGCTCACTGGAGAGTTGCCTTAAATAGAGATACAGATAAACACAGTGTCGCATCAGGATGCGTGTACAGTCACTGCAGCTGTGCCGCGGTCATTTAACACCGGTTGGGGGCAGAGATGAACACATTGTCACCCATGGGAACCTGAAATAGAGTTGATTAAAAACTTAGTTTACAACAAAAGTGACTAGAGTGAAAAAAAGTTCTTTGATGCACGGAAAGAAGCCGTTTGTGGCAGCCTCTGAACACCTAAAACTACAGTGTTGTTTTGGTACATAATCATTAATATACATTAATATACAGTATTTTATTAGTACTTTCTCCAAATGGTTGCGTTGGGTTGTAATTTGTTTGATTTTCCTCACCGAGTTTCAGTATTGTCCTGTCACAGCGAAACAAACTTTGGTCTGTTTACCAAACTGTCCATTCCCGTCTTGTCCTGCAGGTGGTGCTTGACGTGGGTTGTGGCACCGGTATACTGTCAATGTTTGCTGCCAGAGCCGGGGCCAAGAAGGTTATTGCCGTGGACCAGTCAGAGATCATCTACCAAGCCATGGACATAGTCAGGTGAGACGCACACATGCTACAGTCAGTCACGTTTTCTTTAAACCCTTAAATCTGTATATATATATAACAAAAAAAATTCGTTAACATGCCAGCAGACGTGCTAGCTCGGCTGCACTGGTCAGTCAGGTGAATCTTGCCGTGCTCGTCGTAGGCGTGTTGGTAGGTGGCTCTACTTTCCCCTGTTTGCAGCAGAGGATCGAAGGAGTAGAGGTCTGCGTGACCTCGAGGCACTTTTATTTGTCACAGCTGGTTGACTTCTATAGAGCTGCTGTCAGTTTCATGGCCGTAACGCAAATAATTTACACCTGCGCCCTGACTGACTCGGTTCACCCCTCACCTCTTCCTCCCTGCAGTCACTGCAGTACAGTCGGAGGCCTGCCGCATTCATTCTTTCACTCATTCGCTCGCTCGTTAACATGTAGATGCCCCCACCCCCCGTCAGTGCCTTTTAATACACTCATCAGTTCAGTTCCAGGTAGCTTCAGGTCCTGTGCATTTCCAGCATTCCAGCAGCTGTGTCCATTTACCTCCACCAGAGCCTGGAGAACTTTCTCCACATTTACCTGCAGCCATGTCCTCCATCCCTTCCCTGCCTCTGTAATGTATTTTTGAGTTAGGGGCCATTATGACTGCTATTATTACCGTTATGTAAGAGAGTGTCGTATAAGCAAAACAACAGGGTTTGCTGAACGAAAAGGACGTTTTAATTTTACAGCCCACTGAGTCGCTGTCAGTGTGTATGTGTGTGTGTGTGTTGGCATGCAGGCGGCGTGGAAGGTTTGCCAGTGGTGAAGATTCAGCTAAAGAGGAGAAATGTAACCCCAGCCTCCTCTGCCTCACTGCACACCCACACACATGTACATAAACATGCAGGCATCGACTTTCCAGTCCAACTCCTGTGTGTGTGTGTGTGGGTGTGTGTATATGCGGCGTGTGAGTGATTGTAATATAAGGATTGTAATTAAAGTGACTCCTGTTGGTTGGGCAGGAGCATCCGTCTCCTGTCGCCACTCCGTCGCCTAAGTTTAAATGGAAAGTGGGATGTGAGTTTCTTCACAGTCATTTCCTTAATGGATAGTGCCTAAATACTTTTTTTTTAATGACTGCGATTGATGGATTAACAAGTTGAATGCTATGAATTGTGGCGACCATGTGGAAAAAATAATGATTGAATTATATCTTTTAATGGTGATGATGTGAGAGTGTTTATTAACCATCATTGGCGATAAGACTGCTCACAATGTCTACGGAGGTAAACCGTGTTTTATTTATTGTTTTTTCACTTCATTCACACAATGCATTTTCTATTGGTTATTATTCTTATATATGTATAAAATTTAACCAAATCCTGAGAGAAACATTAGGGCAGTTATTAAAAATGGTCCTGATACTGGAATTTTTATTATCATTATCGTCTTTAATAAGAAACTTATTTTTAAAAAATGGGAGAAAAAAAACCTGACAAATCCCTATATGTACCATCAAATGAGAAAGATGTTTTACAGAGTGTTTCCTTCTCTCGCTCACAAATACACACACACACAGATACACACACATTCACACATGGCCATACAAAGCCGCACGGATACTGCCTCTCTCCCCAGAGTCCTGACATTGTCCTCTAAATTACCCCAATAATGAGATTACAGTGTTTCCCTCCTGTGAAAGGTGGTGGAGGTGGAGGGGGGTTGTGAGTGAGGGCTGTGTGGAGGGGCGGGGGTGCTGGATACTGGCAGGAGGTGATAGCAGCGGCAGCAGTGCAGCAGGGGAGAGGCGAGAGACAGTTCAAGATAAGGATCGCTGCTACAGAAATGCTCTCTGGGCCACTGTGAGTAATTGTTCTGTCCTCGGTAACATTAGCTGTCATGATAATGGAATATTCACAGAGATTGATACCCACAGTGGCCGGTGTGAAAGGAGGGATAATTTAAACACCAGCACTGATCTTATACTTCCTACCAGGGACTCACCCCCCCTGCAGGCCCTTTGGACTAGAAATAGAAAGACTAGAAGTAGACAGAACAAAAAAAAAAATCTGCTGATTAATTGTGCTGATTGTTGCACAGTTTGCATCTAATTGCTTTGCAAAGTTGTTTGTTGCTAATGTGACTCCAGTGTTGTGGTCACTTGCGTTGTCACCTATGATAAGCAAATTAAACTTTTACTCACGGGTCAAAATAATGTTTACGCAGTGCAAATGGGGTCCCTCGTTGTGATGCAGTTACACCTCATGGCGCTTTTATGAGTGTATTTTGCTCATTGTTTTTTTTGTTTGTTGTTTTTTTTTTCTTTTTGCCGCCGGCAACTGTTTTAGTTCAGTGCTACTGCTCCTCATCAACCCCATTTAGAGCAGTAGGCAGCAGGGCAGCTTGCACCTGCCCAGCATCACAAACAACAACCAGACAATGCTGACTACCAGATCATAACTTCTTCTGTTAATGTTGTGTCTGCTGTGTGTGTGTATGTAGGTACAGTAAGACTACATCCAGCACTTTCAAAATAAAATATTCCCTACATCCAGACAAGCCTTCTAGACGGCGTACACATACTGTATCACATAATTCCCCTGCACTGGAGATGTGCTTGCAGGTGTAAACAGATAAAAATGGGACAGGCAGCATTTCCAAAGTAAAAAGTAGTATGGAGTTGTATGGAAAGCACAAAGCGCACTTAATCTATTGATTTGTTGGCGTCCTCTGACTTTTGGATGTTTCCCACAGGTCCAACCAGCTGGACGACAAAATCACTCTGATCAAAGGCCGCATAGAAGACATTAAACTCCCTGTGGAGAAGGTGGACGTCATCATCTCAGAATGGATGGTCAGTACATATTTACACATTTACACACATATAAGGGATGTAGAAGTTTTGATGGAATGCAAGAGAGCCAGTCAGGGCAACTCAAATTCCCTTCCCACTGTTTAATCACCTCGTGGATTTTGATAACATTATTGGGTTATTAAGTGGGAGGACGATACCAGCACAAGTGGATTAGCTGGTTTGGATGAGCGAGTGCGAGGTTTGACTCATGTACTGTAGATCCAGTGACTGTGCACAATCCACGGTTCCAGCAGCAGTGATGCATGTTTTAAACATGGCTTAAAGAGGGCTCAGCTCGACCATGAGCTCCTCTGAATACCAAACCAGGAAGAGCAGTCTCCCTTCTCCTTGATGCCCATTTATCAGGGAGATACTCTGTGGTGATACAGGCAGGATGGCTAAAGTTGAACGCACCGCTGAAGTCATCCTTAATTCATGAGCATCCCGTATCTGTCCCCCCGTCCACCTCCCTTATCCGTCGTGAAACCCTAGGGTCATGAGCAGGGGTCGCCAGCCAGAGCTTTCCCATCCTCTCACGGCGGAAATTGAAATTCGTGTGGGTGACGTGCCAGTGAAACGGTGAAGGATAGGGGGCGTAATCTCTGATGACACTGGCTCACAGAGTGCTAATAAATCCAAGAATCCTCCAGTCACTTCTCATCATAGCAGAGATGGCAGACATTTCTCAGAGTGGCCAGGACTTCAAAAAGCTGCCCTCCTCTCTGCCTGTATAAAAATATGGAAAAATGACCGTTGTCACAGGAGTAGAGTCTCTCACCAGTGGAAATGGCTTTAGACGGAATTAAACTTTAATGGCTTTGTCTTATAGCCAGGTAGGGGCCTTATTATCTCTGAGAGACATTGGGGATATCATCACTCTAGTTTTTTTGTTTGTTTTTTTTAAATTCATGTAATTTTGTAAAGCCACTGTTTTGGAAAATCAGTGGTGCAATGTTTAAGGTTTTTAAAAGACATATTTTACCTTTATGAATATTTATTGACCCAATTTATAAAAACAAAATCCTTTAATTATTTTCTGTGCTAATGTAATGAAAATGTGCTAATGATATTTAGTGTAGGGGTTTGCAAGGTTGAGCCCCCAATTATCCTCCATGTCCTCTGAAGTAAATTATTACATAAAGAAATCATATACCCTAATCTGAATTGTATTTTACAAAATAATAGTATTCTCCCTTTCTAATGCTCAGAGAAACAAATTTCATTTCCTTTTTGTCCAAAAAGTTGTGAGTTATTTTTAAGTTATTTTTTGGGAGGTGCAGCTGTTTATCTAATGTGGGTCAACAAAACGGACACATTTAAAATATTACAGGACGCAATGGAAAAAGCGTAAATAAGAATTAAATAAGACTAGATTATTATTATTGTTATGCAGAATTTCCTCTATGCACAGAAGAGAAGTCTGTGTGTTTGCTAGGAAAACTCAATGGGATGGGCGGAAGCAAAAACTGTAATAATATGATAAAGATCTGGGGGTTTATAAAGAGCTGTAATCATCTATATACACCATATTGTAACTTTTTAGGGATAAGAAAGTTTTTTTTCATGGAGTTATTTACCAGTCAGTTAAAGACTTTTATGGATCAGAAAGTGAGGATCACTGATGTCCAGCTGTCAGACATGTTGGATTGTGCAGACTGATGCGCTCACAGGGCCAATAGCCAGAGCCGAGTGATGAATGCGATGCATCTGTGATGGTGTTGGTGGATGAGGAGAAAACGGGCAAATGAGTGTCTCCTATGTGTTTGAGAGACTGCCTTTAGCAGAACCGCTGTCATTTCATAACTCACGACATTGATCGCTCTCAGCAGACAGAAAAACAAACAGTCCAGAGCAGATAAGAGTCTGTGGGGCTGAGCGGGATGGGGGGGGTGGAGGGGTTAGAGCTGAGTTCCTCAAAGACTAAATAAAGATTGTTGCTCCAACATCAATCACAGGTGCTGCGCCTGCTAGCTTGATAGTGTTTAATGGTAGGGTCATACAAATATTCGGACATGAGAGTAGACTGTCAGGGAAGAGTTGGCTTTAACAAACTTTTGTTACATAATACGACACAGAGCACTAAGAACTAATGCCATAATAACAAATATATATTAATAAAATGTGCATGTAAACATTAACGTATGCCACTATTTCACTTAATTTCAACCCTCTGAAGGGCGAGCTGAAGGCAGACATAATGGATGGATAACGTAAACAATACTGCATCAATTAGCTATATCCAAAAACTATCATAACTATAAGCTCTTCCAGCCTTTGTTATATTGGATACATCACTACTGTTATTCTAAAAGCTGATATAGTTCAAGTACTTACTCAGTGCATTTAAGGCAAACTAATGATATGAGATATTATAGTAGAAACTAAGAATTGACCTTTTACTCACAACAAAATATATTAATTCCCTGTGAATTCTGAATCGATATCTATTTGGATAATGTTTTATGCACAGATCGGTATGCTTGAATAGTGCCTTTTAAGATAATCGTCAACTTTCCTCGACTGAGTGGATGTTCCATTCACAGAAAAGTGAAAAGAACCCTGAAGAGGAAAAAAGAAAAGAGCCCAATTCAGTTTCTCTGCTGCAGAGGTTTTCTTTGTGCCTACATCCCTCAGGTATGTTACCCTGAGGTGAACACAGGTCAGTCACAAAACAAGTGTCACCGGTGCACACACACACACACAGACAGTACACACACAAACACACGCAGTTAGAGTTGTGGTGTCTGGGAGTGATTTGAAGTCATATTAATGACAGCCCTTCCTCTTTAGCCTCATTATCAGTGATGGGAGCTTCACCTGCCCTAGAACACTGTGGTAGTCATCAGTCATCCTGTCCTTCAGTCTGAGTGACTGTCAGTCACACACACACACGCACACACGCACACACGCACACACACACACACACACACACACACACATTTAAAGACAAAATAGAGCATAAACAAAACAAAAGAGATGCACACACACACGCACACGCAACAGTGCCACAGGTATGTTCATTTTCTAATGAGGATTTATTGGCTGGACTTACTTTGGTAAGACCTTCAAACACTTCAGATGGATGTCAGCCAGCTGACTGCATACCCCCGCCACCCCCCGCCCCCCGCACACACCCCTCCATAGCTAAACTTCTGATGCACTTAACTCAGTGCATTTTTTGCTATTTGTTGTATTTGGAATTCAGGTAATTTGATATGTGTATATGATACATACGGGCCATTGAGGGCCAATAACTTCTTAACCTATTTTCATCCAGATTTCGTCATGCTAAAACATCATAACCATGATTATTGAGCAAAGCTCAGAATGTCTTCCAGTTAGGTGAAACAAGGCAGGTGTGATGTGTGGTGTGAAGAAATTGCACATGCGTTGCTAATTATGTATTTATGCTACTCAGAACAGTAATATATATTGCATAAATCCAAAATGCAATGATGCATTTTGCTGAAATAGTAAAAGCAACCAGCGTAAAATGGGTAACTTGTCTCTGGTTTGAATAACAGTGGAGTGTGCACAAAAATGAGCGTGGCGTATCCCATAAACCTAAACCCTAAAGCCTGCGTCACACAGGTGACAATGTTTTTGTCGAGAAAAATGGCCTCCGTGTTCCCTCAAAATGATGACTTTCATAATCATGTGAATACATGGACAAGTGCGCTGCCAAATGTGTAGCAGTATATTTATAGTTTATGTGTAAATTCACAGCTATAACTTTTTATTTATGAAAGGCAAACCTTTTTTTTTTTCATTTTTATGCTGCTGTCTTAGACTTTGACCTCAGCACTGAATGAGTTTTCATGGAAAGGTGCCTTTCTCAAAATCCAAACAGTAAACTCGTTGGGGAAAAAGATGTGAGCCTATATTAAATCAGATTATCAGGTCATGACATCTACTACTGACATCACAGAGGTTATTTCCTCTTTACTGCAACCAACGGCCTGTAAAACCTGACAAGACATTTAATTATGTTATACTCTCTTTATTTATGTATTTGTTCAATAGTGTTTGAGGAAAAAAATTTATAGATCAGAAAACGATGAAAGGTTTTTGTGGAAATCCTGAAAGAAAAGAGTGACTTTTACCACTTGTCTATACACACAGTTTGCTGGGTGTAACCACACTGTAGTGTGTGTGTGTGGGTGTGGGTGGGTGGGTGGGGGGGGTCACATCATGTATGTTCTGTACAACAGCAAATTGCGTTGCTCGTGCAAAATCTCTCACTGTTATCTCTCATTTGCATTGGTTTAAATGGAAATAAGGCTGAAATTGAAACCTGCACAACATGCAGCCATCAAGCATGAACACGCTGAAATCTATTACAGGGATGAATGGGAGATGTTTATGCTAATTTGGTGTAATCTCACCATAGACTAATATAGAGGAGGGTTGTTGACGCCTTCACCATTCAGCAAAGCATAGAAGTACTCCCACAGACACACACACATACACACCTCCAGGATCACACATTCATGCATGTACACAATCTCCTTTATTTTGCATGGGCCCTCCCAGGAGTAGAAGTAATGATGATCTGCATTAATTGAGGATGCGGATGGAGAGGGGGAAGTACTGGAGGATGGAGGAAAGAGTAAACTGCTGGTGCAGACTCTCTACCAAAATGTCTGTATCTGTAAATTGTAACACATCAACCATTTTTGTGTCGTCACTTTTTGTTTGTTTTAAGTTCCTTGGAAAAAATACTCATATCTCGAAAGTCTTCTGGGTTCTTGATAAAAGTAACATCTGCAAAAGTATTTGTTACTACTTATTTCTCTTCTGTGTACGTAACTGTGCGTATGAGTGTCTGTAGGAGCCAGCAGAGGGGAATGTGTTTTATATGCTAATTCTGTTAATGTGTATAAGCTGCTCCAGCCCATTCTCATTAGGTTTTCATTAGTCTATTTTATGGAAATGCACAGTGACTATACTGCAGCGCGTCGGCCCCTGCAGCCCTGCTGTCCTCACAGCAACACATCCACCTGTCCGCGCTGCTTAGCCCAGATTCACAAAGATCGCTTGATGATTGATTGTATTTAGAAGAAAAAAATTATAAATGACTTTACAATTTTTAATCTAGTTTGTTTTACTAGATTTGTGTGAAATGTGAGATTTTTAAAAATGTAGTTTTTTAGAGCGTGGTTTACAACTTACAATTGTAAACAACTGACTTTTTAAATTTGCTGGTTCACAGTAAACCACTATAGGCTTTAACCCTTTAAAGGAACACCTCAGTATTTTGACAATGTCACATTCTGTTTTTATTAACTAATAACCGAGACGATCTCTGTTTTTGGAAATTAGTATTGCAGATGTTAATTTTTTTTTAATTTTCTTAGCAGTAAAGCTGCTAGCAGGGTATGGAGGGCTGTAATCCTGCAGCATTGTTGATGATAAAAGTTCGTTGTGACTCTGCTTTCGGGCATCTCTCTCTCTCTCACTCTCATAGCCTCTTTCCTTCAAGTGAGTCAGTGTCCTGTGAAATTGGGCTCTAAATTACGAGGTCGCCGTACTCCGTGTGAGGGTTTTAAACGCGACCTTCTCTGCGGCTGAGGACATCGACTGACCAAGGCAGTCGGCGCTCCGACTTTGGTTCTTGAACAGTGAACGTTTCCCTTTATCGCCTCACAGAGGATGAGTTGGTCATTATCAGCTTAGATGAGCGAGATGGTGACGATTTTGGAGTTTGCGTTATAAATCAGCGCTGTGTCTCTCTGTTTGTCTACAATTGGTCCCATCTTCCTCTTTTCTGATAAAACGTTGTCTTCATTGGAATAATGAGGCTCTTATCTTACTGAATTACTATTCAGCTGTCCACCACGTTCTCGCTCCATCCCTCCACGCCCTCCTCCTCCACTCTCCTCGTTTCCACTTTCCCTTCATCGCACAAACACGCACATACGAGCACGCCCTCCTCAGTCAGTCCATATCGTCTGTCCTGGCCGTCACCTCTCCTTGTCCCTCTTTCACCTCACGGGGGAGAAATCAGACAAATTAGATTTCTAAACATTATTCTCTTTTTTCCTCTTTTCATCTTGTCAGCTGTGTCACAGTAGAGCTACCTACATTAAAAACGACATGTGTTGTTTATCCTTATAGGTTTTTCTAAAATCCTAAAACACAGACCCAGAAAGCTCTGACAGTTGTTTGATTTTGTTTTTGTCTGAAGGAACCCGTCAATGCTACAATGTTGTAATGTGCATGTTCTTCCTGTATTCTCAAATAACGTATTGGAGGGACCAGCGTTGTTGCTCAGGCTTACTGGATTGGTTGACAGGGGACCAGGTAGAAAAAGCGATTTGTCAGCACTGTCTGTCACTCAGGTCGAAGCCAACAAGATGTGGACGAAACTCAATTTCAGCATTAATGAAATAATACCACGGTTAATGTGCTGTCTGTTGGAGCAGAACACGAGGTCAGCCCAGGGTCAAACCCCTGGATGCTGGGCGGCAGGCCACGTAGAGGCCCATCCCTCGATTCGCAGTCATTGCTAATTTAGATTTTCACCATAAGTGATGTCAAATAATTGATAATAAATTGTCTAACGGTCTCTGTAGCCTGAGTAACACTGGATGAAAATCTACTTTTGTCTTTTGTTCAATTGATCTTGAAATAGTAACGTGTGTGTGTTTCCTGTTTTCCAGGGTTACTTCTTGCTGTTTGAGTCCATGCTGGACTCTGTCCTGTACGCCAGAGATCTCTATTTGGCTGATGACGGCTCAGGTATTTTTAATTTTTTTCATCCAGGAAAGGTTAATACTATATAAATACAGTGCAGAGCGATAAAGGTCAGATTTGATGTATTGGACGCGATGCACCGACACTACTAAGGCTTTATCTTCAGGGACTTGCCTCTACACCTCTGTTGTGTTTGTGAGCATTTTAGTCTCCAGAGTCATCCTATCACCGCCACTGACCATATTTAATGGGTTGTGCCAAACGCGATCCAACTATAGAACGGTTCCACCACGCTGCTTTTAGTGGCTCTTTGGGACACGGGAGAAAGGTCACACTCGCAGATAGAGGCATGTCTGTTAGGGAGGGGGATTGCACGGGCAGAGGTGCGACCTCAGCGAGTCAGGTCAGAGGACGCCGTATGGTGCGTCACGAGCCTTTAACCCTGATGATTCCAGCTTGGGATCACATACTACATGTTAGTGGTACAAATGATCTGTCCCTCTAGGGTGGCTTGAGGATAATCTGCACACATGTGTGCCATGAAAAATTATATCACCTTCATGTCAGTAATGACCATTGTAAACAGGTTTTACAGTGCAGATAATGTCATAAAAATAATCTGATTGGTTGGTTGAATTTCTCTTTTGCACATCTCTTGTTGATGCAGCAGTTCTCTTTTAAGAGTCGAGTTTAAAATTGTTAAGTTAGAATTTGGGATTTTCTTTGGGACAGATATATCCAGACCAGGTAGTTTGATAAAATTATATTTATTTCTAACATCTAATTGAGTAAATATGTTGCCAGGCAGTAAAAAAAAAGGTGAGTAAGATCAGTAGTGTAAGGCTCCTCCCTGTTGTTATTACTGATCTGAGGTAAACATGCCCAAGGCGGTGTTTATGTGCAAGTCTATGAAGCCTGAATTTTTGTATGTAGTGTTAATGCTAATACTGGAACTGATGTCTCCGGCTTGTATTCTTCAGTGCATTTCAGTGTGTGTGTGTGCTGACATGGCTGTGCTGAGTTATTAGTCCAGCTCTGCAGCACTGCTGCTGTATGTGTGTTTAAGATACATTAGAAGCCAGTTACAGCAGCTCCCTCATTCTCCCCACTACATTAACTTCCCCTTCATCCTTAAATGTGTCCCTGCCTGCATGGCACCGCACAGCATCCGGGGAAAAGGGATCTGTTTTGTCCCATGCCCCCCCCCTCCCTCCCACACTGTCTTTTCCTCTTTTACAGCCGACCAATGGGGGAGATAGAGAGAGCAAAAGAGGAGGGTGGAGGTGGTGGGGTTGGTTGGGGATGTGGGGGGGCATGACAAACAGGCTGTGACCAGCGAGTCGAGAAGGACGCAGATGTCAAAGCCATGAATCTGGGGACGCCCATGTAACCCCCCCGCCACCCTTCCCCTTTTTCTTTCTCCCTCTCCATCCACACCACTGAACTCCCCCTCCTCTGCCCATTCGTCTCTCTGTCTCCACATCTTTTTCAGTGTGTTTCAGATGGGCCTCTCCTGATTCTGCCCAATCAGCAGTCCCCCCACCCCCCCCCACCCCTCACCTGGCCCTCATAATTGCTCCCTCGCTTCAGTAATCAGAGTAAAATGAAGTGACAAATCTGCTGCCCGGCCTGTGTGTTGTATATGTGTGGTATTGTGACAGGGTCACCAGCAGGCTTTAGCTAATAATGAGAGGCCATGAGATGCCCATCACTGAGCCGTCACCATCCATTCACATGTTTTATGGCGCGACTTGTCGAAGGTTGCGCGACACAGCTCGATAACGTGCGCGCTGAGCAAAAACATATAAGAGCTCTTTGGGAAAGCTTGTGTTTGTTTTTTGTTTTTTTAAAGAATCGAAATGGCCGTGCAGAAGTTTAGGTTTGGTCCTTAATGGAAAATGTAGCAGTTAAAACTGATGAATGGTCTTTTGCTAAACGTAGCATGCTCGTTTTTAATGAGGCATTTCTGCTTCAGGAACATAGTACCTGAGAACAAGCTAAAAAAAACAGGTCACATGGTAAGAATGGCGCCTGCTTATTGGTTCACCATTTGCACCTGAAGACTTTAGGAAGCTCTAGTGATGTCGTATTAAGGAAAATGTTTTTTTGATGTCACAATCAGGCATATTTATCTGTAAACTGAAAACTACTAACAACAGAAATGTCTTTGCTGTATATTAACTCCTATCTATCTGTATGAGTGTGTTCTGAACTGTAGTTTTAGGCCTTAGGCCTTTGTGTTGACTAATGTCACCTCACAGTGGGACAACACAGAGCTCCAAGCTTCTCTGCTCTGACCGCCTAATCACCAAGAATATTAACTATATGACGAAATGGATTCAGACGTGAAAACATAATGAAAGCACATTAAGGTTCACGTTTAATGCTCATTTTAAAACATGGATAATGTTCATTCGATAGAAGCGTTATGTAATACGAGGAGCTGCCTATTCACAGCTGATCTTCAGTGAAATCTTCCATCTTTAAAAAGGAAATAGGTTTTCCGATACCCCAGGTTGAGGTCAGGTATATAGGCAGTAGTCATTTCTTTAAGGTCATAGGGGTGATACTCTACATATGTGGCCAACATTGTTCACATGCTTTGTCCACTTCTTTAGCCATTAAGTATAAGGTGTGAAAAGTAGGACAGACTGGTCACTGGGCCATGATTTGTGCACATGTGATGGATACAGTCATTACAGCAAACCCTCAGGAAATTGATGCAAAGCTCCACACCCAGAGGGTCTTTTCATTAAATATGTTTTTTTTCTTTTAAGCCATTAAATAAGTGGATATTAAGCATTTGTCTCCATCAAGAAGACAAGTTTTGCTTTAGTTATGATTAATTGTCCTTTGTTTTAGTGCATTGTCAACAAACCGGTAGCCATATGAGATATAATTTTTCCCCGGGTAAGGTAACGGATGTGTTTGATCTGCCAGTTTGGCAGTAGAAGAAAGACGTTGACTCTCTGCTTCTCATTTTTGTCCGCAGTCTATCCAGACCTGTGTAATATCAGCCTGGCAGCAGTGGCTGACCTGCAGAAGCACCAAGACCACATTGCGTTTTGGGATGATGTGTATGGTTTTAACATGGCATGCATGAAGAAGGCCGTGGTGCCCGAGGCTGTGGTGGAAGTGGTGAAGGCGGACACCCTGGTCTCTGAACCTGCGGTCGTTCAGGTAAACCTGCTCACATGTTCAAACGGCAGTCAACTTTAACTGTGTTTAGGTTTTTACAGGACTTAAAAGTACAGATATTTGACACTGCATGAGGCCAATATGGTTTGTCAGTATTCAGTGATTCCCAATAACAGCTGTAGCCGTGGCTCAGAAGTAGTAAAACATCATCCTTGACTGTCCATCTGGCCTTGGATGACACTTGTTGCTCAACACTTACAAACTGATCACAGTCCACACACACACGCACACGCACACGCACACGCGCGCACAACAATAAGAAGAAATAGAGTTTGTAAAGGAGGAGTTCGCTGTGGAGAGAGAGATAGGAGGATGCGTGTGTGTGTATATGTGTGTTCATGCGTGTGTGTGTGTGTGTAGTGCTGTAGCACTGGGTGATTGATCTGTCTAATCCTTGTTTAAGTTCCTCTTAAGGAAACTTCATTACAGCCAGCCTCCTGTGGATAGAGCCGTTTTCACTGAGCTGATGGGAGAGCACACACATTAGGCTAAGATAAAGCAAACACGCACGCACACACACACACACACGCACACACACACGCGCACACACAGAGTTCCACTTTTAACAGCACAGATACCTCCTTTGATTCTTGTTTTTTTTTTTCATTCCACTGTTTCTCTGCTGCTTGGCCTTTTTGCTAAGTACCATGTCCTCCACCCATCTGTGGATGTGATGAATGAGGGGAGCGTTTGATATAATGGAATTTGAATCTTCTAATCGATAGTTTCTCCCCTCCAGTGACAAATAGACAGCCCCTCTGCCCAAATTACACGGACTCTCATCTATTGCCTCCCGCTGATACGATCCAATAACATTCCATTAAGGCTGGCTGCTATTCCGTAAAATTGAGAGCCCTTTCGTGGAATTATAAATTCCTGCAAAACAGATTAGGTTTTTTTTTCCCTCAGCGAGAAGAGATAGGCTTGGATTGTTTAACTTGAGCAATGCTCAACATGCATTGAACTGAAGTTGCTTCAAATGTTTGCTTTTAACCGATGATGGGGAACCCTTTTCCTAATAATCCTATTCTTAGTCCTAGTCTTAGCATTCCTAACATTAAAATCCTAATGCAGTCACTGGATGATGATTCAGATCACCAGAGCCCGACAAGTTTATTGGTTTTCTGAGACATTTTATCTTCGCCCCAAAAAGCCCATGTTACTGCTCCCGCTCCACTTTAATTACAGCTATTTTGTTATCATCAATTTGGGATTCGTTAGAATTTCGTTTTCCTATAATTAGATTGTTGCGAACGCAACTACATGGCTGTCTGGAGTTAATGTGTCGCTAATTCAGCATTTTAAGTAAGTTGAGAATGACTGTTATTGTAGCCTTTGAGCATACACGCTGCTTTTGGTTTAACGTCCGGGGGCTCTGTGTCTGCGTTTAAACCAGATTAATTATTAAAGGATGTAAAGTTGATACTCGGCAGAAAACAGAACCTACTTTATTCAACAGCAGATCTACACTTTGGCAAAAAAAAAACTGTTTTTTTGTTCGTGTACAGATCGATTTTTACGACACCTTATGTCGAAATAACGTTTGTGCGAGCTCATTGTTTCCAGATTTGCAATCGCTGCCATTGGATTTGTTGTCCAGCACTGTTTATATAGCCTCACAATCACTTTCAATAAAAGCACTAAATGTGTTTAGTTCGCTGCAGATTTGTGCAGTGAGGGCTAAAGGAGATCAAACTAGCAGCCTCACCTCACACTGTCATTCACTGGTTTATGTTTGATCACAGTTTATCGTGTCATCTTTATCTACCTCTTTATATATTTTTTTAAAAAAGTTGTGCAGTATGTGATGGGACGTGTGTGTGTTTGACTTTTAACAGACGATCGACTGTAACAGAGTGTGTCTTTCCGAGCTGGAGTTCTCATCTGATTTCTGCTTGAAGATAACAAACACCACAGAGTGCACTGTAAGTATCACGCACAATCACACAAGAGAGAGAGAGAGAGAGAGACACGACCAACTCGCACTCTGAAGAGTTGTTGAGGAGCATATATCGATATCTGCTGCAAAATTGTGTTTTGAAGAAAACGTCTTGTCTTTTTTCTGTCATGTTGTCACTTGTCACTCTGCCTTTGTTTTGCTTTTATTTAGGCCCATAACATTAGGCAAAAAAAAAATGAAACCTGAACTGTATCACGAGTTTGTCATCTATAAGAGGTTTTGTTTGACGGAACAAGGCAGAGCAAACAGCAGCGGTATCAGTCGGGTCAGGTTGATGGATCGTGTTCCTGTATTTGAGAGGATGTCTGTCAGTTGGCCGTTTAATAGAGTTCCAAATCGAATCAGAGCGGCAGGGGATAATGTGACTTTGAATTACATGTCACACGACATGGTGAATGTTCACAGCCCGCTTGTCCTGTCATTCTCCGAAATATCAGAGCCCACATGCCTGCACTAAACAACCCTCATCTCACACTGAGGCCTTAAATAACAGCAGCTCTCCTCCTGCTAATTTAATTCAACTCTGGAAACTGTCAGCTCTGGTTCCCGTCCCAGAATCAACTCACTCATATCATTATGACAGTAATCCCAAATATAGGACAACACATGACTCGTCTGAAAGGCGCCGAAATCCTGTTGTTTAGCTGTGCAGTGCAAGTCAGTCCAACCAATGACAAAGAGAGTGCAGTATTTTGCAGCACATAATTGAACTGTGTCCTCAGTGAGGGTCAGCTGTGGGCACCAAAGCATGGAGCATAGTTTATGAGTTTATTTGGTCAGTTGCTGAGAGCCACCCCCTCCCCATCAACCCTGCTACCCCGGCTCCAGCGTCTCTCCACCAGCAGCGAGCTGTCGACTTCAGCCAGCAGTGGCTCTCTGCGCGGTGTGAAGTGATGTGATCTGTTAAAAAATAAATAAATAAATAAATGAAAGGGGGCCATTGTGCAGGAGTGGCTTTGTGCTGTGCTGCAGTGCTACTGCACTGTCTGGTGTATTGGTTTAATGGATAATCAATAGGTGGTTATTATCTGGCCTGTGCTCTCTGGGTAAGGCCGGTGGATTCATTTAATGGGATTTGTAAACATCCTCTCATTTTTCCTGTCTTCTCTGCTCTGTAATTGAAAGCAGCCGGCGACCAGTTTTCTATTTGAGGGCAGTCAGGGAGTCGAGTCATGTTCGAGCTGTGCTGCAGAAAAAACAGGTGATGGCATCGTATCGCTCTGACGTGGACTTCTTCAGTTTTGTTTTGGGTTTTTTTTTTGTATTTTGTTGGTGCACAACTGCTTTTTCAGTTGTATTTGCTTTTTCACGTGTGCGATCCACCGCTGTCGCTGTGATGATATGCACAAACATAATTATGTATTGGATTTATGATCCTGCAACACCATGAAACTTATCCCTATGTTTCCAGCTTTTATAACATAGCTGTGTAGCTTCTGTGCATAAGGCATCGCTCATGTACAATATAGATGCAACATCGGTCTGTTTGACTGAGGATTTATAGATGGATTATTGACGTAGGAGTTGTGTTACCATGAAGATACTGTTCTGCAGTCAGCATGAGCTGCAGTTTCCAGCAGTAGTTAAGGTAAGCATGTGTGAAGGGTAAACCGCTCCTGGACCAGTGCTTGGGGATCAGTGAGGAAGAGCTGCTGCTGCTGCTGCTTCTCTCGTCCTGTGATGGAGCGCCTGCTTTTGTTCTCTTGTCGACAGTCCATTCATCAGCGCAGCCTGCCTAACCTTGCATTAAATGAACAGCACAACCCCTGCGTCTGCGCCGTTCACGCACAAGACAAATCCTCTCGCTCTTGCTTTATGTGATCCCTCCTCTCCTCGCCTCCCTTTCACATCTCGCACGCTCTGTGCCGGGGTTTCAACGCGCCTGCCCCTGCAAACCATGACACGTCACACAGAGTACAGCGCATTCAGAATGAGAGGAAATCTATTTAAGAATCGTCTGCAAATTTTTTTTTTTTTTTAAATGTACTGATGAAATGAGATGTTGACATAAGTATTCAGACACTCCTTCCATTTCTCTGGACCATCTTTACCATGCTCTACATCCAGATTGCATGTCATCTGTGGCAAATTCAATTGATTGGACATGATCAGTGGTCACAGTAACATTATTAGTAATTGTTTCCGATTCACTAATAATATATTCTGAGTATTTTAAAAATCCCTGTGAACCATTTACCTTAACTGTAAAACAGGTTGCAAAAATGCGTCAACTCCTCATGGAGGCTGAAAAATGGTGTGTGCTGATGGTAATGCAGGAGAGAATACGTTTCCGTCTGTAATTAATTTTAACACCTCCGCTGACATAGCTACTGTAGCGCTACAGAGACAAATGTCCCTGCAATCCATCTCCAGCTTACTTTCCATCAAATTTAAATTGTGTGAGTGGGGGGGGTGGGGGGGGTGAGGGTGGCCTTCTCAACTGACAGGGTTGGCACACGCTAACTTCAAGGGCGAGTTTCTGCACGTTAAGAATGGGAATTGTTAATGGAAAAATCCACTCTGTCTCTGCCAGTCTACCTGAACCGAGCATTCAGAACCGAGGTATCAGCTGACGGTTGATAGGAAAAGTTTTTTACAGTTCATTTCCAGTTCACTAATAATCAAAATAATGATTAATGCTTCCTGTCGGTGAAAGAGGAAGTGCACAGATTAAAGTTTATTTACAAAAGACCATACAAAGAAATGTCGTTTTTGGAAATAATTTACCTTTTTTTGTGCTAATGCAGCTTAATGTGTGTGGGTCTGTTGAAGGCTGGTTATCATGACATTGGCAAACAAGAAATCAATGTGAAAACACTAAATTAAGTTACTAATTAAGTTGAGTTAGCCAAACCACATAGGTGAAATGAAATGTCGCGTCGCCGCTTTTGTAACCAAACTGTTTGGTTATGTAACTGAACTGTTGAATTGAGTGGTTTGGGAGGTTCAATCAGTTCCTCGCTCTCCACTGGAGAGGTTTCTTACTCCTCAGCTGGGAAAAGGAGCCTGAGGCCAGAAGCAGCTTTCCAACAAACAACAACAACAGGTCGTCCACTGGCAGTTTGATCAGAAAATGGGATCTGCTGCAGTCTACTTTCTGTGCGTTTGTAGCAGTGTGGTTCAGATATTTTTTTTATTCATTGTTTTATTTCTTTATTTCTCAAATCACCGCATTGGATAAACAGTTAATTGTGCCTAATCGTTAAGAAATTACCCCAATTACCCTGGATTCTTCCTGTAACTTGTTTAATTAATATTTCATCAACACACATTTTGATGATCAGGTGCTGTAGCCAGCATGAATTTAACTCTGGTCTTTTTCAAAATTTTTTACCTGCGTATCACCTGAACAAAGCTCAGCCATGCAGCTAATCGCGGTTAGTTTTGCACAGCTTGACTGGCGACCCCTCAACCTTCTCCAGCTGTCACAGTGGAGTTTGTCTGAGAGGCCTCCTGAGTGAGGAACACCTATAGGACGTGCAGCCAAATCTGATTCACGCTCCACGTCTCTGGAGAAGCAGCGGCCCAGCGACGAGGTAGAGAGGAAAGACGCGGGGGTGGGGTGGTGGTGGTGGTGGTGGTGGTGGGGGATTCACACCAACCCGCCCATGATGTGGTCGTGCTTGAAGCCTCCATGCCTGGATAAACCCCATCAAAGCTGCATTAGCCCTCTTTTCTCCCATCCCCGCCCTCCTTTCCCCTCAGTGCCCCTCCCTTTGCCTAAACCCCCCCTCGTCGTTTAATAGTATCTGGCCCGGCCACGCGGCTCGCTGACACACAGCCAGGCGAAAGGGGAGCGATGATGAATTGCTCCCTGTTGGTGTTATCCATGATGATAATTATTAATTTTCCCTCTGCTCTTCCTGGAGAATGGGGGCCGGAGAGCCGCAGTGTTGCGGAGCCTCCTCAGTGGGCCGTCATGAAGCCCGCTGTCATCACTTATCGCAGACAGAGCCGGGGCCCCAAGGCTAAACGCTGATGAAAATGAAAAGCACTCGTTCTAATTTGTCCAGCGTGTCTGTGTCTGTGTGCTTTAACTTTCCCTTTTCTTTTCCGTGTCTCTCTGTCTGCCTATTTTACTTCCATAACCTTTTTTCCCCCCAATAATCTGGGATACAGAGGCACTAATCTGTAGTTTCAAGTTACAACATAATAGCAAGGGAGTTGGTTTAATTCTCATAATTAATATATGTACTTCATGTATTTTGAATATAATTTTTAAATGTATAATTATCGCAATCAACCGTGTATTACTTGATATTCTTTTGATAATAGTGTTCAATTAAGAGAACGAGAAAGTAGATCTCTTTGGCTTCAGATCTTTTTTTTTTTTAAAGGTGTCTGTTTTTTATGTAACCGAAACTTTCTTTTTACTGTTGGATAACAGTTTTCAGGAGTTCACGTTTGGGTCTTGCTGTATCATTTTATTGGGAGTCGTAAAACCTATCATCAAGTTCTTTCAGATGGTCCCAAGAAGTTTGATCACCTCTCTTCCCTCTCATCCCATTTTAAATCACAGCGTGTTGGAAACCTCTGGTCCCGGATATATCAGGGATTGAACCATCTAGGTCTTTATTGTTTATCTGAACGCTTTCACGTCTTTTGTGTCGTATGTATGAGGTCATTCCTTTTTTTTTCCTTCTAAAATGGATTTGAAATGGTTTGGAGGCAGCAGCGAGGAGCGGAGTTTCCTCACTGGTTTTTGAATTGGCAAGTTTTTACTGGTTGGCCTAAATTTTAATTGCCCCCATCTCAACTGCGGTGTTAAAGTTGCGCTACGCAGAAGTGACGATCAATCTCGCTTACGAGCTGTTGTCATCACGGAGGCATGATGAGGATGATCTCTGTTCTCTCTGGCTGAGAGGGGTGAATCTGCTAATTTCCTAATTACCTCGGCACCGAGCGTCTCTGTAACGTTCATTAAGAGCCATAATTGCATTGTGGTGACATGCTCCTTTATCCTCTCTCAGTTCGTTCCTGGTGGTTTAGCTGTGAGCTCGCGGTGGCGTCCCTGCCTGTCTGAGGCGATGAAGGCTGATGTGTGGGCAACACCCTGATTACCAAGGCCGCATGTGTGTGTGTGTGTGTGTGTATATTTGTGTGTGTTATAGATAGATGCATTAAAGAAAAAAATATCTGGAATTGTATGGAAAACATATTTAAATACATTTTGGGAAAGACTTGAACAAATGGATTTGGGTTTGGCTTCTGTAAAAACTACTCCTCCTGAACCCCAACCCTCCCCTTTCATCCTGCTCCCTCCCCTTCTCTGCATGTTCTCATGTTTTGACCCCCTCGTCTTTCCTCATCTCCTGTCATCCGTCCCCCACGTTTTCTGCTTTCCCTCTCTCGCATTGATTCGGCTCTTCTTTGTCTCGGAGAGCTGGCCTCCAAGTTGTCAGCTGCGTCAGGATTAAAAGCTATTAGTTCTGCATCATTGCCACTACAAGTGCGCTCCTGAGATTGATAGAGTGCCCCTCTCTCTCTCCCCCTCTCTCTCTCTCTCTCTCTCTTCAGTGTGTGTGCGTGTGTGTGTGGAGGGGGGGGTGAGGCAGAGGAAAACGGCCCTGGGGGGTGTTTTTTGGTTTTGTTTTGTTTATACCTCATGTATCTGATGATGGTCACCTACTGGCACCCAGGACCTCGACTTTCCATCAGTTTGTTTTATTGTGAATTTGTTTTCACTCACATGTGTTCGCAGCGTTGGAAATCAGTGGACAGCATATAACAACATGTTTTGATGGGAATTAGTCTAATGAGCACTACTTCATATTCAGTGGAACCAAAAATCGCACCCATCTTTATTTTCCACATCTGTTTCCTGAGTGTTTTCCCACTGCGACAACACTGTTACCAAAAAAAAAAAGCCACCTTTGCTAATTTAATGTACCGAGACGTTTTCTTTATTTTTTTATTGTCAGCAAAATTGCCACAGTGTTGGTGGCAGCGGCCACATAATTTCTTTCCTTTGTCCGGTGACAAGTCTCCCAGATGAGGTGAGAGGGGGCACACGGGACGTGTTGTTGACTCAGCCCGAAACGAGACACTGGGTTGGTTTGTAGAGGAGCGTTTAGAGGAAATGGAGCACAGGTTGTTTTTTTTTATGAGTCATATTGAAAACCACAGTAGGTATATATGTTACAGAACGGCCGGTACTGATCTCCAGACCACACGCACATACATACACACATAGATCAATGGAAAATATCCAATGGATTGTCTCGTTTAAGGTAAACCCATAAAGAACTGGTGCTTTTAAAGGGAAAATATTTACTTCCTATTCCTGGTCACAGCAGCTCGTTCTGCTCATTTTACTCATTAAACCCGGAGACATGTTCTGCCTCCTCCTTCCCTCACAGGCTCCGCATGGCAAGAGTTGCAGCGTAGTCAAACAAATCCAAGGGTTTATTGTACTGTCACATTCTAACACGCCCCTCATATTTCATTGCAGGCAGTTGTCGGCTACTTTGACATTTTCTTTGACAAAGGCTGCGGCAACAAGGTAAGCAGCGGTGGCAACGGCCAAGCCATTTAACGGAAACTCAATTACGTTCACGCTTTAGCATGTTCCTCCTCCCCGAGGCGTTCGCTGGCAATCGACAGGCATCCTCGTCGACTGCTGATATAAGCAGTTGGCCAGCAGAGCCAGCCAGTTGGAACAGCTGCCGCCAAGCTCTGGGAGCAACTCAGACATGCTCTCTGATTGCACTTCCTATTGTACCTGAGAGTCAAACTGCATTCATAGCGGATGGTCCAGAAAATGGCCAGGTCCGCTAGGAGCTCAATCTGGAACACTATAACATAAACATAATGAAGACCGTGAGATATAAGATTGTTCCCAGAGTTTAGTCAAATTTCATTGAAGGTGCTGAATGTTTATTACTATGTTTTCCTTTATTGGGCCGACTTTTAACATGAATGCGAATACCATGGTTTCCCATGGTATATATTTTTTTCAAATAGTAAATTAATTCACACTGATGACAATCAAACTTTATATCCTTAATCATATACAAATAGTTGTTTTTGTTGACAAAATTTATTGAACTGGTTTGGCTGTGACTTTCTTTTCACTCATTTTGGCACCAGGTGACGTTCTCGACAGGTCCTCAAGTCACCAAGACGCATTGGAAACAGACTGTTTTCCTACTGGAAAGACCCATTTCTGTACAAGCAGGTCAGTCATCACACAAACCACCATGTGCGTGTTTGTATTTTTATATGTTTTGTATTTGTAGGATGCGTAATTTTTGTACAAATGTCAGCCCTCCAGGTACCAATACCAGAACAACAGCCGTTTACACATACGGTCCAGTTACGTTTTTGCGTTTCGTTTAGGTTGATGTTCCCGTATGTTTTTATTTTTCCTCCTGGGGATCTCGGTGGTGTCATAGCGAGCTGTGGCGGGTAATCTGTCTGTCGTGTTGATGTATTCAGGCTGGTTGACACCGGTTATCAGTCACCTGCAGAGACAGCGAGGGATCAAAACAAATCGCACTCAGCCATCAGAGACGGCATGTAAAACTTCATCTGATAGGCAGTTGCACGCCTCTGAATCATGACACGTTACAAGAGTAGTGCTTTGTAAGTGACCGGTGAAGTATTTGTAGAATCACTGTACCAGCAGATTAAAAGTATTATTAATTGCCGCAGGTTGCTGTGAGGCACACCGTTATTGACGTTCTCAGAAATAACTTTATGCAGTTTCAAACGCTAACAAATATGATATCACCTTTGTGATGCACACTGTTGTAGGTCCATAATTAATATGTCATCAGCCAACTATGAAGGTGTTGTAACTTGGAGATGAATACGTATGTTTCTGCAGTGACTACATCAAATGGCACTGAGACTACCAACCAGGAAATTTAATGTCTAACTTCATGTGCTGTTGTTTCACCCATTAGCCAAAACATTAATTCCAGTTTTGAAACATCTACCACATGAAATCCAGGCGCAAAAGGCCAGTTTGTGTTTGATCACATGTATTGAACCAGAGGTACATGCGCCTCCATGTCTCCATCCAGGTTGTGTAAAATCTGTCATCAGTTGTCCAGCGCTTTTACATACGAGTCGATTTGTAAATATGGAAAAATAAGAAGATTAGTTTCATCTTGTTGCAGCTTTGAGGATAAGTAATAATTAGTCAGTGCAAGTCTTTCGCAGTAGAAAGAGTTCAGTTTAATACCCTCGAGGGTTTTGCTGCCACAGTTGCTGATGGCGTTTACGGCGAACAAACTTTAGTTGAATATGACCTTATGCAACTTATGGTTTATCATTTGCCTGGTGGTTAGCAGAATACTGTTTATTAATTGACAACCTAACTGAGTGTGCTATCGGTTTTCACACCAGAAAATGTTTTATGCTTTCATGAAGCGAATATGTATTGTTACTGGTTCCATTGGTATTAATCTTTGATCACAGCATCAACTTTTTATCTTCACAATCAGCGATAATAAATGTTGTGTAAATGATCCCGTTGCTGCTTTAAGCACTACTCACCCTGTTTGTGTTATCGGAATGGGACTTGTTGACATGTTTTCTGATGCGGGGATGGATGAGCCTCGGGGCCGGGTGTCCCCTCGCTGACCGGATATCAGATGGAGGCTACTGTAATAAATGACCTGCACTTGATGTCAGGCAAACCCCTAGCCACGCTCAGCCCGCGCTGGGGACAGCTGGTAACGATAAGAATGTCAAAACATCTGACGCTGCTCAAACGCTATCTCGGGCGTCACGGTCGGCCGAGTCAGATAAACAGCAGAACCTGGGAGCTCAAGGCGACATTATGCTAACAGCGTGCATAGGTACAGGAAACTACAGAACGGAAACACGGACAGATTTCATTTGACAACCTGGTGCAGACCAACACTTTGCGTGCATGTGTAGATGAAAACAGACCTGTTTTACTCTTGTCACCGTGACAACAAAGGAAGGGATATCTTTAAGAAGATGTTGTTAATCCCATGATAGAGCTCACTACAGAACACTACATTAGCAGTATTTGTGTTTGCACAGGTGTGTAATGACGGGCTGGATGCTTTTGTGTTGTGCGGCTCACGGTGTTCCTGTAAAGAAAAGCTTATAATGTATAGATGACTGGATAAACATTTAATAATCTTGTGGAGGACTGGTGTGATATTTTTTAAAGAACTTTGAACGTAACGGCACAGTTACCCCTCTGAAATCACGAGTTTTTGTTTTTCAAGTGTAATAACCATGGCTGCCTCTAGAGGCCACTGGACTTTTCTCTTTATACACACACTCTCTCTGTGCGTGTGCGTGCGTGTACGTATACTGTCCATATACATACACATATGGACAGAAAGAGTTAATAAAAAAGAGGCGGGAGTGAGAGAGAGAGAGAGAGAGACGCAGGTTATTGGTGTGCTCGCTCTACTCCGGCACCATGACGGTCCCCCAGCCTCCTCCAGGGGCCGTAAACCAAAAATGGCCTTTTTAACAACATTCATTCAGTGGCTGCCTGCCCTGCTCCTATATGGTGCACTTTACAACACACACCACTCCTTCACATACTCAAATTCACCAGTACTTCCATAATTTAGTACTCTGACGTCCGGAAGTCACCTTGAAGATGACAGAACTATTCCTCGCGTGCACACACACACACACACACACACACACACAGTGGCCTTCCTCCAAGGTGTTGACTGAGAAGTACCTGCAGCTCTCATTTGCTGTCGAGAGGTCTGGGCATAAACATCCAGTGGTTTGTTTGAATGCAGACTCTGTCTGTGTTGATTTATCGTGGCAGAGAGTGAATCCTATTTGATGCGTTTGTGTGTACGAGTGCAGCAGTAATTAACTCGGTGGCTTCGCTTCTGTGGGAGGTGTCGGGGGCGGGGGTGGAGGGGGGGGGCGGTTGCACTCAGCAGGCTGGAACCAAACATTCCTGCAAATCCTCCCGCCTGGCAGAGCAATAAATTAAATAGCGAATCATTTGTCATGCTCCGGCGTGTTTGTGTAGCTCGGGTATTGTAGAGGAGGATCCCTTTTCACAGTTTTACCTACTTAATGTTCATCAGAGAAAACCAGGTCACACTTTTTTTCTTTTTGGTCCTCAAAAAAAAAAAGTCCTGGAAGTGAGGCGGCGCCCTGCTTACCTGCGCAGAAGGCCTCTCCGGGCAGCTGAAACATGGGCGTGCGTCACTGTCACGACTTTCACTGGAGGATCACATGGCCGCGTTCCCGCCCACTTATATGACTCGCCTCCTCTGTTATATGTGGCGCTGTACATCCTCTAAATCTTTCCCCCGCCCTAAACACCACCTTCCTTTTTCACTTTTCCACCCCACCCCCTCGCTCGTTTAAACTCCGAAGGTCCTTGAACTGTCGAACAGCAGTGGTGGAGTCGGGCTGCGAGTTTTCCAGGGCTGTAATTCAGCTGATGGGTTGGTGTTGTGCTCAGAATATACAGCCCATCGCCCCGGCTTCTTCTCTCTGGGCAGTAAAAACAGTTCTAATGGGAGCAGGTTGGAACAATAGGCTGAAACGAGACTGCAAGCATCACTGCATCGCTTAGTCGTGTACGCGTTAAACCATTGAGAATTTGTTGGTTTATGTTGTGTTTATTTTCTTTTTTTTTAAATGCCTTTTAAGCTGTTTGGTTAAAATAGTGGTAAAAATGTAAACGACAGCGGTTTTAATGAATCGGCTAACGTGAGCCGAGCGTTTCCAGTGTAATTCCATGGAGCAGGGCTGTTCCCGCGAGCCCGGTTGTGCCTAATGACAGTGGCATGTTGATGTACGACATGGCGGCGAAAGGCTCGCTCCATTCCCCCGCTCATTTCCACACATGGTTAACTCTTTCTCCCAGCATCTGAGCGGCCGGTTTCCTGAAGGCACCCAGGCCCTCGTCCATGGGGAGTCCGGTCCGAGTGATTACAGCAGAGCGTCTGCAGAACAGAACAGACTGGACTGAACAGACGCTCCGCCTGTGGTGGTTTGTAGGTTTCAGCGCTTGATCCGGAAACATCAGGGGTTATTTTTGTCTTTTGTCCCAAACCTCCCTCTCTCTGTCAGTTTTTGTTTTAACAAAATGTTTCCAAAGGTCACGCAATTATTCTTTTGACCTTTGTCGGCCTTTTGCCAACTTGAGTTTGGCTGCAGCCACCCGCCGCCTCCCATGAGCAGCAGGCTCTGTGGCTCTTAAGGCGAGACTGAGGGCCCCTGTGTCATTTACTATAAAGCAAAGGAAAAGTAACTTCTGGATATCCAGGCTTGGTGAGAATGCACCCTTCTTCATGTTGATTTGATTTCGAAAGATGAAAATGGACGATGCAAATGTAAACTTTCGTGGGGATCTTGTTCATGTCATTTTGTGATTGTGGACGTGAGCTTTCTGTCAGACGTCCACAGACGTAGGTCTGTACACTCACACCACCAGCGTTAGCCGCACAGCAAACACAAGCCAGCCATGTTTTGATGACCTTTTCTGTAACAGTTGAGTCGTCCAGCGTCCGTGGTGTTGACCACTGGCACAGTTCATTAAGTTTGTGATGGAGTGGAGGCCAGAACGGTGTCTTCAAGTTTCTCTCATGCCATCTTTGTCCAGCTGTGCAACGTTTCCATCTGTTGGCTGCTGTTTGACCTGGACCTTTGGTTTGACCTCAAACGATTCCTGTCGTCTCAGAACTTCAACATCTGTCAAATACAACCAGCTGCTGAAGGTCAAAGTCCACACTCAGGATGAGGAATAAAGAGAGTTGTGAGCGTGACATGATTCTGGTGCTGACACATGAACTCGGAGGGTCAGTGTACTTTTTTTTTTAATAGCGTACGAGTTTGGCATCTCGTCAACAGGAGGAATTTATATTCAGAACCTGACGTCTGTAATCATCTTATGGTTCTTTCCGCTCTTCTTCATTCGTTTTGCTCTGTGCACTCGCAGCGTAAAACGCCTGCCCTCTCTGCGGCGCAGTGAGCGTGTGTAGTGACAGCGTGGCAGCGGTGTTGCCATGGCGACGGGTGGGCCATGACAGCAACAGTGATGGCGGACCCTCTGCCAGAGAAAGCGCCAGAGTCAGCTTTTTTTTTTCTCCACTTCCTCGTCCTCCTCTAACCTCCAGGAGCGGAGTGCGTGCCACACGACGCGTGGGGGGAGGAGGGTGGGGGTGAGAGGATGCTTGTTTGCCGTTTGGATAAACATTAATTTACCTCCAGCAGCCAAACGTGCAGATAATCAGAGTGATTATGCGTCATAATCATCTTCTCCCAGTCTCGCTCGCGCGCCGTACTGTAAATGCGCGTCCTCGTCGCCACCATCTGGAGATTTCGCCATGCGTGTTCATACGTGTACACAGTCTTTCCTATTAACGCACATTAAACCACGTTCCCTTTACACACATCATCACTTCTATACGTGCCAGTGCGTCAGCGTTGGTGCTGCAGAGGCCTGAGCTCAGCAGCAGCAGCAGCAGCAGTGAGCTGCCATAGGGCGTCAGGACAATTTCCTTATATCTGCAGTTATTCATTTGCCTCTCTTTATGAAGCCCCCCCCCCCCCCCAATCGATGTCTGACTCAGTGAAACAGTTTTCTGCCCTTTGTTGTTTTTGAAATCTGATGTAAAGGGCTCTGGAAATATGGTCATGATTTGCTTTCTTAGAGGGAAGCAACAACAAAACAACAAAACACACTCGGTGGGTAGAAAATGTGTAAACACAAATGACCTCACATACCTCGTCGCTCCACTGTTGTTGTGGGTGACTTATCATATATGAAAACATCATTAGAGCATCACATCAATCTGGCCTGTTTGAGTTACCTTTGCTAAAACCTGCAGTCCCCAGGTGTTTCAGGAAAATAACATTACTCTTAAGATAAAATTGGATTAATTACAAGGAAAAAGCTGCACGATTTTTCAGCAAAACGGGGAGGAAATAAACTATTTAATTCTCCTGAATCCAGGTTAATGTTTCATTGTCATTCCCTGAAATCACAGTAATATTGCACTTAACATTATGTTTAATGGATGTTTGTTTGGCTGAACGTCTGATAAAAAGTGAGCCTTTATTAAACAGGTGAATTGATGGGGCCAAACTTCAGACTTCCATTAGAAACTGACATTTTGTGTCGTTGCATTTGTTTTCATCGTAGGGGAGGAGCTGAAGGGGAAGATCAGCGTGCGGAAGAACAAGAAAGATCCTCGCTCGCTGCTCGTCACCTTTGAACTCCGAGACAGGAAGCAAACTTACAGCCTGCAGTAATGTCGGCCATTGCGTAATGCAGCGTTAAGCGAACGCATCCTCTTTTCCTTTTTTTTTTAAACTGAACATTCATGAATTCACAAGCTCTGGGAGCAGGATCCACTCAGACACTCGATTTTAATGTCAGAATTGTATTTGTGCCTTGTAATAAAAAAACACAGTGAATTAGAGTTCCTTCTCTTTGGCCGTATTATATCAAGTACATTTAAATAAATGGAGTCCAGTGTTAACCCTAAATGTCATTCAATCTGCAGGAAGCGGTTCAGACCTCTTCTCCCATCATGCACCATTACCTGCACATCCTGGTCTGATTGAAATGTCCAATAAAATTAAAACACACACACACACACACAAAGAAAGACTTTTACTAAGTATCCCCCTTAAATTTCCCTCCATATTCTCCTCCTCCGTGCCTGAGTCTGAGCAGCGTGAGATTTCACTGTGGGCATCATCCATCTTCCGTGAATTTACTGGGACAATGCAAAATGAATTTAAAGCCTTAAAAAAAAGGCTGACTGAAGCCTCTTTACATACATCACTGAACAGCTCTGCTTACAATTAAACCTTTTTTTCCTTCCCTCTCTGCCTGAGATGATGAATCCTGCAGAAAGAGGAGGAGGAGGAGGAGGACGAGCCGCAGTCTGTCTCAGGTAATTTGACGTCAAACAGCACATATTGTATGTAATAAAGAGTCTTTGCAGGAATAGACTTGTGTTTTAAAACGATCCACTGGGCTGTTTTTCGTGTTTTTTCATGTTGTCTTTTTTTTTTTAAATAAAATACCGTAATGGTAAATGTGTCACTGGCAGACGCTCACTTCTTTTTAAACTCTTAGTAAATGAATACAGATGTTTTGACTTTGTCGGTATTGTCCCAAACAGATCCAGGTATTTGTTTCCAGGTGAGTACATATATCCAGAACATCACATCACATCACATCACATCAGTCCAGAGTATTCTTCACACTGCACCATCACTGGCCTGTACACACCCTGTAGAAAACCTCCATTTAAATTTAAATGATGATGGTGATGGTGGTGGTGGTGGTGGTGATGATGGAGGTGGTGATGGAGGTGGTGGTGATGATGGTGATGGTGGTGGTGGTGGTGGTGGTGGTGGTGGTGGTGATGATGATGGAGGTGGTGGTGATGATGGAGGTGGTGGTGGTGGTGGTGGGAACAGCGGGCCTCTGTTTGACCTCCTCCGCTGAATCACTGCTCTCCAGGCGCCTGAGATGGATGCAGCTTCTTATCACTCACGCGACAGTGGGAGTGATCAATTAATTCCACGCGCTCGTGTAATTAACAAGCACGAGGAGACGCCCACAAACCTCCTCCTCCTCCTCCTCCGCGTGGCGTTGTGACTCAGAGCTCCTCCATCAGCGGCTCCGTGTCAGATCACACACAGAGACGTCATTAGTGAAAACACCTTTCACGTGCAGTCGTTATGATGCTGTGCGCGTGCGTAAAGCTCTCCAATCCGCATCCTGCCACAACTGCGACTGAGACTACCCAAAAAAAAAACCAAAAACAAAATCCTGATAAGAATCCAAACTACAGGTGTTGGCACGATTCGGGCCTGTGTGTGTGTGTGTGTGTGTGTGTGTGTGTGTGTGTGTGTGTGTGTGTGTTCCGCGGTCTCTGGAAGAGGAGCAGAAATCAATTACAATTATTCTCTGTTGACAATGTAATTAAAGTCAGGGCGGCGGATGGTCGGACCCGCCTCAGCCGCTTATCAGGAGCGCACGGAGACGCGGGCGCGCGCGCAGTGCGCAGATTAAAAGCGGACGGACGACCCGCTGCGGCCAACTGACGCCGGCAGGGACCCCCCATCCCTCCCCCCCACGCACCCCCCGCCCCCCCAACCCCCCTCTCCCCCTCAGAGCTCCTCAGCATCCAAAAGATGCGATATTCAAATGAGCTCCTAAAAAAACAAAAACAAATATCACCTGATCAGTTTAGTTCATTATAAACATTTATATTCAATCTTATTGTATTTATACGTGTGTGTGTGTGTGTGTGTGTGTGTGTGTGTGTGTGTGTGTGTGTGTGTGTGTGTGTGTGTTTCATGTAGACTGGTGTGTATGTTGGTGTGTATTGTTTCAGCTCCTCCTGAGATGATCCACTGTGTGAAGGCCTAGGTTCAGCTGCATGTGGACAATCAGCAGATTGTCCTCGGCTGGCCAGACACATCAGGTCCATTATTGTCTGTGTGGTTTGGGGACATGTGAATGAGTGAGTGAGTGAGAACATTATGGGTTTAATGGCAGAGTGGGACAGTGGTATGCGCAATGCAGTGTTTCAGAGTCTACAGTATGTGTCACCTTTTCTTTCCCACCCTCTCCTGTCACTGCTTTCAGTCCGGGCTCCAGTGGTTGGCTCTGGTTCCTCATGGCACGTGATTTAAAATAAGGCCTCCCTCCTGCGTAAGACATGAACAAACGAGAAGCTATACAAAGACCTCGCCCACTATCTTTAACAAAAAAAAAAAAAAACTTGATCATTGCTCCTATCGGTGACGCACGAAGGAGCGCAACCTATAGATCCAGCAGCGCGCCGTGCGTAAAACCCGCCAAATGCAACAACTATTTATAGTCCGACCCATTTATAGCACATAATCTTTAACCATCAACCTGACTTATGAAACTTCCTCTGATGTATGTATGTATGTATGTATGTATGTAGGCTATGTATGTATGTATGTGTGTATGTTAGATTAGATTAGATTAGATTATAATTATTAGGAAAAACGGCTTCCTCTTTGAAATAAAACTATTTGGATGGACCTATTATACCTCTCTAGTCTCTGCAGTCTGCAGGCCTACAGTGTGGTTCAGTGGAATCAGGATGGTTCTATGTTCTATGGCAGGAGCAGGTCCTGGCTGTAACTGCAGCAGGGAAACACGACTCAGCAGAGTGAAAATATTATTTATCCTCTCGTGCACTCTGATGTTGCTTGTTACACCTACTCCCAATAATGTAACACTCATCCCGGAAATCATTATCCCAAAGGAGCTATGTTGTGGTATGCGCGCGCCTGTGTGTGTGTGTGTGTGTGTGAGAGAGAGAGAGAGCACCCTATACACATCCCTGGAGACAAGTGTATTAATCAGCATTGAAGGGCTCCGTCCCGCGCTCACGCATGCACCGTGCGTGACCGTAACGCACACGGCTCGCGCACGGCACACACACACACACACAGACGCGCGCGCGCCTCTGTCGTCTTAAGCTTCCGCGTGTCCCTTTAAAAATCCGAATCCAAGGCCAATGATTTATCAAACTCCTATTATCAAGGAAATGTCACGCGAAGGGCACCTTGCTCTGCACTGACGCAAACTCTTTCCCACGGACCTATAGAAAAGCTTTGCGCTTGGTGCTGCGCGCGGACACCGGCAGTCCGCTTCCTGTCCGCCTGCAGTCCGCTTCCAGTCCTCGCCCAGCTGTGTCCAGTCCGCCAGAGCTCCGAACAGCATGGTGAGTGTTTCTCTACTTCTCCACCTGCGGTGTCACCGGGCTCGTGAACTTTGTTTCTTCCTGCTGATTTGACACTTTTTCTTTTTTTTTTTCTTTTTTAAAAAAAGGGGCAGATTTGGGGATGTGTTGTTGCGGCGCTGTCCGTGGTGCTGAAACGCAGCAGTTTCGCCGCATCGAAAAACTTTGTTCACTTCATTCTGCCGCAATCAGCGTGTTTTCTTTTTCTCTTTTACAAAAAAGCCTCGAATCTGTTTTTATTCAAACAGAGTCAAAGTTACATTTTCATCCATCCTACCTCATTTCCTCATTTACTTCTTTTCTGTTTAAACAGAACCAATTACAGCCGCGCAGGTGCTGCTCAG
The DNA here is from genome assembly GCA_016785345.1 of Trinectes maculatus. Classification (NCBI taxonomy): domain Eukaryota; kingdom Metazoa; phylum Chordata; class Actinopteri; order Pleuronectiformes; family Achiridae; genus Trinectes; species Trinectes maculatus. Next base: position 159,476 of record JAFBJQ010000298.1, read on the forward strand.
CGATTTAGTCAAGTCTAGTTATTCCCCATCTAATTAACAACAGAGAACTAAGCATTATTCAATCAAGAGTGATTTTTTTTTTCCAGATAACATCATTTCCTCTTTCAGAATCTGTGGGACGTGCGGTCGCTATCTCGACCCTCAAAGCGACGTTTTCAGGGACTCATTTGTAATTTGGCGGCGCAGGGTCCGCACAGCACCGCCGCTGAACGCCGGGGATGTGGCGTGCCTGCCGGGGAGAGCAGAGCCACCGAGAGACCCGCAGCAGCTTGTCTATAGCCCATAAAATCAGTGGATGTGTGTGGCTGAATGACATGAGGGGGAAATGGGGCGTAAAATTAAAGAATCTTGCAGAAAGCGAGAACTGGAGAAGCAGAGCAGCCCCCCTCCCTCACACACACACACACACACACACACACATGCATGCGCACACACCGGCAGACCCGTTGGGAACTGTATAGCAGCCAGAGCCGGAACATGCTGCAGAGAAACACATATGCAGATATGAGTCTTTTATAGTTCCGGAGCAGCAGCACTTTCCTAACATCACCCTGTGTGTGTGTGTGTGTCGTTGTGTCGCGTTTTGTGTTGCTGATCTGTCACTTCCATGCTGCAGGATTTCTCTGACCACAGAGACATGGCCAAACAACCGGCCGCTGCCAGCGCGCCTGCCGGCTACATCCCGGCGCAGCAGCCGGACGCAGCTGCGGGACTTACAGCAAACAAGCCGGACAACAGTGCTGCGTGCCCGGCGCCCGCCCCTCACCACCACCCGGCGCCTCAGCCGCCGCCGCCGCCCTGCAACGAGAGCAAAAGCTTTTGTCCCACGGAAACTAAAGCGGGAGACGCGGACAGCAATAAGGCGTATGGGACGTTTAAAAGCAGCCAGCCGGCGGCCCCCGGATCCGTGGCCGCCAACTCGGCCTTCAGGAAGGACTCCGCCGGTTCGGCCCGCGGGGGGTCCGCCCAGTACGGGGACCCGCTGCGGGCCACCGCGGAGCAGAACAACACCGCGGGCAACTGGACGGCCATGAGCCAGACCACCATCATTCTGGGAACAGATGGGAACACGTCTGTTCAGCCCGGCGTCATGGCAGGGGTAAGTCGGCTAAACGAACCGTTTCCTTCCCTGGGGGGTGGGGGGGTGGTCGGTCTGGTGTCCCGGGTACATATATACCCGGTAGAGCGGGTGTGGATGTTCTGGCTGAAGCTGGATGGATGCTTAAACCTGCGTGAAGCCGCGGAGAGGCCGCACAGCTGTGTCCAGATGTTGTCGGGACAGGTGAATGGAGCCATGGCGCAAACCGACTCTTTAGACTCATGATGTATCAAAGCAATGCTCGTTAGACTGAAAATCATTGATTCCGTTCTCCATGTTGTAGCTTATTCAAGTTTCCAGAGCCACGTGGCAGCGTTTCACTCTGAGCGCGCGCCGCCGCAGACACATGGACGGCATAGGTGCGTAAAGACGGATCATCCGGGTCCAGAGGCGGGTGTCTGCGTGTGTGATCGGATGATCAGTGGTTTGGCGTCCGCGCGCTGCGGAGCCTCTTTGTCCTGACTCCTCTGCACCATCATCTGATGCCGCCGTGGTCCAAACTTTCAAACCCGCTTATGTCAGCGAAAATTCCGAGTGTCGAATCAACGAGTCCTCAGCGATGACTGATCGGATCAATCATTCATATCGTGGGTGGAAAAAAAAAAGTCTTTATTAGGGCGAAACCACATTTTTGCGTGTTTTTGTTTGTTTTGTTGTTGTTGTTTTTTTTTGTTTTTTTTGCTCACAGTTTCATTAATCAGATCACATAAGGAGGCTTGGATCAGGCTCTCGCGCGATTTGGCGCAGAAGCCCAGGTGATAGACAGCACGAGACTGCGGATTGTTTCCAGTCCCCACGAGGACCCCCCCCCCCCCTTCATTCACACACACACACACACACACACACATTCCCCTGCATGGCGTTGTTTACTGAGTCTCTGTTCACATCCTGCGGTGCAGGTGTAATTACGCATTTGTGTTACTGTCTTTTTGTTCATCTTTGCCTGTGCGATTTTCGATTACATCAAACGGCGTTGTTTCAATAAAAGGCCCATTAACGTGCAGGTAAATAAGAAGTCAATGCTAACAGCCAAACAAATAATCATCTGTTAGTGTTATTTATTCCGTTGTATAATGGAGGCTTCTTCTGTGTTGGTGTTTTCATGGTGCGATCTTCCTGTCGGTGATGATTATTTCAACTTCTGTTATCTTGTCATTTGCTGATGATTGAACTTGATTTATTTATCCTGACGAATGAACGAATGCTAACTGCTGTTCCTCCTCTCAGGCTGTCGATGATGATGATGATGATGAGGGGGGAGATGAGAATAAGGCCAGAGGAAACTGGTCCAATAAACTGGACTTTATTCTGTCCATGGTGGGCTATGCGGTGGGACTGGGGAACGTGTGGAGGTTCCCTTATCTCGCCTTCCAGAACGGTGGAGGTAAGAGTTCGTGGGTCAGTGGAGGGATGTTAATGATTTCTTATTGTTTGTTACTTGTCTTCCACGTGCGGCCTTTACCGGGATAAACCCCGCTTCAGATATGACTTTAAACAAAAATATAGATAATGATCGAAAAGAAAAGAAAAGAAAAGAAAAACATCAAAAAAAACGAGGCAAAGAAATGCACAAAAATAATTTGTGAAAGAATGTTAACAAATTCTGTAGAAAAAAAGCATTGAAAACCTTTATTATTATTATTATTATTATTATTATTATTATTATGTAATTGATTATGTTCATTCATTAAGCAGGTTAATGATGGGCACTGGTTGTCGTCAGCCAGTGACACTGGACATCCATGTTATTATTATTATTATTATTATTATTATTATTATTATTATTAGTGGTATAATAGTTTGCGTGGCGTCAGTGTTCAGGCTCCGCTGTTCCGTCTCCTTGCAGGAGCTTTTCTGATCCCCTACCTGACTATGTTGGGCATCGCCGGGATCCCAATCTTTTTACTGGAGGTGTCCCTGGGCCAGTTTGCCAGCCAGGGGCCCGTGTCAGTGTGGAAATGCATCCCGGCCCTCCAAGGTAAACTGCCACAACTGATCTGATCCACACACACACACACACACACACACACACACACACACACACACACACACACACACACACACACACACACACACAAACAAAAACAAAAACAAATAATAATAATAATAATACTTTTCTATCTTCACGAGCTTTTCTTAAGAGTAATGTCTATATTTCGTCTCATTTATTTATTTTAGGTTGCGGGATTGCCATGTTGATAATATCTGTCTTGATAGCCATATACTATAACATTATAATGTGCTGGACACTGTACTACCTGTTCGCTTCGTTGAAGGGCTCACTGCCATGGGCTAACTGTAGGAATGAGTGGAACACGGTGGAATGTAAGGACAAAGACATGCTGTTGTTAGGTGAGACGCACACCTGCACACACACACACACACACACACACACACACTGTGTTCACAATGCGCAATGCGTCATGACTCCCTCAGTCCTGCAGTATAATGAATCCTGACCTGTGATCTCTGCGGTGTTTTTCCCCTGCACATCCACATCCCGTCATGTAGGATCTGATCTGTGGTCAGATTTGGAGGCCAGGACCCTAAAGTACACTTTTTTTTTACATGTTGCTATCATTATCTACACAACACAATATATTGTTTTTATTTATTTATTGTGTTCAGTGCTTCGAAGCAGCTGGAACAGTGTGTGTTAGTCTGAGTGTGTAATGAAGCTGTGGGGGAAGTCAGATTTGTAATGGGAGGGAAATATTCGTGTTGCGTTTTGACGTCGAGTAAATAGCGAAATTTTCGCAATTTTTTCTTTTTTTTTTGCGTAAAATTCGCCTTTTAGCGATTCTGTGAATTCAGCAGAAAAAACTGCTTGCTTGACAAATTTACTGTACAGACCGAGCTGCTGCAGTGCTGCAGTGAGCTCAAGACTGACCCCTGCTGGGCAAAGCAGGAACAGCGGGTCCATTCATCTCTCATTTTTATGAATAAGCAACATAATCCAAAAGCTCTGAAATGACGAGTAACTTGTAAATCATGCATCTTGCAATATACTTGTTTGTACTACACAATACACTTGTGGAGTACAATTGACATAATTTTATGGACTCTTTGCAGTTTAATAGTCCTATATAAAATTTCTGCATGCTGTAATGTATTTCACATTAGAGTTTATTTGTGTGGTCATTTTTAGGTCTGTGTTTTTTGTGTCACTTTCACAAAGCCTTTCTCTTATTTTGTCCAAATGTGTGACACAGACATCAGTCTTTCTTACAACACATAGATCTGTGAGGGTAAAGCTGTATGATATCTGCATCGTCAGTGTCATTGAAACTGTGGATTAACAGATGCGAGCGACACTGAAGCCACGATTGCCTGATTTGTCTGCAATAAAAATAACTAGCTAACTAGCTGCACACTTTTTCTGCCATTTCCTTTCACAAGTATCCCAAATAAGGCCTTGCATCGTTTCTCATTGATGTGTGTTGGTCTCTGATTGGAACAGACTCGTGCATCCTGCGGGACAGAAACATCACCTCCGTCAAGAACTCCTCTTTCTGTCTGTCCGCAAACGCTGTGGGAAACCTGTCCAAACTGTTAAACATGAGCGTGGACGCCAACAAGACCTACGTCAGCCCCAGTGAGGAGTACTTCAAGTGAGTGCACCTACTGGCTGATAGTGTAGAATTTCAATTTGGTAAGATTAGGTCAGGAAATCCTTTCTTTCCCCCCAAACTATACGTGAGAATGAACATAGAGACAAAAATTAGACCTTTGATTTACAAGTCTAAGTTTCTGACTTTTTAAATCTCCATGATGAGGATGAAACAAAAACTCTGATATTGTCTTATCTCATATAGATAATTGGCACTTAAAGTTCTTCACAACACATCATCTGGGAGTGGCAAAAGATTTCCAGGCACTAAATCCAGCCTTTTTTAAAATCATAATAATAAATGAATGAAAAATTGCCCATTTGCCTTTGAAGATATTTCGTAGACCCATGTTTTCACTTTTGTCTGTTTGTGGTCTTCTGGCTGACGTTTCCTGTTTGAATACTGTTTGCTGCAGGTACAATGTGTTGCACATCTCTAAAGGGATTGAATATCCAGGAGACCTCCGCTGGCCTCTGGCAGGCTGTCTCTTCCTGGCCTGGCTCATCGTCTATGCTTCTTTAGCCAAAGGAATCAAGTCATCGGGGAAGGTAACGAAACACAAACGCTCGCTCCTCACACTCGTCCTCTGATCTGATCACTGCTGCTGCATAGATTTGATTTTATTGAATGAAATTAGATTTGAATATTCTACTCGCCCGCTAAAATGATACCTAGCCAAAACTGTCATTATAATTAAGACAAGACAGTTTAACGTTGTTCCTTTGTTTGTGTTTTGACTGTAACTTTGTGCGTTGCACACTTTGCATTCAGTCCTGAAATACGTCTACTACTACGACTACTCCTACTACTACTACCAATAATGATAATGATAATGATAATGATAATGATAATAATAATAACAACAACAATAATAATAATGATAATAATAATAATCAGCATTATCATCATAACAAAGTTGCAACAAAAATCCTTTGTACAATCCCAGTGTCTGAAGAGTGTGATATTTTCTCATGGTGGATACTGGGATACACTTCCAGACACTCATGTTGCCTAAAGGGTAACATTTTATTTTCTTATGGGAAGAAAAAGGAAGGGGTAAACGTGAATGTAACAGCTCATTCAGGAAATTCTCTGAACTGAGCGGAACAGCTCTCGGTTCAGGTCATTTTTTTTACAATGCTGCCCTCTGCTGGACAGAGAGATGACATGCAACACACCTGAGACCAACTCATATGTCAGAGCCTTGGGTCTCATCAGCAGTGTTTTATAAACTACATCTGCAAAGAAATGGTGACATTGTCTCACGTTTAAATAGAAGTACATGAAGAAATCTTTTTTTAAAAAATCTGCAGTACCACCTGTTTTTCATTTCACCATTTAAAAGCTTTCTTTTTTAAACATCACATCAGCGATCAGTCTAAAATCCTGCCCCCCCCCTCCCCCCCTCTGCTCAGGTGGTGTATTTCACTGCCACATTTCCCTACGTGGTGCTGGTCATCCTCCTGATCAGAGGAGTGACCCTGCCCGGTGCCGGCGACGGCATCCTCTACTTCATCACACCAAAATGGGAGAAACTCAATGATGCTAAGGTACCTGAGGTTTGCTCTCTGTACAGACAGATGTACAGACAGATGTACAGACAGATGTACAGACAGGTGTACAGACAGATGCACAGACAGATGTACAGACAGGTGTACAGACAGATGCACAGACAGGTGTACAGACAGGTGCACAGACAGATGTGCTGACAGATGTACAGACAGATGCACAGACAGATGCACAGACAGATGTACAGACAGATGCACAGACAGATGTACATACAGATGCACAGACAGATGTCCAGACAGATGCACAGACAGATGCACAGACAGATGTACATACAGATGTACAGACAGATGCACAGACAGATGTACATACAGATGTACAGACAGATGTACAGACAGATGCACAGACAGATGCACAGACAGATGTACAGACAGATGCACAGACAGATGCACAGACAGATGTACAGACAGATGTACAGACAGGTGTACAGACAGATGTACAGACAGATGTACAGACAGATGTACAGACAGATGCACAGACAGATGTACAGACAGATGTGCTGACAGATGTACAGACAGATGTACAGACAGATGTGCTGACAGATGTACAGACAGATGTACAGACAGATGTGCTGACGTGTCTGTCCTGCTCTCTCCCCTCTTCACCTGCCAGGTGTGGAAAGACGCAGCCACGCAGATCTTCTTCTCCCTCTCGGCTGCCTGGGGAGGCCTCATCACGCTCTCCTCATACAACAAGTTCCACAATAACTGCTACAGGTAAACACACAAAAGGTAAACTATGCTTCGGACGCACAAATTCAAACCGTCGCCACAGACACATGAGCTTTTTGTCTGTCATAAGTGGCTTTCCGTGTTTGTGAGTGTATATATGTGTGTGTGTGTGTTCATACTATGAAAATCAGTGCACCCTCTTGTGTAAATACCTAATACCTATTAGAGCCCTCTACTTGCAGTTCTTACTCCGAACACTAGATGTCACTGTTGCGAGTTTTAACTCTGTGTACGTAAGCCAGTGATGCCCTGCATTTAAATAAAAGTGAATAAAACATCTGAAAATTAGTTTGATGTTGTAAATACAACCACACGTGTGCAGAAGCTGAAGCAAATATTTGCTCATTCAGTCTTTCTCTCTCTCTCTCTCTCTCTCTCTCTCTCTA